>JABMCL010001026.1:540000-560000 GCA_018857735.1 Alviniconcha marisindica | reverse complement strand
TAGCTCCACAAGACGACGAGAAGCTGAGCGGGTTGTTGGTGTTGGTGTTGGGGGGTAGAGGGGTTGGTTTTGGGGGGGGGGTAGGGGGGTTGGGGGGGGGGGGGGGTAGAGGGGTTGGGGTTGGGGGGGTAGAGGGGTTGGTGGGGGGGGGGTAGGGGGGTTTGGGGTGGGGGGGGTAGGGGGGTTTGGGGGGGGTTGGGGGGGGGTAGGGGGGTTGGGGTTTGGGGGGGGGTAGGGGGGTGGGTGGGGGGGGGGTTTTAGGGGTGAACGGTTTGGGGGGGGGGGGGGTAGAGGGGTTGGTTTTGGTGGGGGGGGGGGAGGGGTTGGTTTTGGGGGGGTTAGAGGGGTTGGGTTGGGGGGGGTAACGGGTGGTTTTTGGGGGGGGTAGAGGGGTTGGTTGGGGGATGGTAGAGGGTTTGGGTTTTGGGGGGGGGGGGGGGAGGTAGAGGGTTTGGTTTGGGGGGGGTAGGGGGGGTTTGGGGGGGGGTAGAGGGGGGGGGGGGGGGAGGGGGGCTGGTGTTGGGGGGGGGGTTTAGAGGGGTTGGTTTTGGGGGGGGGGGGGTAGGGGGGGGTGTTGGGGGGGGGGTAGAGGGGTTGGTGTTGGGGGGGGTTTTTTAGGGGGGTTGGTTTTGGGGGGGGGGGGGGTAGGGGGGTTGGGGGGGGGTAGAGGGGTTGGTTTTGGGGGGGGGTAGGGGGGTTTTGGGTTTTTGGGGGGTGTGGGGGGTTGGTTTTTGGGGGGGGGGGGGGTGGGGGGTTGGGGTTGGGGGGTAGAGGGGTTGGGGGGGGGAGGGTTTTTGGTTTGGGGGGGGGGGGGGGGGTGGGGGTTTTGGGGGGGTAGAGGGGTTTGGTTTTGGGGGGGAAGGGGTTGGTTTTGGGGGGGGGTGCGGGTTGGTTTTGGGGGGGGTAAAAGGGGGGGGGTTTTTTTTTTGGGGGGGTAGGGGGGTTGGGTTTTGGGGGGGGGGGGTAAAGGGTTTGGTTGTGGGGAGGGGGGTTAGGGGGTGGGGGGGTGGGTAGGGGTTGGGTGTGTGTGTGGGGGGGGGGGGGGGGGCACTGCGTGCATTTAAGCATGTGGTATCTTATCGGATCTAGTGAGCCGGCTTGGTCTGGCGGTCTGTCTGTGAGGTCAAGGGACGGTGATACAGTATCACAAGCTGAACTGTGTGAAGCGAAAGAACGAGTGTGTCTGTGAAGTCAAGGGACAGTGACACACTACAAGCTGAACTGTGTGAAGCGAAAGAACGAGTGTGTCTGTGAAGTCAAGGGACAGTGACACACTACAAGCTGAACTGTGTGAAGCGAAAGAACGAGTGTGTCTGTGAAGTCAAGGGACAGTGGTACACTACAAGCTGAACTGTGTGAAGCGAAAGAACGAGTGTGTCTGTGAAGTCAAGGGACAGTGACACACTACAAGCTGAACTGGTCCCCGTCAGGCAGGCAGCTGGAGCCGAGGTCCAGGGGAAAATCAGCTGGACTGTGTAGGGACGAGTTGTCTTGGTGGCCCTGACCCCTCCTTTTTTCCCTTTTTGAGAGGAAATTTCTTTTCTTCTTTCTTTCAGCTGCTGCAATCCCAACATCACCGCAAAGCAGAAGTGGAATGTTCTTATTTTCGCGCGCGCGCGCGCGGGGTTGTTGTGGTGGGGTGTGTGTGGTTGTGTGTGTGGTGGGGTGTTGTGTGGTGTGTGTGGGGTTGGTTGTGTGTGTGTGTGTTTTTGTTGTTTTTGTTGTTGTTTGTTGTTAGGGGAACTTTTTTTCCTGTTTTTCTCTTCTTTTCTTCTTTTTCCCCTCTCCTTTTCTCCTCTCTCTCCCTCTCTCTCTCCTCTCTCTCCTCGCCGCTCGCTCGCCGCTCCTTTTTTTCTTCATTTAGGTGCTTTTTTATAAAAAAAATTATATCCTTCTTTTCTCCACAACAGAAAGTTCTGTGTCTTCTGACATCCGCCACATTCAGTCCTCTCATGCCGCCAGAAACGTGCTATCGACTGGCCTCTACAAACAATACCACAGCAACTGATTTCAAATACCCCCCCCCCCCCCCTCTCTCTCTCTCTCTCTCTTCGACACTATCTTTTATTGCGGGGAGGGGAAGGAATTCAAGAAGCCTAGCGAGATTTCGGTCACCATCTTGACCTCTAAAGTGAGATGGGGTGGTGGACAGACTGACTGAACCAACGTGGCCCCCGTTCCCTCAGTCAGACAGCTTCATTGGCGGTACAAACACTCAGAAACTGGCGATCTCGGACATCAAAGAGAAACCCACCGTTACAAAGTACTTAAGCGATTCTTCAGGTCGGAGAAAGTCACCAGCTCTCTCCTTTTTATGTTCCTATCCACAGAGAGAGAGAGAGAAGAGAAGAGAGAGAGAGAGAGAGAGAGAGAGAGGAGAAAAAAGAAGAGAGAGAAAGAGAGAGAAAAAACAAAGAAAAAGAAAAGAAAAACAAAAAAAACACACACACACACACACACCACCACAACACCCCCCCCCCCCCCCCACACACACCACACACAAAACCACACACACACCCACCACACACACCACACACCACCACACACCACACACACCACCCCTCTCCTCTCTCTCTCACTCCTCTTTCTCCTCTCTCTCTCTCCAAACCACACACACCCACCCCACACACAACACACACACAACACACACACACACACCACACACACACACACACACACACAAACACCCCCAACACACACACACACACACACACACACACACCACACACCCCCCCCCACCCCCCCCCCCCCCAAACCCCCCCCCACCACACCCACACACACCCCCAAACCCCAACACCACACACACACACACACACAACACACACACACACACACAACAAAACCCCAAACCCAACCAAAAACCACACACACACACACACACACACACCCCCCCCCCCCCCCCCCCCTTTGTAAACCGACCACCCCCTTCCGCGGAGTGTCCAGTGTCTGTATTGATCCAGTTCCCGGCAAGACAAAAGACGAAATAAGAAAAGAGAACATTCCAAAAAGCAGCTCCCGCATAACGTGTTCAGATTTGAGATGGGTGCCAACAGGAGTGAAGTGGCCAAAAGGAAATAGTCCCACAAGCCGAAAGGACGCTGGCAATGTTGGAATCCAACGAGACTCGGCTATGTCTGTACAGGCTGCTCTTCGTGAAAAATGGATGGATTTAGAGAGGCAAAGTGTAATTTGAAAAGGGGGGGGAGGGGGGGGGGAGAGAGAAAAAAAAGAAAAAGGGGGGGGGGGGAAAGAAAAAAAGAAGAAGAGAAGGGGGGGGGAAAAAGAAAGGAAAAGAAGAATAAAAAGGGGGAGGATAAAGAAGAAAAAGACAGGAGAGAGAGAGGGGGGGGGGAGAGAGAGAGAGAGAGAAGAAAAGAAGAAGAAGAGAAGAAGAAGAAGGGGGGGGGAAAAAAAAAAAGAGAGAGAGGAGAGAGAGAGAGAAAGAGGGGAA
Source organism: Alviniconcha marisindica (assembly GCA_018857735.1). NCBI lineage: Eukaryota > Metazoa > Mollusca > Gastropoda > Provannidae > Alviniconcha > Alviniconcha marisindica. The sequence continues at coordinate 556,549 of JABMCL010001026.1, read as the reverse complement.
GGGGGAAAAAAGAGAGGGAGGAAAAGAAAAGAGAGAGAAAGGGGGAGAGAAGGGAAAAGGGGAGGAGAAGAGGGAGAGAAGGGGGGAGAGGGGGAAAAAAAAGGGGGGGGGGGGGGAAGAGAGAGAGAGAGAAGGGGGGAGAGAGGAGAGAGAGAGGAGAAAAGAGACGAAGAGGGAGGAGAGAGAGAGGGAGAGAGAGAGAGAGGGGGAAGGGGGAGAAGGGGGAAAGGGGAGAGAGAGAGGAGAGAGAGAAGGGGGGAAAAGAGAGGGGGAGGGAGAGAGAAGAGAGAGAGAGAGAGAGAAAAGGGAGGAGAGAAGAGAGAGAGAGAGGGGGAGAGAGAGAGAGGGGGAGAGAGAGAGAGAGAAGGGGAGAGAAGGGCGGGGGGGAGGGGGGAGAGGGGGAGAAAGGGGGGGAAGGAGGAAAAGGGGAAAGGGGGAGGGGAGAGAGGGGGGGGGGAGAGGAGAGGGGGGAGAGAGAAGGGGGAGAGAGAGGAGAGAGGAAAAAGAGAGAGAGAGAGAGAGAGAGAGGGAAGGGGGAAAAAGGGAAAAGGGCGGGGGGGGGGGAGAGAAAAGAGAGAGAGAGAGGGGAGAAGAGAGAGAGAAGGGGGGAGAGAGAGAAAAGGGGGGGGGAGAGAGAGAGAGAGAGAGAGAAAGGAGAGGAGGAGAGAGAGAGAGAGAGGGGGGGAAAAAAGGAGAAGGGGGAGAGAGAGAGGGGGGAAGGGGAGAGAGAGAGAGGAGAGAAGAGAAAAGGGAAAGAGAGAGAGAGAGAGAGGGGGAGGGAAAGAGGGGGGGGGGGAAAAAAAAGGGAGAGGGGAAAAAAGAGAGAGGAGGGGGGGAGAGAGGGAGGGGGAGAGGAGAGAGAGAGAGGAGAAAAGAAGAGGGGGGGGAGAGAGAGGGGGGAGAGAGAAAAGGAGGGGAAAAAGAGAGAAGAGGGGGAGAGAGGGGGGAGAGAGAGGAAAAAGAGGGAGGGGGAGAGAGAGGGGGAGAGAAGGGAGAGGGAGAAAGGAAGGGGAGAGAGAGGAGAGAAAAAAAGAGGAGGAGGGGGAAGGAGAAGAAGGAGAAGGGAGAGAGAGAGAGAGAGAGGGAAGGGGAGGGGGAGAGAGAAGAGGGGGAGAGAGAGAGAGAGAGAGAGAGGAGAGAAGGGAAAGGAGAGAGAGAGAAGGGGAGAGAGAGAGAGAGATCACAGAGGCAGGCAGGTAGGCAGAGGGAGAGAGACTGGCAGGGGCACTACAGACACAGAAAGAGAGCGAGTGGTTAATGAATGCCGAACCTAGATATCATTACTGAATTAAGAGGTAGCTTACATTAAGTCTAGATAACGAGTGTCTGTCAAGTCTCTGCTCACACTTACTGCCCCGAACAATAACAAAACAAACAACAGAGCAGCGTTGCTGTCCAGGCAGCAGGATGCTTTCCACGACCCACCCGGCCCTGAATGGAGACAGGCGGGAGAGGAGCTTTTTCAGGTCCCCAGAGCCAACAGCGGTGCAGACTTGTCAGCAGGCGGCTGCCGTCTGTGCCCGTCTCCGGTTCGTACGCACAGCGCGAACCGAAATCGTGCGCACACCTGTCAGGAGTTGAGAGGGAAGACCTCTAGCTGGAAGAGTGACTTAGGGACACACATGACGCAAAAAGACAGACGAGACAGGCTTACGGGCCGGGCCTAACCGCACGATGACACCCGAGTAACCAAACTAAGGACACGGCTAACCGGGTTAGAAAATGCAGCTAAAGCCCCCATCCCTCCCCACAATACAGTGACAGAGGAATGTGCGACATGTGTTCAGTTCAGTTCAGTGCTGCTTTACGTCCACAGAGACCGTACGGACTGTTAGTGACGGGGAGCCCAGGACGGCCGCCTCCGCTTCAGTTTACCACAGCTCCTGGGCTCTCCACGATAGTGTGACAGGTAGAAAGTAAATAATGAGTATGTAAACATGTACTCACCCGTCTACGCTGTAGAGATAGTACAAAAATCCACACCGTGTTGCTCCTACCGCACAAAATACCCCGCTTCAGTCGCCGCAACCATACCCTCCACCGTCCAACGACAAAACAAAAGCCACCACCTCGTCGGCAGATGTCGGTGTAGTCGCCACAGTGACTGTGCTGGTTTGTAGTTTCAGCGTAACTAAACGTGTTTGTCGCTCTTCTGGCGAGTTGTGTTGTGATCGGCGACAAGGTGAGCTGGAGGCCGCACTTGCCACACAGTGAGGTGACCCACGTATCTCACTCAGTCAGAGACCCGATTAAATACCGCATCCAGCCACGCGGGCCCTTTTCTTACAGGCGCTTGACGAAGTGAATTGATTTTTGTCCTTCTGTCTTATCACGCTGATAGAGTGTGCGTGTGTATGGGGTGGGGGGGTAGGGGTTAGGCGGTGGGTTGCGGTGTGTGTGTGTGTGTGTGTGTGTGTGTGTGTGTGTGTGTGTGTGTGTGTGTGTGTTGTGTAGTTGTGTAGTGTGTGTGTTGTGTAGTTTGGTGTAGTGTGTGTGTGTGTGTGTGTGTGTGTGTGTGTGTGTGTGTGTGTGTGTGTGTGTGTGTGTGTGTGTGTGTGTTCTAAGTTAACTGAAGTGAACATTTTTCTTGCTTGCTTTTTTCGACGGCAACGATTGGGACACACTGGCATGTCCGCTTACTATATCTGCCGCTGTTCAATTACAAGAAACAAAAGAATACTTCATTATCGAAAGTGAGCATTATTTTAATTATGCTGTGTAAGAACAAAGTCAAACAATTATGAGAAGACTTAAACAGTTAAGACATAATTACTTAATAAGCAAATAAACTGCAGCAACAGATTATATGGCGGAGACGGCAGTAAAAAGACTGTAAAACAGATTATATGGCGGAGACGGCAGTAAAAAGACTGTAAAACAGATTATATGGCGGAGACGGCAGTAAAAAGACTGCAAAACAACGACGACGACGACGGAGACGGCAGTAAAAGACTGAAACAGATTATATGGCGGAGAGGCAGAAAAAGACTGAAAACAGATTATATGGCGGAGAGGCAGTAAAAAGACTGTAAACAGATTATGGCGGAGACGGCGTAAAAAGACTGTAAACAGATTATATGCGGGACGCGAACGACGACGACGACGACGACGAGAACGACGACGAAAGAAGAAGAAGAAGAAGAAGAAGAAAGAAGAAGAATCAATCTCATCGTCATCGCAGTTTGTCTATAGCACACAATCTATTCTAAGCGCATACACGGACACACATCCACCCGCACACACGACTGTACACTACACACCATTTACAAGCAACTTAAAGAGATAACAGACAGAGACTTGAGGCGGAGAAAGATAGCAGCGGGGAGAGGAAAACATGGCGGATCTACTGTTTTGGAAAAAAGTGAGAAATGTCTTGAACCGGATTTGAATGAGTCCAGAGGGGTTTCATTGGGAGAGGAAGGTGAAGGTCATTCCTTGTCGAAGGAGAGGAGACAGAAAAGGCGTGTAAACCATCACACAGCCGGCAGCAACAAGGCAAAGGCTGCCACGGGAATTCAGTGACAAGCACAAACTATGTGGAGAAAAACAGTCAATAATTTCGGACGTTGGAACAGGAAGTTACTTATCTATCGCTGTGATGATAGGCTACATGCTCGTCGGTGTGGACAGACGTGGCAAAAGCAACAACAACAAAAATGTTGGCTTTTTCTCGGAGACTATGAAAGGAAGATCTTTCGAAGTTTGCATGACGTGATCAGTTATTGCGTTTTGCACTCTCTGAGGCTACTAGGTTTGGTGACCATGACCCCACAATGTCAAGGTCACAGCAGCGCGTCAGGAACGGCCAAAATCTAGTCAGTGTTTTCTCGCTAAAATTTTATTCTGTCGATTTCGAAGTCTGTATGATTCAGGATTGTTGCATGCACCTTCACAACTTCAAACACAGAAAGAGAAAGCTTCTCTTGTGTATTTGCCGTGCAGTAAGGGAGATAATATACCTTGTCTGCAGTAAGGGAGATAATGTACCTTGTCTGCAGCAAGGGAAATAATGTACCTTGTCTGCAGTAAGGGAGATAATGCACCTTGTTGCAGCACACGGCAGAAACTGGGTCGGCGATAGCTCAGTGGAAGAGCTGTGTAAATCTGTAGACTGCAGTCCTTCACTGATTGTTGTGAGCCGGTCTGGCCCAGCGGTAAAGCGTTAGGCTGGTAATTAAGCAGAAGGGCCTGGGCTCGATTCCGCTTCGGCTCTCCTTTCTCTTCAAAGAGGTTGTGGTTTGTGGACACTGTCTTGTGACTTTGTCCCTCACAATCAATGAAACGTTAAAATGGCTCTCATCGCTGCCCATCTTAACGCAGGAGTCATTCTGGTGGCGACAGTGTAGCGTTAGGTACATAATCTCCCTCTTCCCCCACCTCCATAGCCCCTTCCCTCCCTTCTCCCCGTCCCTGATAAGCCTCATGGTTTCTGTGGACGTTAAGCGCCGTGCTTACTTACTTCACTGATTTGGAGCAACACGCCACAAGAGCTCAGTGAGATGCTCGGAAGATGATGAAGTGATGCTTAATGTCCTCAGATGTCGGTTGACATATTAGGGACAAGTTGTGACCAATGCCGAAGCACGGTTCAATAATTCTTTACGTCCACGGAAACCAGAAGGCTCGTTAGGACGGACAGCTCAGGACGGCCACCTCGACTCTCACACAGCTCCTGAACTATGGAGATGCTCGGAAGCGGACGAGCTCGGTTTTATGACGAAAGCGATCAATAAATAAACGGTGTCTGCCTGCTGTTCACAGCTGCTGCAGTAGCTAAATCCCAGCCACACAAAATGGACTTACAGCCAGATGTGACTGCGTGTTCAATCTCCGCAAAGAGGAATTAATGACCTGCCAGACAAAAGAGCCAATGAAACTCCTGCACACCCAGTACATCATATAATACCACTTAACAGATAATACCAGGTTCTTGTCGGGTTTGACAGAGAAACTAATAATTAGTCATACAAAATGCCCAATATCAGTTAATCAGTATACTCTATACTCGAAGATCAAATTGAATGTATGCTGAAGAAGAAGGAGGAGAGAGAGAGAGAGAGAGAGAGAGAGAGAGAGAGAGAGAGAGAGAGAGAGAGAGAGAGAGAGAGAGAGAGAGAGAGAGAGAGAGAGAGAGAGAGAGAGAGATCGCACACAAGCAAGCACGCTCGGACACACACAGACACAGACACAGACACAGACACACACACACACACACACTCACACTCACTCACACACACACACACACACACATCACGCACGCACGCACGCACGCACGCACGCACGCACGCACGCACGCACGCAGCACACACACACACACACACACACACACACACACACACACACACACCTGTCACTAATGCCAGGTGGGTATTCAGCTCTACAAACGCTCGGACACTTTTTATTACCAGCGCCTGTGCGTGCGAACCGAACCATGCAGCTACAGCCGTTTTTGCAAAACTGTTCAGATGAGCAGACCGCAGACACGCTTGACTGGATTTGCCTCTGTGTCACCTTCGCTCACGTCCAGGGGTCACTGTCCACTGCCTCGTCTACCAGCGGTCAGGTGGGACCCTTGTCCGCACCTGTTGTCTCCTACTTCTAGCTGTCTACTGACGCGGTCAGCAGTGAGCCGGTTTGGCCCAGCGGTAAGGCGTTGGTAAGCGGAAGGACCTCGGTTCGATACCGCTTCGGCTCTCCTTTCTCTTCAAAAAGGTTGTGGTTTGTGGACACTGTCTTGTGACTTTGTCCATCACTTCCTACTGAAACATTAAAATGGCTCTCATCGCTGCCCATCTTAATGCAGGAGTCATTCTGGTGGTGACAGTGTACCGTTACGTATATAATCTCCCTCTCCCCCAACTCCATACCCCCCCTCCTCCCGTCCCTAATAAGCCTCATGGTTTCTGTGGACGTCAAGCACCATGCTTACTTACTTACTAAGCATGGTCTGCAGGCCAGTGTCACTGAACGTGTGCCGGTGTTGTTGTTAATATAATCATCATCATCATCACCATCATAATAACAATAATCATAATCATAATAATAATAATACTAATAGGCTCAAAGCGCTTTACAGCTTAATTAGAAAACAACACGACACGCGCAAATACCTACAGCTGTAACGGCATACAAACCAATGGCATATAAACAAACAATGCTGATAAATATAGACATGTATTCAAAGCATGGTGAAACACACACACACACACACACACACACACGCACGCACGCACGCACGCACGCACGCACGCACGCACGCACGCACGCACCACCACACACACACACACACACACACACACACACACACACACACACACACACACACATGTATACTGTGCATCTTCGGTGCAGTAATACGACGTCCGATCACGTGACTCCGACAAAGACTGCAGTTTTTATTTTGCTCAATCCAAAGTGGGCTTCATCAGTGCAAGCCAACCTCTTTCTCTTGTAATGGAATCACCTTGAATTAATCGGCTTGCAAGGGAAATTTACTGAGCCTGCATGGTATTGTCCTTTCTTTTACTTTATTCATCTTTCTCTTACACTTTTCTGAAACAAAATGAGGACTAGAACCAAGCACACAAAAGGTTTAGAGCGCTAGCAGTCATTCTTGTTTCAGTTGTTGTTTTTGAGGACCAGAGCCGTTGTATACACACGCACGGACACTCACACACGCACGCATACACACACACAAACACACAACCAGTCTCTGACCCACCCACCCTCACCCACACGCACGCACGCGCGCACGCAAGCACGCACGCCCCCCCCTCCCCCCCCCCCCCACAAAGGGAAGTAAGTGGCGCTGGAAAGACGTCACACGAAGACAACAAAGACTGAGTCGCCTGCAGTGACTCTCACCTGGCATGCGAGTGAACACAAGACAACGCCATCAGAGGCACGTCCTCAAAGCGTGAGGATGCACCCCAAGAGGATGCACGTTGATGATGATGATGAAGTGATGCTTTATGTCCTCAGATGTCAGTTGACATATTAGGGACAAGTTGTGACCAATGCCGAAGCACGGTGCAATAAATCTTTACGTCCACGGAAACCAGAAGGCTCGTTAGGACGGACAGCCCAGGACGTCCACCTCGACTCTCACACAGCTCCTGAACCATGAGGATGCACGTGTCTTTGATGAAGTTTAAGTACCTGGTATTCACTCGCAGGCCAGGTAAGGGTTACTCCAAGTGACTCGAGTCTTTGCTGCTTAGTGTGATGTCTTCCTGGCGCTATTAACTCCTTTGTTTTTTTCTTCTTTTTCTTTGACTAGTTTTTTTTTTTTCTCTCCCGAAGGTGATAAGCGTTAAAAACAACAACTTTTAAGTAACTCTTCCTTGTGTAATGTGCAGGACACAAGACACCAAAACAACAACAAAACGGCTCAACCAAGAGCAGATAATTGTCCTACATCTCATTTTTCACCGTTTTACTGTTGTTTAAGTGTTGTTTTGTAGCTTGAAAAAAAGGCCGGGGCTTACCCTGAAAATTCGCGTTTTTTGTTTGTTTGTTTCTTGTCGTTGTTGTCATAACAAATAGCGTTATTAAAAACAAAAAACAACAACAAAAAACAACAACAACCTTTTATGAGTTTGGATCTTGTTTTAGAACGCACTTTTTTTAACATTTTTTTAAAAATCTGTCTTATTTGGAAGGTTTTGTTGGAAATCGTCCACCTTTTTCCAGTTGCTATGCTTTAGCTTGTGAGGAAAACATGGCGGCTACTACTCTTCGAGCATTTCGCGCGGAATGATAATATCAGGCTACGTGTGACGTTCTGATTGGCTGAATGCTGAATGCTGAATGCTGATTGGCTGAATGCTGAATGCTGAATGCTGAATTGGCTGAATGCTGATTGGCTGAATGCTGAATGCTGAATGGCTGAATGGCTGAATGGCTGAATGCTGAATGCTGAATTGGCTGAATGCTGAATGCTGAATGGCTGAATGGCTGAATGGCTGAATGCTGAATGGCTGAATGGCTGATCTGGCTGACTGCTGAATGCTGAATGCTGATTGGCTGAATGCTGAATGCTGGGCGACTGGCAGCTGGGCCCTGTCTCGGTGTTGCGAGTTTTCTGTCATGTTGCGGTGCTTGCAGTGACCGTCAGCCCCTGTTGCGGACACTCGTTGCGCTGTGTGTCAGTGTTTGTCTGTTCAGTGGGTACGTGTTTGTCTGTTCAGTGGGTACGTGTTTGTCTGTTCAGTGGGTACGTGTTTGTCTGTATTGCTGAGTGGGTACGTGTTTGTCTGTTCAGTGGGTACGTGTTTGTCTGTTCAGTGGGTACGTGTTTGTCTGTTCAGTGGGTACGTGTTTGTCTGTACTGCTGAACTGTTCAGTGGGTACGTGTTTGTCTGTTCAGTGGGTACGTGTTTGTCTGTATTGCTGAACTGTTCAGTGGGTACGTGTTTGTCTGTTCAGTGGGTACGTGTTTGTCTGTTCAGTGGGTACGTGTTTGTCTGTTCAGTGGGTACGTGTTTGTCTGTACTGCTGAACTGTTCAGAGGGTACGTGTTTGTCTGTTCAGTGGGTACGTGTTTGTCTGTACTGCTGAACTGTTCAGAGGGTACGTGTTTGTCTGTACTGCTGAACTGTTCGTACGCGCTGTTCATCAAACGTACGAGTTGGCACATTAAAGTTTTTAAATATTGTTTATTACAAACTTAACGGCGTGGTATTCAAATGGCACACAACTTCTTAGCTCGGTCAAACTGCACTATATACTTTCACAGTGTCCATACAAAAGACTGTGACCTTCATTTGAATGAGATTTGTTTAAAAGAAACATATATTTATAAAATCTGAACATGAAGGAGGGGAGGGGGGGGGGGGGGATGCCGGCAGTGTATGTTCATACAATCCGCACTGAATGTTGTGTGATAAAACTGCACACGCTGGAACGCTCCACTGAGATAAATAAAACGATTCTCAATCGGTCAGTGCAATGTAACATTCACACAAAAAGGCCAGCAAGCGAACACACACACACACACACACACACACACACACACACACACACACACACACACACACAAAAGCGGAAGAAAAAAAGTTCACGTTCGTGCCACTGCCCCGTCTGGAGTAATTACCATTTTGGAACGAAAGAGAAAGGTCATTCTTCTGTTATCTGCGCAGCGGAAATGGTAATACCCAAAGTCCTGCAATCCATTTTTTGGTATGAATTGATGAGCACGTCATTATGATATTACCCCGTCATAGAGTAATTGAAGTCCTGGGACAGAATTGTCGTTGGACCTTCTTGACGTTTAACGCCCAGATGACTCCGGAAATGTTAGGTCCACTGACAAGGACCTACATCGACAGTCAGCACACACAGACAGCAACAGCTAGCCCCCCACTCCCCCCCCCCCCCCCCCCCCCCCCCCTCCACCGTGTGCCCACCCCACCTCAGTAATCGGTGGTGGCAGACAGACAACCGTGCATGGGAAACAACCAAACAATTCGAAATGACCAGCATGGCACATTATTTCATCATAGAAACAAAACATTCAAAAAGCAAAAGAAAAAAAAGCAAACAAAACAAGACAGTTAATAACTGGGCTTTAATGTCCGGTCAACCGCACAGGATGACCTCAGGACGATCAAACTGTCATCAGTAAAAGCGCATTTCAAGACTCTCATCACATATAAACCTTTTGTCAAGTCAGTCCACAGCACCAATCCATACGCAAGCACAAAACAAGAACTACAAACAAACATCATGCACAAATTGTCCAAGAGCTAGTCCCTTCAATATTACCCCAGTCAAAACAGCACATCCACTGGTATCGTCCACCATTCCGTTTACATTATCGACAACAGATCAAAGAACAATATTTTTAAAAGAATGGCCGAAAACAACAACAACAACAACACACACACGCACACACACACAACACACACACACACACACACACACACACACACACACACACACACACACACACACACAAAAACCCAGCAAAAAACGTTATATAAATGAATAATGGAAAAAAACCTGTGCTATACGGCATCAAGTTGCCCACACCACCTACAAACCATCATCTCCTAGCTGCTCAACAAGAGCCATACTAAAATGCCTGTCTGTTAACGGAAAATATTTGCCAGTTTTCTGGTACAGGAGAATGGACCATTAGCAGAAAAATGACAAGACAGAAAGAGCAGGACTATTTAGAAAAACATGAGGGAATCAAATGACAGCCCTGAGATTCCAGACAGGGGTGACATCAGACACCCCCGGCCTCCCTTTTGGGGCAAACAAACAAACAAACAAACAAACAAACAACAACAACAAAAATGTCAAACAGCCGATCGTTGGCACATAGGCGCCTGACGGTGAAAATTTAACAGCTTGCGCTGTCGTCTCACTTGCGGCAAGAATCATTGCTAGGTTTTGCCACAATAGCAAATTATGAACGATGTTGGGCGCCTGTGGTGACCAATGACGGGCTGAAGGTGGTGTAAATATTCGTAATACTCAGGTATAAGCTGCAAAATGAGATTCACCCCCCCCCCCCTCCCTCCACACACACACACACACCTCGCACACACAAACATATTCGCAAAAGTTATAGCTGGCAAAATGTAATGCTGGTGATCAAATTAACACATTGCGGACAAATTTGTCTTCTTTATCCGTTTTGTTGTTGTTTTCAGCGTTCACAAACACACACACACACACACACACACACACACACACACACACACACACACACACACACACACGCACGCACGCACGCACGCACGCACGCACGCACGCACGCACGCACGCATACAAGCAGCAACAGAACAAAAGCAACAAACAAAAAATAGCCAACCAGCCAGTGTCACCATGATCCTAATTCACCAACTGTTCATCACTAGTGAAAACTGCTCACCGTACCGGTAGCGCTGTTTGGTGCATTTTTAGAACACAGGGACACGCCGACAGGACACCGTACATATTAGATATTGATCCCCTACATGCATATTTTAACTGAAATCAAAGAAAACGGAATATTCGTTGCAGCAGTACCGTTTTCACTTTTCGGCGGTAAATTGAAAAGTGTATATCATGCTGGTAGACCAATTTACACAGCCTGGGAAAAGTCCATGCACGTCGATCATCTGCAGTCAATTACTGTTCTGACGTACAGGCAAGGGAGAGAACTGACGAGAAAACTTGAACACGCGCAGAGATCTACGACAGACAATTTCGTGTCCCCTGTAATATGGTCTCTCTCCTTCGCCCACCCTCAGAAGAGCCAACATTTCTAGGCAAAGCAGCTGGCAGTTTTCCCACATCTACGGCGTAACCAATTATGGCGGTGGTTGGAGGAAGGATGTTGTAAACAGATGCAATAATTATGGTGTTTGCAAAACGCAATAATTATGGTGTTTTCACAATGCAATAATTATGGTGTTTTCACAATGCAATAATTATGGAGTTTGCACAATGCAATAATTATGTTCTTTGCACAACCCAATAATTATGGAGTTTGCACAGTGCAATAATTATGGTGTTTGCACAACGCAATAATTATGGAGTTTGCACAATGCAATAATTATGGTGTATGTACAGAGGAAAGAACGGCCAGCGACAGCCCAACTTGACAATTACAAAACGTCGCGTATACAGGTACTAAGTTGTTGCGATCTGTAAAACAAACCAGCCTGGGAAAATGCCATGCACTCGTCAACCGCACAGATCACGGTTCACTGACGGTAAATTGAAAAGTGTATATCATGCTGGAGACCAATTTACACAGCCTGGGAAAAGTCCATGCACGTCGATCATCTGCAGTCAATTACTGTTCTGACGGTAAATTGAAAAGTGTATATCATGCTGGTAGACCAAATTACACAGCCTGGGAAAAGTCCATGCACGTCGATCATCTGCAGTCAATTACTGTTCTGACGGTAAATTGAAAAGTGTATATCATGCTGGTAGACCAAATTACACAGCCTGGGAACATTCCATGCACGTCGATCATCTGTAGTCAATTACTGTTCTGACGGTAAATTGAAAAGTGTATATCATGCTGGTAGACCAATTTACACAGCCTGGGAAAATGCCATGCACGTCGATCATCTGCAGTCAATTACTGTTCTGACGGTAAATTGAAAACTGTATATCATGCTGGTAGACCAATTTACACAGCCTGGGAAAATGCCATGCACGTCGATCATCTGCAGTCAATTACTGTTCTGACGTACAGGCAAGGGAGAGAACTGACGAGAAAACTTGAACACGCGCAGAGTTCTACGACAGACAATTTCGTGTCCCCTGTAATATGGTCTCTCTCCTTCGCCCACCCTCAGAAGAGCCAACATTTCTAGGCAAAGCAGCTGGCAGTTTTCCCACATCTACGGCGTAACCAATTATGGCGGTGGTTGGAGGAAGGATGTTGTAAACAGATGCAATAATTATGGTGTTTGCAAAACGCAATAATTATGGTGTTTTCACAATGCAATAATTATGGTGTTTTCACAATGCAATAATTATGGAGTTTGCACAATGTAATAATTATGTTGTTTGCACAACCCAATAATTATGGAGTTTGCACAGTGCAATAATTATGGTGTTTGCACAACGCAATAATTATGGAGTTTGCACAATGCAATAATTATGGTGTATGTACAGAGGAAAGAACGGCCAGCGACAGCCCAACTTGACAATTACAAAACGTCGCGTATACAGGTACTAAGTTGTTGCGATCTGTAAAACAAACCAGTTGGCTGTTGGACATTGGTGTCTCGTCAACCGCACAGACACAGGGCAACCTCAGGGCTATCAAAACAAAAACACAACAGAAAATAGGCAGTATAACACACACACTAGCGCGCGCACACACACACACACTCACGCATGCACGTACACACATACACTGACACACACACACACACACACACACACACACACACACACACACACACACGCACGCACCCCCCCCCCCACCCGCGCACACACACATATCAATATAGAGTGTACTATAAATCTGTTCAGCACTTATTGTTGGGTGAAAGATGCGGTGATAATGAACTGTAAGCGTTCCTGGATCGGAGGCAAGAGTTGCGTGCTTCACGTGCTGCTCAGTGTTTCAATTACTTGTCACAGAGCATTGTAAACTGGCGAACACGATCCAGCACTCGGTTACTGTTCCATCACAGAAACCACAACCATCAGGCTAAGTTACTGTTCCTTCACAGAAACCACAACCATCAGGCTAAGTTACTGTTCCACCACAGAAACCACAACCATCAGGCTAAGTTACTGTTCCTTCACAGAAACCACAACCATCAGGCTAAGTTACTGTTCCATCACAGAAACCACAACCATCAAGCTAAGTTACTGTTCCATCACAGAAACCACAACCATCAGGCTAAGTTACTGTTCCATCACAGAAACCACAACCATCAGGCTAAGTTACTGTTCCACCACAGAAACCACCACCATCAGGCTAAGTTACTGTTCCATCACAGAAACCACAACCATCAGGCTAAGTTACTGTTCCACCACAGAAACCACCACCATCAGGCTAAGTTACTGTTCCACCACAGAAACCACCACCATCAGGCTAAGTTACTGTTCCACACAGAAACCACCACCATCAGGCTAAGTTACTGTTCCACCACAGAAACCACAACCATCAGGCTAAGTTACTGTCCATCACAGAAACCACAACCATCAGGCTAAGTTACTGTTCCACCACAGAAACCACCACCATCAGGCTAAGTTACTGTTCCACCACAGAAACCACAACCATCAGGCTAAGTTACTGTACCACCACAGAAACCACAACCACCAGGCTAAGTTACTGTTCCTTTACAGAAACCACAACCATCAGGCTGATCGGTACGTCGCTGAATGGGCTGTAATCCTTGCAGACTCCAACTGTAGGGCAGCACCAACTGTAGGGCAGGGCAGACACCAACTGTAGGGCAGCACCAACTGTAGGGCAGACACCAACTGTAGGGCAGACACCAACTGTAGGACCAACTGTAGGGCAGACACCACACATGACATGATGCTTGTTGCGTCACTGCAACAGCCACTTTCATTCACTACTTCACGCATAAATTCCGCGACGTTTGTCAAGTGTGAGCCGAACACTATTCCATCTCAGAAACCACTGACAGACCACGTCGTTGTATCAGTGAGGCAATACCACCATTCACTATTCCATCGCAGAAACCACTGACAGACCACGTCGTTGTATCAGTGAGGCAATACCACCATTCACTATTCCATCGCAGAAACCACTGACAGACCACGTCGTTGTATCAGTGAGGCAATACCACCATTCACTATTCCATCGCAGAAACCACTGACAGACCACGTCGTTGTATCAGTGAGGCAATACCACCATTCACTATTCCATCGCAGAAACCACTGACAGACCACGTCGTTGTATCAGTGAGGCAATACCACCATTCACTATTCCATCGCAGAAACCACAGACGCATTGTATCAGTGAGGCAGTACCATCATTCACTATCCCATCGCAGGAACAACAGACCATGGCATTCTATCAGTGATGTAACACAACCATTCCATACTCCATTGCTGAATTCACACAACCAGGACGCGTGTGAGTTACTGGTCCGCCGATGCCACAGTTATTGACAATTGTATTCCAGAAACTATACGCACCAGAAGTTGACTGCAGTGTAATCAATCCCCTATTCATTTACTGGTCGCGAAGGCATGAAATGTAAACACGCCTTACATCTTGCAAGCTGACGATGAGCCAAACCATCTCAGGGCTTCCTTCCAACATTCTGTCATCAGTGAAATTGAGCAGATATAGGCTATAATAAATTCATTATTAGGCAGAATATATTCACGACAAGCGTTGCGACACGCCTACCCAGGCTTTGAGTGAGCGTCGCTAAAACAACCCAAACCTTTTCCGACATATCGACACTTGAAGCTACTGAGCCTCTTCAGTTTATGCTGCATGCCCTTTCCTGACTCACTGAGGCTTCAAGCTATTCAGTACTTTGCTGACTCACTGAAGCTTCAAGCTATTCAGCACTTTGCTGACTCACTGAAGCTTCAAGCTATTCAGTACTTTGCTGACTCACAGAAGTCTTCATTTCTACTGAACACTTTCTCACTCACTGAGGCTTCAAGCTATTCAGTACTTTGCTGACTCACTGAAGCTTCAAGCTATTCAGTACTTTGCTGACTCACAGAAGTCTTCATTTCTACTGAACACTTGCTGACTCACTGAAGCTTCAAGCTATTCAGTACTTTGCTGACTCACAGAAGTCTTCATTTCTACTGAACACTTTCTGACTCACTGAGGCTTCAAGCTATTCAGTACTTTGCTGACTCACTGAAGCTTCAAGCTATTCAGTACTTTGCTGACTCACAGAAGTCTTCATTTCTACTGAACACTTTCTGACTCACTGAGGCTTCAAAGATTCTGAGCACTTTGCTGACTCACAGAATCTCGAAGACACTAAACACCTTGCTTAATTCACACCTTTCTGACTCACCGAAGAAAGACTTCTCTGTCTATAATTTCCAGTTCACTGAGGTTTGAAAGTTCTGAGCATGCACCTTGCTTCCCACCTTTCTGGCTCCATCGGGATTCAAGATACTTTTTCTATCTGTATATCTCTCTCTGTATCTCTGTCACTGTCTCCCTCTATCTCTGTCTGTCTCTCTATCTGTATATCTCTCTGTATCTCTGTCACTGTCTCCCTCTATCTCTGTCTGTCTCTCTATCTGTATATCTCTCTTTGTCTCTGTATCTCTCTCTGTCACCGCCTCCCTCTATCTCTGTCTGTCTCTCTATATGTATATCTCTCTCTGTCTCTGTATCTCTCTCTGTCGCTGTCTCCTTCTATCTGTCTGTTTATAATTTCCAAACCACTGAGGTTTGAAAGCACTGAGCACCTTTGCTTCCCACCTTTCTGGCTCACCAGGGCTTGAAGATAATGTTTCTTCTTTCTTTCTCTCTGTCTATAATTTCCAACACACTGAAATATGAAAGTCCCTTTGCTTCCCACCTTTCTGGATCTCCCGGGCTTGAAGATATTTTTATTTTTATTTTTTCTCTCTCTCTGTCTATAATTTTCAACTCACTGAGGTTTGAGAGGACTGAGCACCTTTGTTTTCCCCCTTTCTTGCTCCCACGGACTTGCAGATACTTTGTGTGTCTGTCTGTCTGTCTGTCTGTGTGTCTGTCTGTCTGTCTCTGTCTGTCTGTGTGTCTGTAATTTCCAAATCACTGAAGGTTGAAAGCACTGAGCACCTTTGCCTCCCACCTTTCTGGCTTACTCTCTGTCTCCAATTTCCAGCTCACCGAGGTCTTTTTTTCCTTCTCCATTTCTTTTCTCTCGGTGTCCGTACTTTGCACCTCACTGAGGTTTGAACGTACTGAGCACCTTGCTGCCCACCTTTCTCAGCTGCACGGGTTTGCCGTCCTGGGGGTCGTGTTTATGGAAGACGAAGGGGTAGATGTCGTACAGGTAGCTGCACGGCACGCGCACCCTCTCCGACTGAGGAAACGGCTCCCGCTCCCTCCGCTTGAAGATCCTGGAGGCGCACACGT
>JABMCL010001026.1:525000-535000 GCA_018857735.1 Alviniconcha marisindica | reverse complement strand
CTTTTTGAAGAAAAAGGAGAGCCGAAGCGGATTCGAACCGAGATCCCTCCGTTTACCAGCCTAACGCCTTACCGCTGGGCCAAAGCGGCTCACGCACTCCAGCGTTATAACAGTGCCGCTATATATATATATATATATATATATACACTGCACGATCCAATGGAATGGCCAGAGTGGCACTGGAAAGTCCCTGATATGTCAGCCCGACATCGCAGGACATTAAGCCTCGCTGGCGTCGATACCAGAAATGACCGGCACTGGCTCCGTCACGCCACGTTCTGCGGCGAGCGACAACTGCAGATTCTCTCTCCTGTGGCTACAAGTAACCAAGAGTTTACGGGCCGAACCCAGCGAACCGGTGTGGCCTAGCGGTAAGGCGTTAGGCTGGTAATTAAGCGGAAGGGCCTGGGCTCGATCCTGCTTCGGCTCTCCTTTCTCTTCAACAAGGTTGTGGTCTGTGGACACCGTCTTGTGACTTTGTCCCTCACAATTAATGAAACATTAAAATGGGTCTCCTCGCTGCCCTCACAGGAGTCATTCTGGTGTGATCGAAATGTAGCGATAGGTATACGTTCTCTCTTCCCCACCTACCCCCCCCCTGTCCCTCCTGATAAGCCTTATGGTTTCTGTGGACGTAGAGCACCATGAAAGAAAGCCGGACCCCGTACCGGTGGAGAATGGGCCATTTTAAAGAATATTGATGAAGAAACTGAGGACACTGACGGAAAGCGAGGACGGGACGGTGTAACTCTCTTATAATGACCTAGGTCACGGCCACTCGTGAGATCGAAAGCGAGGCTGGACTGTGCTACAGCAAACAAGTAAGTAAGTTGGTGTTATATCGGTTATATCAGGGCGATACAGCAAACAAGTAAGTAAGTAAGTTGGTGTTATATCGGTTATATCAGGGCGATACAGCAAACAAGTAAGTAAGTAAGTTGGTGTTATATCGCTTATATCAGGGCGATACAGCAAACAAGTAAGTAAGTTGGTGTTATATCGGTTACATCAGGGAGATACAGCAAACAAGTAAGTAAGTTAGTGTTATATCGGTTATATCAGGGCGATAGAGCAAACAAACAAATAAACAATATATATCACAAGATCTACAAGGAGAGTGGGGTGCCATATATATAATCAGAGGTCAGGAGCTGTGTGAACGGGGAGGTGGGCCTGGACTCTGATTCCCTGTCTCATTAGTCCCCCGTCCCTAATAAGCCCTACGGTTTCCGTTTCGTAAAGCACCACGACAGAAGAAGATACAATTATATCTCGATTTTGGATCTCGTGACCCGCCGCAACCCGCTCATAAAGAACGGATAACTCTTGGAGTCGTAATGCCGTAGGTTGTGGCGGATCACGAAATGCCAAGCCAGATTCGGCACAGTATTGACCCGGAGTCGTTCCTATAATGACCTTTGTCACGGCGGGTCAAGAGATCGAAAGCGAGGCTGCACTGCCAAGCTTTCGCACATTCCAACCTCGCTTTCGACCTCGCGACCCTCCGTGGCCTAGCCAGCTCCTCCAGAAGGGTCCAGCACGACACTCCGCCCGGTGCCGAACCCCACACGCAGCGGATTAGACCAGTAAGCAGATTAAGCCCTCAGCCGGCTCAGTCAGTCCCGGGCTGGGGTGTCGAGACAAGGGAACAGCCCGGAGCAGGGTTTGCTGCTGTTGTTCAATGGCCCTAACTGCCCCTTGCCCTTCGCCCTGACTGTATAACTCGCATGGCTGAATCACGGGCATTGAAAACGTGAGCCGGTTTGGCCCAGCGGTAAGGCGTTAGGCTGGTAAGCAGAAGGGCCTCGGCTCGATTCCGCTTCGGCTCTCCTTTCTCTTCCAAAAGATTGTGGTTAGTGGACATTGTCTTGCGACTTTGCCCCCCTCACAATTAATGAAACATTAAAATGGCTCTCATCGCCGCCCATCTTAATGCAGGAGTCATTCTGGTGGTGCCGGTGTGGGTGTGTACCCCCCCCCTCCCTCCCGTGATCTCGGTCTCCGCCAGTACCTCCCCTCTGAACATTCGACGTTAAAACGAGTTCAACGAAAGGACATTCAAAACGACGTCGGCATCGTGGTAGTTTTGACGTCCAATTAAGCGTGTTGGGTCACCAAAAAACAAAACAAAACAAACACCAACAAAAAACCAGAACAAACAACATCAAACAAACAAGCAACAACAAACAACAACAAACACAACAACTTTATGATTATGGATCGTTATCAGGGCGAAACATCAAGGCATATTAACCTCACCAATAAAAGTCTGGTTCACAGTTCATGACACAGAACAATGAACAGCAAGACAGCACTGCCAGTCCAAGCCAGTCAGTACTGATATAACCACGTGTCGGTATAAGTGGGAAACTTCGTTAAATCTCACGTTCAGAGCTCAGGAGCGTTGTGAAAGTGTAGGTGGCCGTCCTGGGCTCCCGTCCCTAATAAGCCTACGGTTTCTGTGGACGTAAAGCAACACTCAACCAAATCTCACGTTAAAAAAAATCTGATTCTCTGTCACATTTTCGTTGACGAGGATTTAGAACAAATGCAGTTGAAGGTTGTGGGAAGGTCTAAATGAGAAAAGGCAAATTCCTGGCAGCAGGAGCAGCGTGCACAGCTGTACCGCTTCAGCCGAAGCTGTTGTGCTTCAGGTTCCAGACTAAGCTGTTGTGCTTCAGGTTCCAGACTAAGCTGTTGTGCTTCAGGTTCCAGACTAAGCTGTTGTGCTTCAGTTCCAGACTAAGCTGTTGTGCTTCAGTTCCAGACAAGCTGTTGTGCTTCAGGTTCCAGACTAAGCTGTTGTGCTTCAGGTTCCAGACTAAGCTGTTGTGCTTCAGGTTCCAGACTAAGCTGTTGTGCTTCAGGTTCCAGACTTTTGACAGTGCTGCGCTCTCAGCAAAGGGATCATTCATTTCTGCGTCCGCAGTACCCAATTCTGAGTTTTAAAAAAGTTTCTTTTTTTGTTTGGTTTGTTTGTTCGATAAACAGCAAGGAAACGTACGTACCAAAAGAAGACGGATTACGGGAAAAAAGAAGAAGTTAAACCCCCCCCCCCCCCCCCACACACACACACACACACCTGCACCTTTTTCCCAAGCGAGCAGCGTCTTGCTGTTGGATGCCTGCAGTCCACACATAGGCTATGTCTTCACCAAGAAAACGTAAACTTGTTTTCTTTCCTTTTTCACTCGGCCTCACTGCCTCCCACTTATTCACGAACGGCGTGCGCAGGGCTGCAAACGTGGGGCGAGAAAAGCCTTTCATTCGAACCTTTGTGGCTGTGTCGACCAGGGGACAGCATCGAACAGCTTGCGCATAAACAATAAGGAGAATAAGCCTGGGCCTCGAGGGCTGCTGCGTACATAATCAATACCGTCATTCCCCTCTGGTACTAGTTCTCTCCCTTTGTGACTTTGCCGCTTTCCGTAATACACCGCTTCATTTTTTATTAATGTTTTTGTACCTTTTAACATGTTATTTTATTTTATTCGCCTCATTGGTCAGCGGTTTCCATACCACTTCATACCTTGTCGTTGTTGTTGGTTAAATTTACTTATTTATTTATAATCATCCTAAACATACTCCGTCGCTTTTTATCTAGCTCGGAGGGGGGCTGAATTTCAATGTGATAGTTGTGTGTGTGTGTGTGTGTGTGTGTGTGTGTGTGTGTGTGTGTGTGTGTGTGTGTGTGTGTGTGTGTGTGTGTGTGTGTGAATCAAAGAACTGAATAACCGGTTTGGTAAATGTGCCCCCGGAAGTTTTCACAACTTTCAAAACATAGAACTAGAAAGACTCTGACATGTAAGAGCTTTGTTTAAGAGCATGGTTTCTGTGTCACCCAAGTCGGCAATGATCGAGACATGAACAAAACGTTGCACAAAACAGCAGTGAAACAGGCGAACAGAAAGAAAGAAAGAGAAGAAAAAAGAAGAAGAACCCCCCCCCCACAAAACAATGCGTTTAACAAGCTGTTTTTCGAGTCCCGAAAGAAGCCTATCGTAGTATAACTAATGCTCTCATGAGACCTGAAATGGTTAATGTGTACAATATGTCTTTTCGTGCCAGAATGAATGTGTCGGTACCAAACCGTTCCACATGACTAGAGAGACGTGTGTCGGTACCAAACCGTTCCACATGACTAGAAAAACGCGTGCAACTAATTGCCTGGGGACCAGAGAGAACCGTGTAACAGAATGCCGCGTAAGATCACAAAGCAGTGTGTCGCAGACCGCCTCACAAGACTAGAAAGAAGCGTGCAACAGACTGGCTCACATAACCAGAAGAAAAAAAGACAACAACAAAAAAAGACAAAAAAGCTGCCACGTAAGAGTAGAAGGAAGCGTGCAACAGACTGCTTCACAAGACCTTTAAGAAGCGTGCAACAGACTGCCTCACAAGACCTTTAAGAAACGTGCAACAGACTGCTTCACAAGACCAGAAATTAATATCCAACAGACTGCTTCATAAGGCTAAAACTAGAGTGTAACAGATTGCCTCATCAGAAAGAAGAATGTCACGGACCGCCTCACAAGACCAGAAAGAAGCGTCTGTCAGACCGCCTCACAAGACCAGAGAGAAGCGTCTGTCAGACCGCCTCACAAGACCAGAAAGAAGCGTCTGTCAGACCGCCTCACAAGACCAGAAAGAAGCGTCTGTCAGACCGCCTCACAAGACCAGAAAGAAGCGTCTGTCAGACCGCCTCACAAGACCAGAGAGAAGTGTGTAACAGGCTGCCACATAATACCACATATACTGCCACATAGTATCATATGGAACTGTGTAACAGACTAGTGCCTCATAAGACCAGAAAGAAGTGTGTAACATACTGCCACATAGGACCAGAACGAAATGTGTAACAGATTGCCTCATAGGACCAGAACGAAGTGTGTAACAGATTGCCTCATTAGACCCAAAAGAAGTGTGTAACAGATTGCCTCATTAGACCCAAAAGAAGTGTGTAACAGATTGCCTCATTAGACCCAAAAGAAGTGTGTAACAGATTGCCTCATTAGACCCAAAAGAAGTGTGTAACAGGCTTTCACACAACCAGGAAAAGGCGTGCAGAAAAGTGACTCAAAAGACAGAATAACGTGACATGTCAAAACCGTTTCAAAATTAAGACCAACAATAACAAGCATGTATTAAATTCTCTCACAAGTCCAAGAAGTGTTGAAGAAACAGTTTACAGGAGCAAAACGGAAAAGAAAAGAGGGAAAAAGCAGGTTTTAACAATTTGACGCCCTATACCAGACTGAAGTGTTTAAAACCCCACCTCAAGGCAAGGCCGTACCAGCCCACACCAAATAATGAGGTAGAATCCATTAAATATGTACCGACTAAGTGCCGATCGAGGCAGATGACCAAACTTTTACACGAGTTAAACTATGACTAAAACGCTAAATACTGTGATATGAGAAACTGTATCAAGTCTGCGCCACTCACCTGACCGAGTCTTACTCCAGTGATGCAGAATCGATTAAACATGTAGGAAGCAAGTTCCGATCGACACAGCTAGCTGACATCAATTTTACGAGTTGAAATATGACTGAAACACTCGATACAACGATACGGGAAACTACACCCACACTGTGCCGCGCACTCACCTTGTTCAGTCTCACTCCGACAGCACAACTGACTAATTCCCACACACCTGTGTGCCGGCGTTCACGTCAGACGACCGAGTGACCAAACAACTCCCTTCCAGCCAACCCTCTCTACCCCCTCCCTCTACCTCCCCCGCTCTACCGCTGGCCCAACTCCTTCCTCCACGCTGTGGCAGTCAGGGCACGCTCCACTGTATGTGTGGTCACCTACCCGGCGCTTAAGCCAAACCAAAGCAGTCATTAAGGACCCTCTTGAAGGCTGGCGCGGCATTGTCAGCCGGTTCTCGGCTCGATTCCGATTCGGATCTTCTTTCTTTTCAAAAAGCGTGTGGTTTGTGGACACCATCTTGTGACTTTGTCCCTCACAATTAATGAAACATTAAAATGGCTCTCGTTGGTGCCTGTCTTAATTCAGGAATCATTCTGGTGATGACAGTGTAGCGATAGGTATATAATATCCCTCTTCCCCACCTCCATACCCCCTTTCCCCCTTCTCCCCGTCCCTAATAAGCCTCATGGTACCAGTGGCCGTTAAGCTCCATGTTTACTTACTTCCTTGCTGGCGCCGTATCGTGAGCCGGCTTGGCCCAGCGGTAATGCTTAGGTTTGATTTTCCAGAGCTCAGGAGCTGTGTGAAAGTGGAGGTGGCCGTGCTGGGCTGTCCGTCCCTAATAACTAAGCCGTATGGTTACTGTGAATGTAAAGCACCATATATAGGTCCATGGTTCACTTATGCTGATACAGAGCTCAGGAGCTGTGTGAGAGTCGAGGTGGCCGTCCTGGGCTGTCCGTCCTAACGAGCCTTACGGTTTCCGTGGACGTAAAGCAATATTGAACCATGCTCACGCATTGGTCTCAGCTTGTCTCTAATATGTCAACCGACATCCGAGGACATTAAGCAACACAGCAGCAGCAGCTTATGCTGATCTGTCCAGTGCCGGACCAGACTCCAACAAGCCCTGCTTTACGACATCCGCCCTCCAACCACTGCCGTAACTGGTTAAGTTAAGTTACGCCACAGGTCTCCGAAAACTGTCAGCTAACGGACATCTTTTTTGCTCAAATGGCAGTAAATAGCAACAGTCAACTCAAATTATGTGGGACCGGACCATTTTGCTTTACGTCCACAGAAGCGAGGTGGCTTTTTAGGGACGGGGGGGGGGGGGGGGGGGGGGGGGGGGGGGGGACGAACAAAAAATCAAATTATATCAGGCGTTTGTTTCTTTTGTAACCGCCCTCATTGCTTAGGCCAGCACAAATAAAACCGGAATTGTTTGAATCGAGACGGAACTAATTCTTACCGGGGGGCGGACGCGCTTCAGGATTACGTGAGTGCTTTGACGCTCTGCTGGCTCCATAGACTTCTTAGTACTCAGACTCCCAGCTTGGTTTACGACATCCGTCCTCCTTGGAGCAAGGTGCCGGAAAGCGATGCTCGGAGTGTGACTGGTACCCAACTCTTCCGGGGGGCGCTGACAGCGTCGGTGGACAGATGCGAGGAGATGGAGCGAGTGCTGCTGCAGTGTCGTAGCCAGTTACGGCAGTTTGGAGGACGGGTGCCGGAAAGCGAGGCTGGGAGTGTAGTGGTGCCGGACTTGGCCATGTTCCGCCGACGCCGGAGTCTTATGACGGCTGGCGTTGTGTTAATGTGGCACGCGGACAAGTAACCGGTCTGTTTCTTCTGCATGTGGTTTATGGGGAAAACACTGGTTTCACAAACTGAATTTAGGAGAGACGGAATAGAGCACATACGGGCATTCCCGGCTACGTTGGTATAACTGTTTGGACTGAACTGAATGAAACTGTGTCTCTCTGTCTGTCTATGTCTCTTAGATCCCCACCCCACCCCCCAAAACAACAACAACAACAAAACAAAAAAACACACACACACACACACAAGAAAAAGGTAAACAACAACAACAACACACACACACACACACACACACACACACACACACACACACACACACACACACACACACACACACACACAACACACAACAACAACTAATTTGCGCTTAATTTTTCATCCTTGTGTAATACGTATCACAATCATCATCTCCCACTCTCTCTGCCCCCCCGCCCCCCTCCGCACCCCCCCCTCCAACCCCCACCCCGCTATTTCTGACAGAGGTAGGCTTCTGACAGGCAATGCTCTGCCTGCCTCTTCAACACGGCGCCTTGACACTGATTCCATTTGCTGTCTGTTTTCAGCGTCAGTGCACGCCACAAAGAACTGGCCCTTCTGGAGGAAGGAGAGACGACACACAGACCTTGCCGGGGGGAAGAACAGGAGGAGACGTTGTCCGTTTCAAGTCTGACAAAAGTCCGACAAGTTCTTCGTGGATTTTCTATATATACTTTAAACCGCCCTGATACGTCACCATTACGATTGACTGGGCGTTAACCCGCGCCCACCGCCCCTTTTTTAAATTGATTAAAAATGTATCCTTTACCTCAACCGAAGGCGGTAGTTGGCCTGACAATGAAGGCAGAAAGCGTGCAAATATTTCCTTCTTTGGGCTACTTACGTACGGTGGTTCTAGTCACATTCATGCAACAGAAAGGTAGCCTACTTTGTGTGTGTGTATGTGTCTGTGTGTGTGTGTGCGTGCGTGCGTGCGTGCCTGCGTGCGTGTGGGTGTGGGTGTGCGTGTGGGTGTGAGTGCGTGCGTGCATGTGCGCTTGCTATAATATAGTTCGGCTTATTACTGTTCGGCTGCTTGTGGATTCAGTTACTTGTAATCACTGTTATTGTCAGTGGTTTTTCGCTTGTGGTGTCTCAACTTGGGCATTTACATTTCAGTGCTTTTTGTACAGTGCGGCGATAGCTCTGTTTGTACGTCAGTTTTTTGTACAGTGCGCCGATAGCTCTGTTTGTACGTCAGTTTTTTGTACAGTGCGGCGATAGCTCTGTTTGTACGTCAGCTTTTTGTACAGTGCGCCGATAGCTCTGTTTGTACGTCAGCTTTTTGTACAGTGCGCCGATAGCTCTGTTTGTACGTCAGCTTTTTGTACAGTGCGGCGATAGCTCTGTTTGTACGTCAGCTTTTTGTACAGTGCGGCGATAGCTCTGTTTGTACGTCAGAAGTTGGCGCTTCACAGATATTATTTTCAGCACTGCAACCACAGCCCCATTGCCATCTGTTCGCTGTGCTGAGAAAGACGCTGTTTCACTGCGCGGGGTTCGGTTCGCTAGTGTTGCGTAATGTCCTCGGATGTCGGCTGACATATTAGGGACAAGCTGAGACCAATTTCCGTCCCTAATAAGCCGTATGGTTTCTGTGGACGTTAAGCATCATGTTTACTTTTTTACCAATGCCGAGACCGATAGCTTTACGTCCACGGAAACCGGAAGGCTCGTTAGGACGGACAGCCCAGGACGGCCATCTCGACTCTCACACAGCTCCTGAACTATGCCGAGAATCGATCAACGCGGAGTTGTGACACGATAGCTCCTTTAAGGGCCGCGGGCCGCGCGGCGACAACTACTGGCTATACAGACGTGGTCGGACGGCAGTGGCCACCGCAAAATTCTTGCCGCGCGCTCCTCGGCTCGCATAACCGTTGTTTGCTTAATTCCGTCGCCTGACGAACAATCAAAAGGCCAGACAGCAAGCAGTTGAGACGTTGGAGGTTTGGAAGTGAGTGCATGAATTAACGATTTGCGTTCGCGTGGCTGTCCGTGTAGCCTAGCTACGGTTCCTAGGCTAACCTGCTTTCCGTCCGGTCAGTCTTTTAGTTAGCGCGTTTTGTGTGCGTCACAGCGGGGCCCTCGCGCGTGTGTGTTGTGTTGTGGTGTATTTATTGCTGTGTGTGTGTGTGTGTGTGTGTGTGTGTGTGTGTGTGTGTGTGTGTGTGTGTGTGTGTGTGTGTCTTTTTGTGTGAAGGAGAGAGAGAGAGAGAGAGAAGAGGGGGGGAAAAAAAAAGAGAGAGAGAGAGAGAGAGAAAAGGAGAGAGAGAGAGAGAGAGAGAGAGAGAGAGAGAGAGAGAGAGAGAGAGAGAGAGAGAGAGAGTTTGTGAAGAGACGTGACAAAAAGTGGCGATATCAGCTCTGATTTGTAAAAGTTGTAAAGATTTGTAGCGATCCATAATTTGCACACTCGGCCCAAAGGAAAACATTGTCTGCTGAGTACTAATTCATGGATAATAACCATGTTTTCAGAAGCGCGTCTTGGTTGTCTGGTTCATGTTGTTTCCACTTCTATGATCTACGTTCTACCTGCTTTGAAATGTTTTATGATCTATGCTCTTTCAGATTACATGGCCTGTGGTCATATAATTTCTTATGGAACAGGGCACACACACACACACACACACACACACACACACACACACACACACACACACACACACACACACACACACACACACACACACACACACACACACAC
>JABMCL010001026.1:517500-520000 GCA_018857735.1 Alviniconcha marisindica | reverse complement strand
GACAGATTCCAAACTGTCTTACCACCGAGAGGCAACCGTTAGAAGTAAAGAAAGTCGAAATGGGCGAATCACCCTACCTGTAAAGTGCAGGCCACACGAACTGACACGAAATCTCTGAACAAGGAAGTCGGTGTAACCTAGCTGACGCTCTGCTTTTTTATGTCTCTCCCTCCACCCGTCTCCCCCCGACTTTTGTCTGTACAGGCGGTTATTGCGAGAGGCAAAAAGAAAAACAAAAACAACAAATAAAAAAATCGCACGCCGACCTCTTCCGACTTCTGATGTACGTGCGCAGCGTCGTTAAGGACTGTTATAAAGACCTCCCGGCCCATGAAAACACAACTGACTCGGCGCACTGTGCAAAATTCAAATATTAACACATGCATGTTAGTGAGCCGGTCTGGCCTAGCGGTAAGGCGTTAGGCTGGTATAGTGGTAAGCAGAGGGACCTCGATTCAAATCGTATGGCTCTCCTTTCTCCTTAAAAGTTGTGGTCTATGGACACTGTCTTGTGACTTTGTCCCTCACATTCACAATTAATGAAACACTGATTAAAATGGCTCTCATCACTGCCTATCTTAATGCAAAAGTCATTCTGGAGGTGACAGTGTATACCCCCCCCCCCCCCCCCCCCCCCCCCCCCCCCCCGCCCCTAATAAGCCTTATGGTTTCTGTGGACATTAAGCACCCTGTTTATTTACCGCTTACTTTACATGACATGTTCCCATCCCCAATAAGCCTTTGGGTTTCTGTGGGGCGTTAAGCACCATGTTTATTTTACCGCTTACTTTACATACATGTTCCCATCCCCAATAAGCCTTTTGGTTGATCAGTGTGGACGTAAAGCAACATTGAAACGAAACACTGATACATGTTGGCGGCAAGAGCTCAGGAGAGATCAAGAAGCGGGAGGCGGAGCTGGGCTCTCATAGTGACTGTGCTGGAATGACCTTTGCTTCAGGTTTCAACATCTGATC
The DNA here is from genome assembly GCA_018857735.1 of Alviniconcha marisindica. NCBI lineage: Eukaryota > Metazoa > Mollusca > Gastropoda > Provannidae > Alviniconcha > Alviniconcha marisindica. Next base: position 519,023 of record JABMCL010001026.1, on the reverse strand, counting down.
CCGCTTCGGACTCTAGTGACTGTTCCGCCCAGCTGTTGACTAAAAAGCAAGGTGCGAAGTACACTAGTTGCTTGGCGGCACTGGCGGGACGGCTGATCCCCACCTCCTTAACACCGTCACTTGTTCTGGCGGCGGTGGCTGACGGTCTGTTCAGTCTTCAGTGACGGGTCTCGGAGCGGTCCGCCGCGGACGAGCTATTGATAGGTACCAGACTGACACCCCATCCCTCCTCTCCCCAGTCCCAGTGAGTGGCTTCTCAGTGTGGACGTAAGGTTAAGCAACATGAAAGTCGGAACTTACACGCTAAGACAGGATCAGACACTTCATTCTCCGCCCGTCGCATCATTACACGTAAAATCTGTAGGTCAGTCACATGATGATTTACCACATCCACTAAATTAAGCCGTGAATGCTGAGGTGCTTTCCAAATGAGTTCCGGTCATTATTATTATTATAGTGTTATTCTGTTTGTCGGAAAAATCGGCATGGTCCGGGATTTTCGTGGGTAGATCTAACACATTAACATGGGGTGAAGTAATTCCTGGCGGCACAGACTGACACGCGGCAACGAACAAATAACACACTGACACTGACACGGTGATAACGGCGAATAACATCTGATGGTAGGCGGTTGAGAATTTTGTCACTAACCTGAAGCTGTTTTCATATAAAAGTTACAATAAATGAATAATGTGTTGCGGACATTTCATCGAAAATGGACTGAAATAACATTCAAGCAAGAGCTACACTTTAGGCAAGGGATATAACCTCTTTTAACCCCATCGGTAACGTAAATTATTATTTTTACTGATAATACACGTAAATATCTACGCATAAAAGTCTTGTTTTTGTTTTGTTTTTGTTTTCGCGTGTGGCTTGGTTTGGGAGCGGAAATCACGTGCGCCAGATTTATTCCGATTTGGCAGCAGGGTACTTTTCGCACGTCACACCTGTACTCAAAGGTTTTCGGTCCACTGAGCTATCGTCGACGACGGAAACGTGGTATGACAACCAATCAAATGCTTTGTAACAGTGGTATTACGTTTTGACCGGAAGTAGCGACGTGTTCCGGAGAGATTGTGTGACACGGTGGAAGTCTTGCAGACAAACATATTCATCAGTCGAATTTTTGCAGTTTGCGACCCAAAGTTTCGGCTTCAAAGATGCTGACCAAGTTTGAAACGAAGTCAGCTCGCGTGAAAGGTAATTTTATTGATCAAATTATACTTCATCAGAGGCTATAATAATTGTCACGAATAGTATGTGCATATTTTTTAGAATTTTTCCCCAGCCGGTTTGGTGACGTCTCCTGTAGTTCTTAAAATTAGTAATTATCGTTGTAATAAAAACTGTCAGGGTCCACTTTGATTGTTAGTTGTGCCGTTAGTTTCAAGGGACGTTTGTGAAGTTTTATATCACCGGCCGATAGGCCATCTTTCATGGAAAGTTAATAATCCTACAGTGTGCGCTTCCCTTAGAATACGGCCTTTTCTTTTCTTCCCTTGACCAGACTGAGTTTGAGT
>JABMCL010001026.1:422500-512500 GCA_018857735.1 Alviniconcha marisindica | reverse complement strand
GACAACCAATCAAATGCTTTGTAACAGTGGTATTACGTTTTGACCGGAAGTAGCGACGTGTTCCGGAGAGATTGTGTGACACGGTGGAAGTCTTGCAGACAAACATATTCATCAGTCGAATTTTTGCAGTTTGCGAGCCAGTTTCGGCTTCAAAGATGCTGACCAAGTTTGAAACGAAGTCAGCTCGCGTGAAAGGTAATTTTATTGATCAAATTATACTTCATCAGAGGCTATAATAATTGTCACGAATAGTATGTGCATATTTTTTAGAATTTTTCCCCAGCCGGTTTGGTGACGTCTCCTGTAGTTCTTAAAATTAGTAATTATCGTTGTAATAAAAACTGTCAGGGTCCACTTTGATTGTTAGATTGTGCCGTTAGTTTCAAGGGACGTTTGTGAAGTTTTATATCACCGGCCGATAGGCCATCTTTCATGGAAAGTTAATAATCCTACAGTGTGCGCTTCCCTTAGAATACGGCCTTTTCTTTTCTTCCCTTGACCAGACTGAGTTTGAGTGACCATTGTCAAAATATTGACCGAGGGGTTGCGCAGGTTGCGCAGCCTTTTAGTGACTTACATCAACCAATGCGAAACATTACGTATTTTGCGTCAGTGGTACGAAAAGAAATGTGTACAGCATAACCTCGAATGAGCAAACAAACGGCTAAAAATTTGGAATAACTTGACTGCGGCTGTACTCAGAATTGGACAGTGAGCAGACAAAACTAGTTAAAAGAAGGTCTAACTGTGCACAAAAAAAGTGGAAATATTCAGTGAATTTGCCATTTACAAAAAGTGTCAGTCATACACGGCATCATTTTCTAAAGATAAACTGTGCAGCAGATAATATGTCGGTTAACCCCAGTTCTTGTTTACCACAGGACTTGGTAATGAGATGAAGTTAAAATCGAGGCTGCTGCCATTTTCTCTTTTTTGAATTCAGTGTCTGCATTTGTTTTCAGTTGTGTAATCTTCAACATTTAAGTAAATGCTGATATATGTACTGACTGTATGACAAGGCATATTCACTCATTATAAATCCAGTTTCTGGGATCGTGTCTGTTGATTGACTGGAAAACGTCACTGATCAGTTTGGCAAGGTTAGTGATTTCTGGTGTCTGATATGGAGACTGATTCTTCTTCAAAAGTTCAAAATACGGTTTCATTAAGATTCAGTTTAAAATTAATTATTGTTCTTCGGAAAAGTATGTAAATTTCATTTACAGACAGGGCACTACTGACTATAAGGTGCAGGGATAAGACTTGAGGGTGAAAAAGTATTGCCTCATAGTCTGAAAATTATGGCAGCTTACACATTTATTTCATCATTGTCCAGATTCTGCCCTTCATTGACTGTACTTTAAGACTCAAGGGTGAAAAAGTATCACCTCATAGTCCAAAAATTATGGCAGCTTATGCGTTTATTTCATCTTGTGCAGATTCTGCTCTTCATTGACTGGACTTGTACTGTGTGGCAGAGAGGAGTATGCCATAACAGTTAACATTTTCAATCGGTGTTCAATCATTTTGCGTACGGTGATGCAACAATATGGACAAAATGCGTATGGCACACCCAAAATGCAATATTTACGCAAAGTTTTGCAATGAGTGCGACCCCTGTGACCATTTTGCCTCTTGCGAGGGTTGTTAAAAAATATAAAATGTATTTAAAAAAGAAAAAAATAGTTGTAGGTGTGTTTGTCAGAGGCAGACTCTTCCAGTGTGAGAGCCTGACTGTTGGGGTAGGTGTTGTTCTGTCAGGGGGCGTGACAGGGGTGAAGATGGGCTGTGCGACTGCTCAACTCTTCATATTTCACTGTTCCAATGATTACAGCACTTTTAATTTGCTGTTTAAGTATTTTGATTGTTCATCTTCATGAACTGGATTCTAACTGAAGGGTGTGGGTATGTTACCAAAATCTAGATCCCTTCCTCTCTGACAAAGAGTCTGTGAAGTGACAGAACTGACACTAACACTAGTAGTAGTAACAGATGAGCACAGTCGGCACATTGACCGAAGAGCACTGTGAGCACACAGCATTCACAAAACTCGTTAATTGAGAAGGAAGTTGCATGCTGTAGGATTACAAAGGTAAACATGTGTACAAAACATACATGTATAGTCATGAACAAAATCAACATGTGCAGTGATCGTCCTTGTGCATGCAGTGATGCATGCCACATGAAGTTCACATTCCACCTACTCATTTACTGTTACTTCTCCTTCTCAGCTTCAGTAATAATATTAATAATAATAATGTACATTTACCATGCGCTCATCAACGCCCTGAGCGCTCACATGATACATATTAACCTAAATATGATATTAATATACACTTGTAGAGCATAGTCCTACCAAAACTATTTACATAAAGTATTATAATTTATTTTTATTTTTTAAACGCACTCACACACACACACATACACACTGACTGTAGCAGAAACTGGGTACTGATATTATTATTAGTTAGGATGGAAATACTGTAATTGTGAGAAGAGGCAGGTTTTCAGTTTGGCTTTAAAAGTGACTCAGTTTCATTGAAGGACGTTTTCAAGATTTTGTAATCTGCCCTTGTCTGGTCACCACCTCGTCATATGCTGCTTCATCAGTTGCTGTTTGATTCTGATAATGTTGGGGTAAGATGGGTCCAATGGGTGCAAAAATAGTTTTCTTGCAAAGAAATAGTGATGTAAAATATTACAACTAAATGTAATAATAATAAAAACATTTTTTGTAACAGACACCTCCAGTTCATGTACTTAATGGTTGATGCAGATGTGGAAGATTGTAAGAATGGTTAGCTTGACAATGGAAGCAGTCACACATGCCCTCCCTTCACTGGGTTATCTTCAGATGTGACACTGACGACCAGACCCATGCCGTCATTAATGGTACGTATAATGAACAGTATCCGTTGTTTACTTGGATGTGACACTGACAGCCAGACCCATGCCGTCATTAATGGTACATATAATGAACAGTATCCGTTGTTTACTTGGATGTGACACTGACAGCCAGACCCATGCCGTCATTAATGGTACGTATAATGAACAGTATCCATTGTTTACTTGGATGTGACACTGACAGCCAGACCCATGCCGTCATCAATGGTACGTATAATGAACAGTATCCGTTGTTTACTTGCAGGGCTGTCCTTCCACCCGAAGAGGCCTTGGGTTCTGGCGTCGCTGCACAATGGTGTCATCCAGCTGTGGGACTACCGCATGTGCACGCTGATTGACAAGTTTGATGAGCACGATGGGCCTGTGCGAGGCATCTGTTTTCACCAGCAGCAGCCTCTTTTTGTGTCCGGTGGTGACGACTACAAGATTAAGGTGTGTGTGTGTGTGAGAGAGAGAGAGAGAGACTGTGTGTATGTGTGTGATTGTGTCTGTGAGTATGACTAGTGTGTGAACTGAAAAGGGGGTCATGAATATTATTATTAATATAATTAGTCAAGTGTAGTTGATTGAGCTTAAATTTAAAACAACAATATTGTGATTGACTTGCTTACTGCATCAGCACTTTACATATGATTGCCAACAATATTTCTTGGCAGGTTTTACATTATATTCTGAGTGTGACTATAATATGTTTGACGGACATTGATATTTTTAAACCATTTGAAATAACTAAGTGTGGGGTTACTAATACTATTCTCTTGCCTGGGTTCACTGGTTATGTACTTGGGTTTTCATTGCAATTTAATTTGTCATAGTGTTGGAGTCCAGTAACTTGTACATGTGTGTGTGTATGGCAGTAAGTTTCAGTAACTTGTACATGTGTGTGTGTATGGCAGTAAGTTTCAGTAACTTGTACATGTGTGTGTGTATGGCAGTAAGTTTGCTTCAGGACTAAGACTAGTACTAGTAGTAGTAGTAGTGTTACAAGTAGTGCTAGCTAGTACGTGTACTACTAGAGAGCAAACTGTAGGAGCCGTATTGAACTAGTCCTGTTGTTTGGATCGAGCACTGACCTCAATAATTAATGAATACTTACAGGGACAGTCTGGATGATTCTGAAACAGAAGTCTTTGTAAGACCATGGCTGCACAGGCACTTGAACAGAGACAGTGATGGAACTGTGTGGGTTTAAACTGAGTGACAAGCGGCCATTTACTCTGTGTGGTTCATCCCTTGATATGGAAAGTCTGCAGTTACCTTTGCTGTCTCTTCACTCATTTGCATTGTGTTTGTCCTGCAGGCTTGGAACTACAATCAGCGTTGCTGTCTCTTCACTCATTGTGTTATTTGTCTGACAGGTGTGGAACTATAATCAGCGCCGCTGTCTCTTCACTCATTGTGTTATTTGTCCCACAGGTGTGAAACTATAATCAGCGCCGCTGTCTCTTCATTCATTGTGTTATTTGTCCCACAGGTGTGGAACTACAAGCAGCGTTGCTCTCTCTTCATTCATTTGCATTGTGTTATTTGTCCCATAGGTGTGGAACTACAAGCAGCGTCGCTGTCTCTTCACTCTGCTGGGACACCTGGACTACATCCGTACCACCTTCTTCCATCATGTCAGTGTCCGCTTCAGTCTCTGCTTGAGTACTTTTCTTCTTTAACGTGTCTTCGTGCCCTGTGGGTCTTTCATTTTCTTCTTGAGCTGCTTGCTCTGGTTTTTCATTTTCTTGGTTTGTTTCATCAGTCTTCTTTTTTCTGTGTCATCTCTCTGCTAGTGAACTTGCACTTATATACAGTAGTCGGTACAATGCAAGTGAAAGTGATATTAAGGCAGATTCAGAACAGAACTTGTGCTTTATTCTTTTTCTCTCTCTTTCTCGTCTTCTGTCTGTCTCTCTCTCTCTCTCTCCCTCTCTCTCTCTCTCTCTCTCTCTCTCTCCTCTCTCTCCTCTCCTCTCCTCTCTCTCTCTCTCTCTCTCTCCTCTCTCTCTCCTCTCTCTCTCTCTCTCTCCCTCTCTCTTCTCTCTCTCCTCTCTCTCTCTCTCTCTCTCCCTCCCTCTCTCTCTCTCTCTCCCTCCCTCTCTCTCTCTCTCTCTCTCTCTCCTCTCTCTCTCTTCCCTCTCTCTCTCTCTCTCTCTCTCTCTCTCTCCTCTCTCTCTCCTCTCTCTCTCTCTCTCTCTCTCTCCTCTCTCTCTCTCTCTCAGTTTTGGTCTGCTTTTCTTCTTGATTTTTCATCTGTTGCTTGCTTCTTCTTCTCTGAAGTTTTTAGGATTCTTGTATCAATTTATAACTAGGTCACTGTATCGGTGTATGAAAAGAACTGTAGGTCACTGTATCAGTGTATGAAAATAATGTTATGGAAAACAGCACCAACAAAGCTAACAGACCAATGACCTTATACTATAGTTACATATAATATATTAGTTATATGAACCTAATATACTATAGTTATATGAACCTTCGGGGGGGGGGGGGGGGGGGGGGGGGGGGGATTCCCATACTGAACAAAATAACTTCTTTGCTGATTATGTAATTGCCTGTGTACTAAGGTAGTCATTAAGTATAAAAGGTAATAACTTAACACCCAAGTCAATGACTCGATGCCACTGTAATGTTCAACACAAAATTATGTGACAGAACAAATGTTTTTCTGTTGAAGTGTATGATAACTGATTAATGATTGTGTGATGATTTGTGGGCAGGAGTACCCATGGGTGCTCAGTGCCTCTGATGATCAGACCATCCGCATCTGGAACTGGCAGTCCCGTACATGTATCAGGTGTGTGTGTTTGCCTGTTTGTTTTCTCTGACTGTCTTTGTCTGTTTCTTGATCAGCTCTTGGTTCATTGTCTCTGTCTGTCTGTCTCTTGGTCATGCTGGTTCATTGTTTGTCTGTCTGTCTTGGTTTCAGTCTCTGTGTTTGCCTGGCTGTGTTTCTGTGCAGTGTGTATTTTAAACGAGTTTAGACAGGGAAGCAGTGGTAAGCACGGAAATTGTCTGTTGTAGATAAATGGAGAGGAGGAGGCTAAATACTTTCTGAATCCCAAGGGCATCCATTCGCCTTTTACAGACAGCCTGGTTTTGGTGCATTATTGTTAATGATTGGTCAAATTTAGTCTGTTATAATTATTTTGTTGTTGTTGCCTCGTCCTCAGCGTTCTGACGGGCCACAGCCACTACGTGATGTGCGCCCATTTCCACCCCTCGGAGGACCTGGTTGTCTCGGCCTCCCTGGACCAGACTGTGCGGGTCTGGGATATCTCTGGTACGTGCTGAGTGCATGGAGTGTTTCTGGTACACGGCATAGGCAGGAATCATTTTTTGGTTTTTGTATAATAAAAAAATCTTTCATTCCTGCGCTTCCGTCTGTCTTTCTTTTGTTCTGATCTTTTAACTTTTTAATTTTTTTTATCTCCTACTTTTCAGATAAGTCTAAGACTCCTTTGTGTTCTTGTGCTCCATGCTGCCATTTCACTGTCTGCCATATGGAAAATCTTCGTTTTGATAATTTATGGATGAGTGAATCATTTTGGCTTTATTCTGATGGGTGCTCACTAGAGTGAAATACACACATGCTCAGAAATGCTGGTTTTAGAGTTGTTCTTGTTGTTGGAGTTATTGTTTGAACTTGGATCACGCAATAGCTTTGACACTGAAGTAGCTTTCTTACATCAAGGGCTGAAAATGTTCATTGCTGGTGATTGAAGGGCTAAACCTGTCCACAAGGATTTTCGGTTCAGCATCACGGCATCTTCACGTGTTACGTGTGTCCTCAGGGCTGCGCAAGAAGAACGTGGCCCCGGGGCCCGGTGGGATTGAGGACCGACTGCGCAACCCCGCCCAGACCGACCTCTTTGGGACGTCTGACGCCATCGTCAAGCATGTGCTGGAAGGTCACGACAGGGGAGTGAACTGGGCCACGTTCCACCCCACGCTGCCGCTGATTGTGTCTGGGGCGGACGACCGGCAGGTCAAGCTGTGGAGGATGAATGGTGAGGCGTCTGTTCAGTTTGAAACTGTTGACAGCTGCTGATGGCTTTGCCCCATCCCCATCCCCCTCCCCCTCAACCCTACCCCACCTCCTGATAGATGTTTTTGTTGTTTTCTCTCTCTCTCTCTCTCTTTGTTGTATCTGAAATATATATGTAGTATTAGTAGAATTAGTCCCTCATGGGCGAGGGCTGGATGTAAAAAGACCCTGTGTCTACTCCACTACCCTCGTAAAATAAAGATGATTCATTCTCTCTTTTTTGGTGTTTTTTGTAGAGAATTAACAAAACACCAACCAGTTCATTGAAGTGTTCAGTCAAATATATAATCTTCCTCAGTAAACTAACTGGTCTATGATTTTTGTTACTGTTGGAGGGGTGGTAGTGGTGGACTGCTTACGGTAATGAACTCTTTAGTCTTAGTCTGTCAGTGTTCAGCTAAATTGACTTGCTATTATTATTTTTTGGACTCGTGCTTTGACTCCACTGATGGTGGTCTTCTCCATGGCCATTCTGAGGTGTATCTAGTGTTGTACTCTTTCTCATTTTTCTTTTTATTTCTGAATTTGCTGTACATGTATACCCCACACAATGGTTTCATAGAAAAAATACTTCACTTTCACTCATTTCCTAATAATGGAAGCATTATGAGACTGTGTTGGCACATTGTGAAGTTGACATGCAGTACTGCTTGACTGGTGAATGGATGGACAGTGATCAACTTTTGGATGAGTATGTGAGGGGGTTGGGGGAGGAGTTGGTTGGTGGTTGATGTTTGGATGCTGATTGTTGCTGTTGGCCCCCTTGTCCCAGAATCGAAGGCGTGGGAGGTGGACACGTGCCGCGGTCACTACAACAACGTGTCCTGCTGCATCTTCCATCCCCGGCAGGAGCTCATCATGAGTAACTCGGAGGACAAGAGCATCCGCGTCTGGGACATGAGCAAGAGGTCCGAGTATTGATCAGTGCTCTCTCATAGTCATACTGTTACACACTGTGTGTGCGTGTGTGTGTCTTTATGCATAATTGTGGGTGGGTGTACGTGTGTCTTTATGTGTAATTGTGGGTGTTTATGCATAATTGTGTATGTGTGTTTTAGTGAACCTTGTCTGCTGTCAGTGGCAGTAGCGAAAGGTTCTGTTCATGTCTAATGCTCTGTGACACTGTGTGTTGTAAACTTTCTCTGCTGTTGAAAGAAGAAGTGCAGTGTCTCTCCGTTTAATTTTTGTTTGCTGCTGTTTTGATTTTCAATTTGAGCATGATGTCAAAGTTGTAATACATCAAGTGCACAGGAAAAATGAACTAAAAGCATGGGTGTTTGAACTTTTCTTTCTTAATGAACCATGCATCGTAGATGGTTGGGGAATGTCGAGTTTGACAGGGTCATACATTTTATTTTATATGTCTCAGAATTGCATTTAATCACACTTTTATTGATTGTCAATCACTGACAGAAATCGTAGATTGATAGTGTTTGGCGTTCTGACTTGAAAGGTGTACATTTGGTTTTAGACGGTGCTCTTGTGTTTGGATGTTTGAAGTAGGTGTAGGTCAGACATGTACGTGAAGAAGATGGTGAAAAGTCTGTGTAGGAGAATGTTGGTGGATTGTGGGTAGACCGCAGATGTTGCAGGCTCATAATCTGACTGCTTCTGTATATCTACAGAACTGGTGTCCAGACCTTCCGCCGAGAGCACGACAGGTTCTGGGTGATCGCCGCTCACCCCTCCCTCAACCTCTTTGCCGCAGGTATGTGTGTGACGTTTTCTGGTGGGCCACTTAGGGGGCTGTCCCGTTTTTATGTTCGTCTCCACTCATGCTTGTGTGGAGTTTCTGCAGCATGTTACGGTAGTGCTGACAAACTGCCAACACCCTGCAACTTGACGGATAAATTTGGTCATTTTCTGTTTGGAAAAGTTTGATGGTAACACGAATAAAAAGTCTTAGCACAGTTACTTACCTGTGGAGTTTGGAATGGTTTGATGGTAACACAAATAAAAAGTCTTAGCACAGTTACTTACCTGTGGAGTTTAGGGCCCAGTAACATCGCTTGGAATGCCCTGTGGACATTGAACCATTGTGACTTGCGCACAAATCCTGATAATATTGTCAAGAACACATTGTTCCTAACCGTGTTTTTTTGGTGCGAAACAATAGACCTGCCATGTTTTCCGCTTTCCATGCTGCTGTCTTCTCAAGTCTCAGTTTGTTATCTGTTTAAGTTGGCTGTAAACTAAGTCATAGACTTGCGTGTTCAGGGGGGGGTGTGTGTGTGCATGCACTTAGAATAGTCTCTCCGCACAAGATTTTGCACTGTCAGTCAGAGGCCTGAGCTCACATTACAGGGGCTGTTGTGGATGTTTTGGGGCTATTGTGGATGTTTTGAGGACATTGTGGGGGGCTATTGTGGATGTTTTGAGGCTATTGTGGGGGGCCATTGTGGATATTTTGGGGCTATTGTGGATGTTTTGAGGACATTGTGGGGGGCTATTGTGGATGTTTTGAGGACATTGTGGGGGGCTATTGTGGATGTTTTGAGGACATTGTGGGGGGCTATTGTGGATGTTTTGAGGACATTGTGCTCCGTGGGCTGCCTGCAGGTCATGACAACGGCATGATCATCTTCAAGCTGGAGAAAGAGAGGCCTGCCATGGCCGTCCACCAGAACATCCTCTACTACGTCAAGGATCGCTTCCTCCGACGTCTTGACTTCACCACCTCCAAGGACGTGGCCGTCATGCAGCTCAGAGGGTAGGGCCTGGTTTGGTTTTGGTTTCGTTGCTTTCAGGGTTCACTGCAGCAAGAACGGCCGACCAATCTAGGTGTATTACATACGTAAGCTGCATTTTAATAATAATAATAAATTTGGTTAGGTTCTGCTTCTCCAAACTGGAGCCCATAGCCCATTACAAAGCTTGATACAAACAGGCCCCCTTCCTATGCACACACAACGCACACACAGTCAGTAGGATAGCTTGGAAGGGTGAGATTTCAGAGATGATTTGAAAGCTATGAGTGTGTTTTTCGTGTTTAAACTGTTGTGCTGTAAATGTAGGGCCAATATAATATTTGGTGAGTGTGTGCAAGTGTGTTGGGTTGAGGGAGGGGTGCACTTTGAATGTCCTCCAGTAGACTAAGGTATATTTTGCTGGGTGGTCCGTTTGTTTCAAAATTCTCTGCTGCAGTATTGGTAACAGACATTGGTTCCTGAGACACTGTGAGTGGTCAAAGAAGCATGGTAGAAAAGGTAGTTCAAATGTGATGAGCTGTATGCCTGTGGAAATATTTGGGAAACAGATTTTTTTTCTTTTTTTTCTGGCAAATATTTTGAGCAATATTAGGGTTGCCCTCATTTTCCCCATAGCGTTCTGAACTGCAGCGGTATTAAGCTTTAAGAGACTGGGATGCAGTTGCGTGTATGACAGGTGATTTAGCTGTGTAGGAAAACAGTCACTCTTTTCCCCATAGCTTGCTGAGCTGCAGTGGTGTAAGTTTGCAGACTGGGATGCAGTTGTGTGTATGACAGGTGATTTAGCGCTGTAGAAGACAGTTGCTCTCTTTCCCCGTTGTGTGCTGAGCTGCAGTGGTGTAAGTTTGCAGAGACTGGGGTGCACCTGTGTGTATGACAGGTGATTTAGCGCTGTAGAAGACAGTTGCTCTCTTTCCCCATTGTGTGCTGAGCTGCAGTGGTGTAAGTTTGCAGAGACTGGGGTGCACCTGTGTGTATGACAGGTGATTTAGCGTGTAGAAGACAGTTGCTCTCTTTCCCCGTTGTGTGCTGTAGAAGACAGTTGCTCTCTTTCCCCGTTGTGTGCTGTAGAAGACAGTTGCTCTCTTTCCCCGTTGTGTGCTGTAGAAGACAGTTGCTCTCTTTCCCCATTGTGTGCTGTAGAAGACAGTTGCTCTCTTTCCCCGTTGTGTGCTGAGCTGCAGTGCATTAAGCTTGCAGAGACTGGAGTGCAGTTGTGTGTTTGTCTTTCAGGGGGTCTCGTACGCCTGTCAGCAGCATGTCCTACAATCCTGCTGAGAATGCCGTGCTTCTCTGCACCGTGAGTCAGTGTGTCCGTCTGTCAGTTTGTCTTACTATCTGTCCAGTTGTCTGTCAGTCAGTCTGCCCGCCCATTTGTCCCTCCCCCAACCCCTTCCCTTCTCTCTATTTTTCTGTCTTTATGTCCTCAAAAGTTGTTTTCAACAAAATTTAAAAAAAGTTTTGCTGTTTGAAATTTTATGATGGTGATAATAATAGTTCTAAGTTTTCTGTTCCCAGTGCTATACAAATTAAGTAAGAATAAAAATTAAAAATTGATGGCAAGCATCTTGACTTATTAGCTTTTAATGTTAAACTCTCAATTATGGCTTTGTTCTGTCCCATTTAGATTCCAGTGTAAGTGTTTTAGATTGCCTTTGTATGCTTCTTCATTTTCTCACACTGTTTAAGTGAGGTCTTTCAAACTGTGTCTATATTAGTACTTTGCTTGGGGTCTACCAGTTCACGCCAGGTTTGATGACGGATTTGTTTGGGTGCCATAGGTGTGGGAAATGTAAAGTGCAAGTTGCATTTTTTAGATTTGTGTCCTGTGTACTTAAACCTTGTATGGTTGCGACATAGATTACCCTAAATAGATCATGCTCAAGTATACTTTCTGTTTTAGAGGTTGATTTTTTTTTATGGGTTTGAATGTGAGTTGTGTGGGTATAATTTGTTTGGACAAAATCACCGGAGCAGCTGAACATTTCACCACCATGCTTGTTTTGTTTTGTCCGCAGACAGCCTCCAATGTGGAGAACAGCACCTACGACCTGTACCTGGTGCCAAAGAACAGTGACTCGCAGAACCCTGACTGTGAGTTGGGTTGTCCAAATCCTGGCCCGTGTTTGCTGGAAGCAGCATTTGAGTGCTTTTAAATCCATGGTGTTGTGGTCAGAATGGATGTGCTGACCCCTCAAATCACATTTTGACCAAAAAAATTCCCCAAAATAACCACAAACAGTACAAACTTCAAACAAACAGTTTTAAAAAGATTAAAGTGTGAACTTTAAGAACAATATCTTACCTTTAGGAAGGAGGGGGGCAGATTTTTGTTGATTTATGACCAAAGAGGTAGGGGGAGGGGGGGGGGGGTAAAAAAGCAGTTTTGGCACCCCAAGTCACTTAACAAAATACACTGTTTGCATACAGTCTTGACACAAACCCACTGAGATCGTAGGTTTTACTGCAGAATGTTTTCAGTGAAAATGCACCAGAAACTGTACACTCATTCAAGTAATTTTATACTCTCTGTTGGCTAATGAAGTTCAAATTGCGGTTTTGTCTGGAGGCCACCATTTTGTTTTGAAGAAGATGCACCACCAGTTGCACATGCGATGGGGAAAAAGCCACAAAGCTGGTCCAAATCTTTGCATCATTAAGTCAAGGAAGGGAACACAAAGGAAAATGAACAAGCTTCCATTAATGCTTGATTTGTATCCCTCTTGTTTCTCATGTTGTCATGTAAAATCGCAAACATCCGTCAGAAGCCCGCTTCCAACACAGCTCCAACTGTCAGTCAGTGTCTAAAGCCCGCGTCTCACACAATTTGAAAGAGTTAACCTTTTCACTGCCTTTAGGACGTGACATGAATGTGGGGTTGGTTGTGAAGTGACCCAGTGCGGTTGATGGGGGACTGACAAATGGAGAACTAACAAACTTGTCATTTTCTTTTCTCTGCAGCCCCGGAGGGCAAGAGGTCGGCGGGTCTGACGGCTGTGTGGGTGGCGCGCAACCGCTTTGCTGTGCTGGACAGGACACACACGGTAGGTGCACTCATGTAACACATCAGGTGTCAAAAAGAACGCTATTCATTATGACAAAATACAACAGGTGAATTTTGGGGGTAGAAAAGACCCTTTTTTCAACAATAAATAGTGTTCTTTTGAACCGTTTACATGTTTGGATCTTGTTTTAGAATGCTAGCAGTCACTCTTGTTGTTAGACTAGTTGTTAGACAGGTTTTTGACTAAACCTAAACTGCGATCCTTGTAAAATAAAGAGTTTGAGTTCTTGTATCAGATTACATATTTTTTGAGGTGTCTTGATGGTTCAGCTATCAACAGACATTTCTCAGGCAGAATTTTTCTTCCTGTCTCATAGCTTCTGTTGTGATGCATTAGAATGGGCGTTTTTCTGCTGCAGTCAGCTGCACCGGGTCAGATCAGGGCGGTGAAGGGTGGGAGGAGCTCAGTTGGTAGAGCGCCAAGGCACAGTACCGATGTGGGTTCGAATCCCTGTTGTGGCAAGGGATTTTTCTCCCAGAGTCAGCTTTCAGTGCAGACTCTGACGGTGTCCGTAAAGCCCTCCGTGTGCATTTGCATACCTCAACGTATGTGTGCACGTTAAAAATCACCAATGCTGGCAGCCATACCATTCTTTGGACTCATGAAAATACTGCACACACTGGTAGAAATGGGTAGTGCTGCTCTTACAACTACTGTGCCTTAGGGAAGGCGACCAGAATTTCCAGCAAGGAACGGTGAAGTACAAAAAAAGGATGAAGGGTAAACTGAAGCTGAGATTCGAACCCACAGCTCCATGGCTATCCAGCACCGTCATTCTTGTCCAGACCATTTGACAATAGTGTTGTAGCAAGCTGTGCTAATATTTTGCATGTTTGTATTTTGTCAAGAACCTGAGGTGGTAGAACAGGCTAACGACCTTTGCCAGATCATCAAAAAACCTAAAACACTAGAATGTGAGTGTATCAAGACTGGCAACCTTTGTGCTGTTGGTGTTTTGTCAGATCATCATCAAGAACCTGAAGAACGAGATCACCAAGAAGGTGCAGTCTCCCAACTGTGAGGGAATCTACTACGCTGGCACAGGCTGTTTGCTGCTGAAGGAGGCGGATAACGTCACTCTGTTTGACGTCCAGCAGAAAAGGTGTGTGAGACTGATGATGTCACTGATGTGTGTGTTGGTGTGTGTGTTTCTTGGTGGATGTGTCATGTGTTTCTTGGTGTGTGTTGCCAGTATCTGGTTGATGTGCCATGTGTTTCTTGGTGTGTGTTGCCAGTATCTGGTTGATGCTTCATGTGTTTCTTGATGTGTGTTGCCAGTATCTGGTTGATGTGTCAGGTGTTTCTTGGTGTGTGTTGCCAGTATCTGGTTGATGCTTCATGTGTTTCTTGATGTGTGTTGCCAGTATCTGGTTGATGTGCCATGCGTTTCTTGGTGTGTGTTGCCAGTATCTGGTTGATGTGTCATATGTTTCTTGGTGTGTGTTGCCAGTATCTGGTTGATGTGTCAGGTGTTTCTTGGTGTGTGTTGCCAGCATGTGGTTGATGTGTCATGCACTTCTTGTGGTTTGTTGCCAGGACCCTTGCGTCTGTGAAGATCTCCAAGCTGAAGGGAGCCATCTGGTCAGCTGACATGTCCCACGTTGCTCTCTACAGCAAGCACGGTAGGCTCACTGCTGTATACGCAAGACTGTGGTGAAGGAACTCTGCACTATGCTGTCACTGTTTTATGAAGACATCAGCACTCTTTGCATTGCATGGTGATTGTATTCTCTGGGAGTCCTTGTAACTGTTAGTAAATGTTCAACACTGAAGGACAACCTTGTCTGATGCATGATCCAGCAGCTGCGATATTAATCTTTTTTTTTAAAATCCCATGTAATCCTTTATGTAAATTGTTTTGGTAGGACTGTGCTCTACTACATGTGTGTAGAATAACATGTTTAGGTTAATATGTATTGTGTGAGTGCTCAGGACGTTGATGACAGCATGATAAGTGTACATCATTATTGGCTCAGAAAGCAAGTAAAAAACGTTTCATTGTGGCATGGGTGTTTGTCTCACCAAGATGATTTCTTATTGGAGTCTCAGCACATCAGGATGACTTGGTTGCATTCTTCCACAGATGGCCCAGATTATATTGTGCAGAACCAGCCTGGATCTGATTTGGTTCTGGTTGACTGAGTCAGCTTTTGGCCAAACACATCCTTTCTGGAACCAAGCCTGTGTGCAAGAAGGGCCCGTTTGGGTTTGGCCAAAGGGGGGAAAACCCCCCTGGCCTGCTTCTGGCCAACAGTTCTGAGCTAATCTAGATTGGATGGGAATTGGATCCAGCCTGCAGATGGCCTGCTTCTGGCCAACAGTTCTGAGCTAATCTAGATTGGATGGGAATTGGATCCGGCCTGCAGATGGTCTGCTTCTGGCCAACAGTTCTGAGCTAATCTAGACTGGATGGGAATTGGATCCAGCCTGCAGATGGCCTGCTTCTGGCCAACAGTTCTGAGCTAATCTAGATTGGATGGGAATTGGATCCGGCATGCAGATGGCCTGCTTCTGTCCAACACTTCTCAGCTAATCTAGATTGGATGGGAATTGGATCCAGCCTGCAGATGGCCTTCTTCTGGCCAACGCTTCTGAACTAATCCGGATCAGATGCGAATTGGATCCGGCATGCAAATTGGATCCGGCTTGTTTACCGGGGTGCTGTTGTTCTTTCAGTGATCTCTATCTGCAACCGTAAGCTGGAGAACCTGTGCACGATCCACGAGAACATCCGCGTCAAGTCTGGGGCCTGGGACGAGAGTGGCATCTTCGTCTACACCACCAGCAACCACATCAAGTACGCCCTCACCAACGGGTACGTCAACCACACTGGTCTTCCCTTGTGCAGTAGGCTGTCTGCCTTTTTCTTCTGTGTGTGCGTGTGTGTGTGTGTCCATCTGTGAGTGTGTAGTTTTTTTGTTTGTTTTAGTGTAGGAATTGCATGTGTTTATTTGGGCTGTAGATGTGCTGTACCTTTCCATTTTGGGATGATAGTCACGTGCAGTGCAATGTGTTGTGTGGGACTGTGAGCCAGATGGAGTAACTGTGGATTCGTTCTGATGTGACCCTGTGCAGGTGATGGGACGTAAAAATCCAAGAACTAGCGTGACAAGGGCATGACCGTTTACAGATCTACTTCTTGCTCACAGTGATCACCGCATCATTCACACCCTGGATCAGCCTACCTGCTTCTTGCTCACAGTGATCACCGCATCATTCACAGCCTGGATCAGCCTACCTGCTTCTTGCTCACAGTGATCACTGCATCATTCACAGCCTGGATCAGCCTACCTGCTTCTTGCTCACAGTGATCACTGCATCATTCACACCCTGGATCAGCCTACCTGCATCATTTGCATCATGGGCAAAGCCTGTTATTGACAAACTCCTCTTTCTTGCTTCTAGTGGTCACGTGATTGTCACATCCTGGACCTGCCCGTCTTCACCATGCACATCAAGGTCGAGGCCTCTTACTGACCAGCTTCTCACTCACAGCGGTCACGGCATTATCCGCACCCTGGATCGGTCTATCTACATCACATACACCAAGGACATGACCTAATACTGACCAGCTTCTTTTTCGCTCACTGTGGTCACTTATTATCCTGCAACCTGGATCAGTCTATCTACATCAGTATCACATACACCAAGGACATGACCTTTCACTGACCAGTTTCTTTCTCGTTCACAGTGATCACAGCATCATCCGCACCCAGGACCTGCCCATCTGCATCACGCGCATCAAGGACATGACCTTTCACTGACCAGTTTCTTTCTCGCTGACAGCGATCACGGCATCATCTGCACCCTGGACCAGCTCATCTACATCATGCGCATCAAGGACATGACCTTTCACTGACCGGTTTCTTTCTCGCTCACAGCGATCACGGCATCATCCGCACGCTGGACCTGCCCATCTACATCACGCGCATCAAGGGTACCAGCGTGCACTGCCTGGACCGGGAGTGCCGACCTCGCGTCCTCAACATCGACCCCACGGAGTACCGCTTCAAGCTGGCCCTGGTCAACCGCAAGTACGAAGAGGTGAGAAAGGGGTTTGAAAGTTAAAGGGGACCATGAGCAAAGAGGCATGACATACAAATATAAGGATGTGAGAAGTGATTTGAATGTTAAAGGGGACTCCAGCTGAGAAGCCTTGCAAGCCCTGTCACCAGGAATGGAACCAAAAATACACACACAGATTTTTGTTTGTTTGTTTTGATTTGTGGTCTGGTTTGCTGACATTTCAAACTGTCAAAAACAACACTGGAACGCTGCTGTTGTGTACCTGGCATTCTCTGCATGTGATGTCATTAGCAAGGTCAGTGTGTTTGGCAGAAGTGTACAGAATCTCTGCATGTGATGTCATTAGCAAGGTCAGCATGTTTGGCAGAAGCGTACAGAGTCTTACCCAGCAGCATGATGAACATGTGAGCAGTTGCAGAAGTCACAGTTGTTGACTTGATGTTGCTATGGTAACACCATTGTGTGGGTGGCAGGTACTGCACATGGTGAGAAACGCCAAGCTGGTGGGACAGTCCATCATCGCCTACCTGCAGAAGAAGGGGTACCCTGAGGTGGCGCTGCACTTTGTCAAGGATGAGAAGACTCGCTTCGGTCTGGCGCTGGAGTGTGGCAACATTGAGGTGAGGTTGGGGCAAGGGGCGTCCGGTCATTATGCACCGGGAGTTGGGGCAAGGGGCGTCCGGTCATTATGCACCGGGAGTTGAAACCAGTGCCCTGTTTGTCATGCACAGAGTGCCAGTGCCCTGTTTCAGTCACACACTGAGGGCCAGTGCCCTGTTTGTCATGCAAGCGAGGGCCAGTGCCCTCTTTCAGTCATGCACCAAGGGCCAGTGCCTGGTTTCAATCACACACTGAGGGCCAGTGCCTGGTTTCAATCACACACTGAGGGCCAGTGCCTGGTTTCAGTCATGCACTGAGGGCCAGTGCCTGGTTTCAATCACACACTGAGGGCCAGTGCCTGGTTTCAATCACCGGGGCCACCACCCCTGAGGGCCAGTGCCTGGTTTCAATCACGCACTGAGGGCCAGTGCCTGGTTTCAATCACGCACCGAGGGCCAATGCCTGGTTTCAATCACACACCGAGGGCCAGTGCCTGGTTTCAATCACGCACCGAAGGCCAGTGCCCGGTATCAGTGAGCTATAATCACTAGTGTGGAGAAGAGCAGACAGCAGCAAACTTACACTCACAAGTGGGCCAGGCAGACATTTAGAGTAACCAGGAGCAAGCCTGTATGGAGTCAAGGAAACCAGCGCCTGCCTGGCTGTTCAAAATGAGAGCGTTATGGGGCCCCCTTTGCACGTGACCCTTGTCTGCATGTTGTTCAGATCGCGCTGGAGGCGGCGCGTGCGCTGGACGACCCCGTGTGCTGGGAGCGTCTGGGAGAGGCGGCCCTGCTGCAGGGCAACCACCAGATCGTGGAGATGGCCTACCAGAAAACCAAGAACTTTGACAAGCTCTCCTTCCTCTACCTCATCACCGGGAACCTGGAGAAGCTGAAGAAGATGATGAAGATTGGTGAGTGGGCGTCCGCACCACGGAGCGGTGCAGCATCAGGAAGTAGATTTGGCCAGACCATGAAATAGCAAGAGTATGGTTGACCAGAAAAACACCAATGTTGACCAACTTCTTGGGGGTGGGGGAATTTGAAATGGTTATTTATATTTGTTCCTGGAGCGGCTGGTTAGAAATGCATTACACCAAAACTTATTCATCTTCTAGATCCTCACTGGGAGCATCAAGGAATAAATAATTGACTGCACTGGAGAGTTATGGGAACTTATTCATCATAGTGTGCTACACTGACGGAGAAGCATTACAGGTAATCTGTTGTTGACTCTGCAGTGTTGGTCAGTGCTTTTATACCTCCAGTATTTCAGCCCAGTTATCCAAGTGACCTTGTTAAGAAGGCAGCCAAGTTTAGTGGGACCTCTTGAGGTATACTTTTTATGGGGAAAGGTATGCGTTTATTTTGAGCCTGCATGTTACTCCTTAAAGAAGAGCAGCAAATGAATTTTTGAACATGTGAAAAATGGCGTATTGTTGCACTCTGGGTTTTTGCAGAGATTTGAAAAGACACCAGCATTTATTTTGAACCTGCATGTTTGCACTTGACGATGGGCAACAAATCAATTTTTGAACACGAGGAAAGTGCTGTATTTATTTGTTGCACTCTGTGTTTCAGCGGAGATTCGGAAAGACACCAGCGGCCATTATCAGAACGCCCTTCTGCTGGGGGATGTGCCGGAGCGTGTGAAGATCCTGAAGAACTGCGGACAGAGTGAGTGGCTTGGCTACACACCTATAGCATCTTCTCTTTCATCCCTTTTCATCTGACTTTGATATAGATCCTGAAGAACTGTGGACAGAGTGGCTTGGGTACACACCTATAGCATCTCCTCTTTCATCCCTTTTCATCTGACTTTGATATTTCTTTTTCTGTTACCAGTAGTTGTGAGTTATCATTTGGATTATTCTGGTGCTGTTTCATGAACCACCCTGTTCTAAATGCCATTTCCTCCCACCACTGTTCTAAATGCCATTTCCTCCCACCACTGTTCTAAATGCCATTTCCTCCCACCACCACTGTTCTAAATGCCATTTCCTCCCACCACTGTTCTAAATGCCATTTCCTCCCACCACTGTTCTAAATGCCATTTCCTCCCACCACCACTGTTCTAAATGCCATTTCCTCCCACCACTGTTCTAAATGCCATTTCCTCCCACCACTGTTCTAAATGCCATTTCCTCCCACCCACCCCAGTTCTAAATGCCATTTCCACCCACCCACCCCAGTTCTAAATGCCATTTCCACCCACCACTGTTCTAAATGCCATTTCCACCCACCCACCCCAGTTCTAAATGCCATTTCCACCCACCCACCCCAGTTCTAAATGCCATTTCCACCCACCCACCCCAGTTCTAAATGCCATTTCCACCCACCACTGTTCTAAATGCCATTTCCACCCACCCACCCCAGTTCTAAATGCCATTTCCACCCACCACTGTTCTAAATGCCATTTCCACCCACCCACCCCAGTTCTAAATGCCATTTCCACCCACCACTGTTCTAAATGCCATTTCCACCCACCACTGTTCTAAATGCCATTTCCTCCCACCACTGTTCTAAATGCCGTTTCCTCCCACCACTGTTCTAAATGCCATTTCCACCCACCCACCCCAGTTCTAAATGCCATTTCCACCCACCCACCCCAGTTCTAAATGCCATTTCCACCCACCTCACCCACGTTCTAAATGCCATTTCCACCCACCACTGTTCTAAATGCCATTTCCACCCACCCACCCCAGTTCTAAATGCCATTTCCACCCACCACTGTTCTAAATGCCATTTCCACCCACCCACTCAGTTCTAAATGCCATTTCCACCCACCACTGTTCTAAATGCCATTTCCTCCCACCACTGTTCTAAATGCCATTTCCTCCCACCACTGTTCTAAATGCCATTTCCTCCCACCACTGTTCTAAATGCCATTTCCTCCCACCACTGTTCTAAATGCCATTTCCACCCACCACTGTTCTAAATGCCATTTCCACCCACCACTGTTCTAAATGCCATTTCCACCCACCCCAGTTCTAAATGCCATTTCCACCCACCCACCCAGTTCTAAATGCCATTTCCACCCACCACTGTTCTAAATGCCATTTCCTCCCACCCGTTCTAAATGCCATTTCCTCCCACCACTGTTCTAAATGCCATTTCCTCCCACCACTGTTCTAAATGCCATTTCCTCCCACCCCTGTTCTAAATGCCATTTCCTCCCACCACTGTTCTAAATGCCATTTCCTCCCACCACTGTTCTAAATGCCATTTCCTCCCACCACCCTGTTCTAAATGCCATTTCCACCCACCCACCCCAGTTCTAAATGCCATTTCCCCCACCTGTTCTATGCCATTTCCCCACCACTGTTCTAAATGCCATTTCCACCCAGCCACCCCAGTTCTAAATGCCATTTCCACCCAGCCACCCCAGTTCTAAATGCCATTTCCACCCAGCCACCCACCCTGTTCTGAAGGCCATTTTCTGCCCCCTCTTGCTGCAGAGTCGCTGGCCTACCTGACGGCGGCCACCCACGGCATGACGGAGGAGGCGGAGGAGCTGGAGGAGAGCCTCGGGGAGGAGAAGAAGCCGGACCTGTACCCCGGCGCCCGCCTCCTGCAGCCCCCGCCCCCCATCTGTCTGCAGGAGAGCAACTGGCCCCTCCTCACCGTCTCCAAGGGATTCTTTGAGGGCGCCATGGCTGCCAGAGGTCAGTGTTCCCCCCCCCACCACAAACCCCCTGTGTGTGTGGAGTCAGCCTGGGGTTGAGTGGGGATGGAGGTTGGGAGTCTGCATGCTGAGTAGTCATGTGTCTGCTGCTTAAGTCCACTCGTTCTCTCTCTGTCTGTATGTCTGTCTCTCTGTCTGTATGCCAGTCTGTGTCTGTCTGTCTGTCTATGTCAGTCTGTCTGTCTCTTTCTCCCCGTCTCTGCTTTTCTGTTTTTCTCACACACTTTCCTCTCTCCATCGCTTTCTTTCATTCACTCATATGCACCCCCCCCCCCCCCCCCCCCCATTCGCATTCTCTCCCTTTCACGCACTCTCTACCCACTCCTGCCTCTCCATTTCATTCTCCCCCCCCCCCCCCCCCCCTTTCACTCACACACTCTTTCTCTCCCTCTCACACACACTCTTTCTCTCTGTCTCACACACACACACACACACACACTGTCTCCCTCTTACTCTCACACATATACATTCTCACTCTCTCTTTCTCTCACATACACACACACTCTCACTCACTCTCTCTGTCTCACTCGTTAAGGTAAAAGGGTCGACGTACTGCAACATTTTTATAACGATGTGAATATGAAGTTCAGAATCACTGAAATAATCATGTCAGTGGTAATCAGTGGTTTTAATTTTCTTTCTTCTATATTTTGTTTGTTATTAACAGATTTCTGACTTGTTTTCTTTGAAAGGAAACGGCCGAGGTAAGCTGATGGGGTCGTTGAAAAACGATGAAACTTTGGGATGTATGATGACCAATAATGAACCCTTTCCCACCTGCAGGTGAAAAGTCAAAACACAGGGTGTGTTGGTTACCCCTTTTTTTTTTTTTTTTACCCCACTTTGCACTGAGGTGTTCTGCTTCAAAACAGTTGGAGACTGAATGTTAACCCTCTTGCCTCTGAAGGTTCATTCCAGTCAACGCGGCAGGTTTTGAGTGTTGTGTTTTTTTACTGCAGCTTATCTTGCTCCATTTTCACTGACATGTTTTGGTAATGATGCTGCATGCATGTCAGATTAGCTGATACTTGCTAGGTGCACAGAACTTTGCTTAAAAGCTTTTTGTTCTTCTTGCTTTTGCAGCTGCTCATCTTACATTCTTGGCTTTGTACATTTCAGCAGCTACAGATTGTTGGGGGGGGGGGGGGTAAGATTTCAGAACTTTATTACTGAAGATTTAAGAACAGGTTGGGGGTCAGAACTTTGTTACTAAAGGAGTAAGAATTTGAGACCGTAGCCTATTCCTATGATCGGTTGTTGCTAATCTCCGTAAATCGGTACTAATGCCCCTGATGGAGATGACAGTATAAGGTGACAGCAGCATCTGTTGGGCGCTTCAGTGAAGCTGGTTTGTGCGAGTGAATGCCCTTTGTAATCTTTCGCAAGAAATCACGAGAGGTCGCAGCGTCACTTCCGGGCCGATTTCTGAGTAGGCGTTGCTTCACGCTGTGTATAACAATGGAAGTTGAACCTAGAATTGCGAAGCAGTACAAATGCCACCACTGTTGCAGTTGCAAAAATTACTGGGGAAAGGGGATGGAGGGTGGAAAAAAAGTGTCTGTGTTGTTTTTTGGCTGACCAGAAGATCACAATTTCGTGGAAAAAATCATTTTGGGGCATCCTATAGCACGAACAAGTTATTGCATGTTGCCAGACACATTCTGACTAGGGCCTCCAAAATGCCTTTAAAGTTGGCAGGGTAAAATTCGCAAATTCACTGTCACCGCCTTCCATTGTGAAGAAAGTACGCACTGGAAGTAAAAGCAGCCAAGGGACTTAAGCAATGCCGGACAAAAGTCAAGGGAGTTAACAACCCCGCTTAAACTGCCCAATAGTAATACAAAGTAGAAATTTAAAAGACTGTTTATTTAATGTTTGTTTCATCCCATTTAGGGAAATGAAATGATAGTGTTTGCACTGAGGATTGTATTATTTTTCCGACTGACAATCGTTTCATTTATCATTGATCGTGCAGTAATTATCGACGTAGCAGAAACCCTGTTCTACAGGGGTCAAGGGGCAGTGTCACTTCTTTTTCATTTGCTTGAAGGTGGTGCTAGTGATTCTGTGAACAACAGTCATGTGAAGTGCGTGCCACCATCACTGCTTCACTTGTTTTTGCTGCTCCCCCTGTTTGTATTCTGGTGTACCGTGAGAGCTGCACTGGAAACTCCTCTCAGTCAAAAGTTCTTACGGAGGGCATTGCGTCTTTCTTTTTCCTTTTTAAAAAACTGAAGCAGTTAAAGAAAATAAATGTGAAATGATTGTTCAGTTTGTATTCATGGGTCTTTTATTTTGGCACTGGCTGGACGTGTTGTTATATTAACTGACTTAGTACTGTTAGTAGCTTTGCTTGACCTTTTCCACAGACTGTCTTATTTTGTCCTGTTAAAAATAAGGAGGAGGGCAGGGAAATAATTAAATAAACCTGTCAACTGGGGAGGATTTGTGCTGAAGGCTAAGATATATACATATACATTGTACACATCTTGCTCTGTATGGGTTTAAATGTGTTGCCTTGGTAACCCTGGTGTCTTGAGAGTCTGCTGTTCACACTGCCTGCTGGACGTTCCCTTGGTTTCCATGGAGACAGACCTGCGCTAGCAGTTTGCAGGGTGATCCCTTGGTTTCCATGGAAACAGACCTGCACTAGCAGTTTGCAGGGTGATCCCTTGGTTTCCATGGAGACAGACCTGCGCTAGCAGTTTGCAAGGCAGTATTGTGGTCTCCATCATCTTGCCGGTGCTGTTTGGGATCCCTGGCTGTGCTGGGGAACAGAGACTGTCGCAGATCACAGTATGCTTCAAGCCTTGTCAGGTGGAGTACTGTCCTCTGGTATGGATTTCTGATGGCTGTCATGAAGTTGATTTGAAATGGGATGCTCGGTTGGTTTCTTTTCTGTGAGTGGGAGTAAACTTGTTTCCTCTGAGAGGCAGCTGATGTGCGTGTCGACAGAAAAGAGTTGTGTGGTTTACTGTGGCTAAACTCCTTTGATAAGCAGTGTCGACAAGGACTGACTGAGGCAGTATTGTGGTTCCAGGCAAGCCATCGGCACTGGCAGCTGCTGTGGATGGACTGGATGATGGGGCTGGAGAAGGATGGGGGGCTGATGCGGAACTGGTGCTGGACGATGGTCAGTGTGTGTCTGTGCTTGCATGTGTGTGTGTGTCAGTGTGTGTGTGTGTGTGTGTGTAGATAACTGGGTTTGTTTTTATATTTTCTTATCTATTGGGGGGTGTAGATACTTGGGTGGGCTTGTTTTCATTATTTCTTATATATTTGGGTGTGTGTGCATCTGTGCAGATACTATGTGTGTCTATTTGTGTATATAAATACTCTGTGTGTGTGTGTGCGCAGATACTGGGTGGATGGAGGGGGGAGGGCCTTTCATATATATTTGGGTGTGTATGTGCTAACACTCATTTTTCAGCCACATGCTTGTCACAACTCAGCACTTCTGCTGAAGTGATAGTGAAAAGATTTCAAGCCAAGGCATGGATGTGAGTAGGGAGAAGCAACTCAATCATCTGACAGTTTATGCACTGTGCACTTGAGTGTTGAAAAATGGAGTGTGCGTGAAAGGCAGCTCAGTGTTGAAAAATGGAGTGTGCGTGAAAGGCAGCTCAATGCCTGTTTGTGTGGTTGCAGAAGGAGGCTTTGGAGCGGGAGAAGGGCTTGACGAGGAGGGGGTGACGGGGGGTGACGGAGAGGGAGGGGCCTGGGACGTTGAGGATGAAGACCTGGAACTGCCGCCTGACCTGGTCAGTTTTGCCCTGTCCTCTCCGCCTCTTTCTCTCTCTCTCTGTCCGTCTTGTAGCCTGCCTGCCTGGCTTTTTACTTCTCTGCCGGTCTGCTTGTCTGTTTGTGTGTGTGTCTGTCTACCTGTTTGGTGTTTTACATCTCTGCCAGTATACTTGTGTGTGTCTGTCTACCTGTTTGGTGTTTTACATCTCTGCCAGTCTGCTTGTGTGTGTGTCTGTCTACCTGTTTGGTGTTTTACATCTCTGCCAGTCTGCTTGTGTGTGTGTCTGTCTACCTGTTTGGTGTTTTACATCTCTGCCAGTCTGCTTGTGTGAGTGTCTGTCTACCTGTTTGGTGTTTTACATTCTGCCAGTCTACTTGTGTGTGTGTCTGCTACCTGTTTGGTGTTTTACATCTCTGCCAGTCTACTTGTTGTGTGTGTCTGTCTACCTGTTTGGTGTTTTACATCTCTGCCAGTCTACTTGTGTGTGTGTGTGTCTACCTGTTTGGTGTTTTACATCTCTGCCAGTCTACTTGTGTGTGTGAGCGTCTACCTGTTTGGTGTTTTACATCTCTGCCAGTCTGCTTGTGTGTGTGTCTGTCTACCTGTTTGGTGTTTTACATCTCTGCCAGTCTACTTGTGTGTGTGTCTGTCTACCTGTTTGGTGTTTTACATCTCTGCCAGTCTACTTGTGTGTGTGTGTGTCTACCTGTTTGGTGTTTTACATCTCTGCCAGTCTACTTGTGTGTGTCTGTCTACCTGTTTGGTGTTTTACATCTCTGCCAGTCTACTTGTGTGTGTGTGTGTCTACCTGTTTGGTGTTTTACATCTCTGCCAGTCTACTTGTTTGTGTGTGTGTCTACCTGTTTGGTGTTTTACATTTCTGCCAGTCTACTTGTGTGTGTGTCTGCCTACCTGTTTGGTGTTTTACATCACAGCCAGTCTGCTTGTGTGAGTGTCTGTCTACCTGTTTGGTGTTTTACATCTCTGCCAGTCTACTTGTGTGTGTGTCTGCCTACCTGTTTGGTGTTTTACATCTCTGCCAGTCTACTTGTGTGTGTGTCTGTCTACCTGTTTCATGTTTTACATCTCTGCTTGTGTGTGTGTCTGTCTACCTGTTTGGTGTTTTACATCTCTGCCAGTCTACGTGTGTGTGTGTGTGCCTGTCTTTCGGCATACTTGCCTGGCATTTTACATCTCTGCCGGTCTGCTTGTGTGTCCGTCTGCCTGCCTGTCTTGTAGTGTCTAAATTAAATATATCTCTGGTTGTCTGCCTGTGTGCGTAACTGTACACAGATCTTTGTCTACCTGTTTGTTTACCTGCCTGTGTCATCCTGTCTGATTACTTGTCTAGCTATGTGGGTCAGGTATGGTGAGAAGGGTGGATGCTGTTTACCTGTGTGCTAATGTTGGTGATGATGTGGATGACAGTGGTGATGATGTGGATGGCAGCGATGTGGGTGACCATGATGGTGTGGATGATGATGATGAGTGATGATGATGTGGATGACCATGGTGATGATGTAGATGACCATGATGGTGATGTGGATGACAATGGTGATGATGTGGATGATGCTGATGTGTTGACAGGACCTTGGCGGGCCGGCGACAGGCATGGGGGAGGAGGGATACTTTGTACCCCCCACCAAGGGCACCAGCCAGGCACAGGTAACTTGCTCTGCTCTGCGCTTTTTCCTTTCCATACAGTGTGTGGGTTTGTGTGTCAGTGGGGTGTTTGTGGGGTGTATGTGTTTGGGTGGTGTATGTCAGTGCTGTCTGTGTGGTGTGAGGTGTTTTATGTGCACATGTGTGTGTGTGTATTTATGTCTCTTTGCGGGGTACGGTGTGTGTCAGGGAGAGGGGGGGTGGAAGGGGGAAGATGTGTGTGGGAGGGACGATGTGTGTGTGTGTGTGTGGGGGTCTGTCTGTCTCTTTTGGGGGGGAGAGGGGGGGGCGGGGGGTGTCTGTGGGGTGAGGTTTGTGTTGGTGTGACTGATTCTCCCTGAAATAACCCTGGTGTGGTTGGCAGGACTGATTTTAAATTCCAGTCTTGACTGAGAAAGCGAACAGTGCACATGGCACTGGAGCTCAGTCACCAGGTCCCTGTCACCATCCAGAACCCACAAACAATGCAGTGCAATCTTGAACAAAGATGCTTTTGATGAGAGAATGTTATGTGATTGTGAGTGTATGTATGACTGTATATTATAGTATGCCCGTCTCACCCTGAGTATCCTGGTTGACTGGGCGTAAAAAAAAAGCAAGTGACTACTGGTGTGCCTGTGAAGGAATATATTTGTATTGCTGTGTACCTGTGCTACCAGGGTGGTTGATGTTGTTCACAGGTGTGGTGCAACAACTCGCAGTTACCTGTCGACCATGTGCTGGCTGGATCCTTTGAGACCGCCATGAGGGTCAGTGAGTCTTCACTCTCCTGATTTAAAAAAAAAAATCTGCTTCTCAGACATTTGTAGACTTACCTTTTTGAGGAATGTGTCAGTTTGAAAAGAATAAGATTGATTTTTGCTAGTTGTGGTTAGTTAGACTTTTTTTAACACTGAGTTGTGTGATATTGTATGGCAGGTAAGTGTGGTGTACTTTCAATCGTAGCAGTTGTCTCCATATTCCTGCCTTTTTGACTGTGTCTTTGTGTGTGTGCATTTGCTACATGACCAGGTGTGTGTGTTTTGTGTGTGTGCAGTTGTTACATGACAGGGTGTGTGTGTTTTAGGTGTGTGCAGTTGTTACATGACCGTGTGTGTGTGCATTTGCTACATGACCAGGTGTGTGTGTTTTGTGTGTGTGCAGTTGTTACATGACCATGTGTGTGTGTCTGTGTGTGCAGTTGCTTCATGACCAGGTGTGTGTCTTTGTGTGTGCAGTTGCTCCATGACCATGTGTGTGTCTTTGTGTGTGCAGTTGCTCCATGACCAGGTGGGGGTGGTGCAGTTTGACCAGTACAAGCAGCTCTTCCTGCAAACCTTCAGTCGTGCCCGCACCTGCTACGTGGGTCTGCCATCTCTACCCCCTCTCTTTGGCTACCCACATCGCAACTGGTCAGTGCTGGGTCTGTGTCGTGACAGAATCTCCCCTCTCCCCTCTGTCTGGTGTCCCACATTGCAACTGGTCAGTGCTGGGTCTGTGTCGTGACAGAATTCCCTCCCTCTGGCTTTCCATGCCACAACTGATCAGTGCTTTGTCTGCACTTTGACGAGGGGGTGGGGGGGGTCTCAAACTACATACTGGTGCAGCACCCTTGTGTCAAGACACAGCACATAAAAACGCTGTGAATACATGTGCTTGTGTGTCCAGGAAAAGGGGGGCAGGGGTCTGAAACTACATACTCTGGTGCATCACCTTTGCGTCAAGATACGGCATGTGAACATGTGTGTTTGTACCTGTCCAGGAAAGGGGGGGGGGGGGGAGCAGCGGTGGGTCTGAAACTACAGACTGTGGTGCATTGCCCTTGTCTCAAGACACAGCACTTGAAAACGTGTCCATGTGTGAATGTGCTTGTGACTGTGTCCAGGAAGGAGGCCGGGGGTCGCAGCGGCGTGCCTGCGGTGGGTCTGAAACTACAGACTCTGGTGCAGCAGCTGCAGGCCGCCTACCAGATGACCACCACGGGCAAGTTCAACGACGCCGTCGACAAGTTCCGCTCCATCCTGCTCAGTGTGCCCCTGCTGGTGGTCGAGTCCAAGCAGGAGATAGCAGAGGTGTGTGGGTGGGGTGGGGTGGGGTTGTGTGTGTGTGTGGGGGGGTGAATACAGGTGTCTTGTTTGGGGGGTGGGGGGGTAATTGTGTTTTGGTGGGTTTGGATGTGTGGGTGGGCGGGCATACATTAGTGGTGTGTATGTAGTGTGTGGGTGGTGGATGAGTGTATGGGTGAGAGAGGTGAGAGTGTGTGTGTGTGGAGGGGGGAAGGGGAGATAAATGATAAGGGTTTGTAGTGCTGGGAGTCAGAAATAGAGGAGGTTCCCACTGCAGTGTGCACAGGGTGTTTTTCAGATGGTAAAGCGGTGCCCGCCGCAGTGTTGCGAGGAGAGTTGATACATGCATAAACAACTGGAGTTCAAGTCCACTGTAGACTGCTGTGTGTGTGTTTGTATACAACGGTGTGGGTGTGGGTGTTGTGTGGATGCATGTTTGTATTTGTGTGAGTGACAGAGAGACATGTCAGTGTGACGCTGTAAGTGTTGATTCCAACTTCCTTGCTGTGTGTGTGAGTGACAGAGAGACATGTCAGTGTGATGCTGTAAGTGTTGATTCCAAGAGCCTTGCTGTGTGTGGTGCGCAGGCGCAGCAGCTGCTGGAGATCTGCCGGGAGTACATCCTGGGGCTGCAGATGGAGAGACAGAGGAAGGAGCTGCCCAAGGGGACGCTGGAGGAACAGAAGAGACTGTGCGAGGTGCCGGCCTCTTTCCTCCTCCTCTTCTGTTGTTGACTGCAGTCAAGGGTTGCTGTCATAATTATCTTGTTACGTGTGCTCGGCCATTTGGAGTGTTTGCATGCTCCACCAAATTCAGTTAGGGACTACATGCGTGTGTGATCTTTTTGCATTCATTTTTGCTGTTTTTGCCCAGACTGTGAGATTTGCAGCCGTCTTCAATTCTAAACTGTCCAAGGTACAACCTATCTTGTTTTGCTCTGAAGTCACCGAGGCACCTCTTTCTTGCTCATAAGACTGTGTGGGATATACGGCTCTCTTTTATCCTAAACTGTGCAAAGTACACCCTACCCTCTGTTGCCCTGAAGACTCTGAGGTACATGTCCGTCTCCTTTCCGCTCATAAGCCTGTGTGAGCTACACTCCTTTCCCTGTTTCAGACCTGCGCACAGCGCAGTCGTTTCTAGTCTTTGGCGCGGCATGAAAAACACCTGCCATGCGAAACCCTAAAGTCCATCCCACAAGATCGGTTTGGCTCTAAACTGAATTTATTCCACAAATGCGTTAGTGTGGTGCGCACACCGACAGATTGCAGATGGGGAATGGTATGGAGAGTAGAAGGCAGGGGGGAAGGAGGCTGGAAGTTCCCTGACGGCGGTGTTGAACGTGTACCTGTTGCAGATGGCGGCGTACTTCACGCACTGCAACCTGCAGCCAGTCCACCTCATCCTGACGCTGCGCACCGCCCTCAACCTGTTCTTCAAGCTGAAGAACTTCAAGACGGCTGCTTCCTTCGCTCGACGCCTGCTGGAACTGGGGCCCAAGCCCGACGTCGCTCAGCAGGTTTGTTTGTTTGCTCAGCAGGTTTGTTTGTTTGCTCAGCAGGTTGGTTTGCTCAGCAGGTTGGTTTGCTCAGCAGTTTGGTTTGTTTGCTCAGCAGGTTGGTTGGTTTGCTCAGCAGGTTGGTTTGCTCAGCAGGTTGGTTTGCTCAGCAAGTTGGTTTGTTTGCGCAGCAGGTTGGTTTGCTCAGCAGGTTTGTTTGTTTGCTCAGCAGGTTGGTTGGTTTGCTCAGCAGGTTGGTTTGCTCAGCTTGCTGTTGAGTGGACGGAATCTTATGTGCAGCCAAACTCCGAGCATCACTTTGTGGCACCTTCCTCCAAACTCTGCCAGAATTGGTTACAATAAAGGGCACTCTTTATCTCTGTGCAGCTATCCACTGACGTTGTTAGCGGCCACCAAAAGGTTTGGGTACTGATTTGACTGTGAAAGCAACATAGCATCCAAGCACGCATGTAAACGTGAGGCTCATCTGCCCCGGGTGAAGAAGAGAGTTCCTTGTGGAGTGTAATGAATTTGGTTTTAGATGTACTGGCATAAGCAATGTGGGTGGTTATAAAAGAAATGCCTGATAGAGTTTGTCTGTTCCAAACTTACTGCCGTTTGAGTACCGGTGAAAAACTGTCCGTTAGCTGACAGTGTTTGGAGAACTGTGGCGTAATCAGCTATGGCAGTGGTTGGAGGGAGGATGTAAACCAGAGCTTGGTGAGAAGCTCATGGTTGTGGTTCTAAGCAACACGTCGTCTTCTTTTTTTCCTAACCCCCCCCCCCCATTTTGTTCCCATTTCTCTCGCTTCCCCCTCCTCTCTTGATATCTACTCATCAGTAGCTTAGCAAGGACTAGTTGTTAGGTTTTTGACTGAACCTAAACTACACTCCTTGTAAAACAAGTTTTTGAGTTCGAGTTCTCCACTCTCCTCTGCTTTCATGCCCTTGTCTCCACCCCCCTGTGTGACCCCGTTGTCTTTCACTTCATTTTGATGACTGGTGTGCTTCAGACCCGGAAAATCCTTGTGGCCTGCGAGAAGAACCCAACAGATGAACATGAACTGAAGTACGACCAACACAACCCCTTTGACATTTGCGCCGCCTCCTACACCCCCATCTACAGGTAGGCTTGCTTGCTTGCTTGGCTGATTAGTGGGTAGAGACGGCGAAGCCCGACATCCATGTACTTCATTAAAAGACGTGATCATATTGTGTGTGTGTACAAAGGGTCAGTGACTATGCTGTGTGTGTCTACAAAGAGTGAATGACTGTGTTGTCTACAAAGAGTGAATGACTATGCTGTGTCTACAAAGAGTGAATGACTGTGTTGTCTACAAAGAGTGAATAACTTTGCTGTGTCAACAAAGAGTAAATGACTGTGTTGTCTACAAGGAGTGAATGACTGTGTTGTCTACAAGGAGTGAATGACTATGCTGTCAACAAAGAGTGAATGACTATGCTGTGTGTACAAAGAGTGAATGACTGTTATGTGTGTCTACAAAGAATGACTGACTGTTGCGTGTGTCTACAAAGAGTGAATGACTGTTGTATGTGTCTACAAAAAATGAATGACTGTTGCGCGTGTCTACAAAGAGTGAATGACTGTTGTGTGCGTCTACAAAGAGTGAATGACTGTTGTGTGTGTCTACAAAGAGTGAATGACTGTTGTGTATGTCTACAAAGAGTGAATGACTGTTGTGTGTGTCTACAAAGAGTGAATGACTGTTGTGTATGTCTACAAAGAGTGAATGACTTGTGTATGTCTACAAAGAATGACTGTTGTGCATGTCTACAAAGAGTGAATGACTGTTGTGTATGTCTACAAAGAGTGAATGACTGTTGTGTGTGTCTACAAAGAGTGAATGGCTATGCTGTGTGTTGACACAGAGGCAAGCCCGTGGTGAAGTGTCCGCTCAGTGGAGCATGCTACCTGCCGGAATACAAGGGAGAGGTGTGCAGGATTACAAAGGTGAGCACAACTCCTGCCTGGCCACCACTGGGATGGTGGGCTGATTGCGCAGTGACAAAACAAAATGGATACGAAAAACCCCTTGTGGTCAGTTGTTCTGGCGCTGATCTCTGTACACAAACCCCCCCTCCCCCAAAGTGTACCAGGGAGTGATTTTTGTGTGTACCAGAAGTTGCTGATTCAAAATTCTTGCAGTTAGAGATAGGGTTGTTGGTAGCAGTGTGCACCCATAGTCAACAGATTTTTATTCAAAATTCTTGCAGTTACAGACAGGGTTGTTGATAGCATTGTGCATCTGTAGTTGACAATTTTTTTAATTTTACATGATGTGTTATCAGGCTTTCAAATTTTTATCTCTTCAGGTGACAGAAATCGGCAAAGACTGCATTGGACTTCGCATCAGCCCTCTGCAGTTCCGATAGAGTGGGATTTTGCTGTGCGGTGGCTGAACCGACAACCCTGCACAGGACTGCGTGTTTGTGCGTTACACTTCACGTAGCAGTGGACTCCAACAAATGAGGGACCTGGGGGTGCATGTGTGAGAGTTCTGTCCTCGTCACTTGAGGTTTCTCTCCAGTCGCACACAACAGTGCATTGTGGAAGAAAAGCCATCGATGTACTAACACGCACATTCACACACAAACCAGCAGGAAAATAAGTTACCCACAGACTGCTGTCTTGTTGCTGTGGTGGTGTGGAACAATACTGACTTTCCCAGGAAATGTGTTCCGTTTGGGTATTGCTGGTGGTAGTGGTGTAACTACTGATTTGATGTATGCTTGCTTCATGTTATAAACTCTTAGGTCTGACAAACTACTTGTGTAGCGTGAGATGTGCTGACAGCTTGAAACAAATAGGATCAAAAGAACAACACAGTGACAGTACTGACATGCTCACAGCACCATGTGATTGTTTTTTTAGTATACCATTTCACTGGGCATGGCAATTGTCAGCTGATCAGCTAAAGGAATGAGTGCACCCCCCAAAATAAAACCCGTTATTTTGAGATGGCATACATGCCCAATTCATGTCATTTGTTTTGTTTTTATAACCTGTTTTTATTCAGGTTTTGTGTTTAGATAATGACTGCATTGCTTCATGGGAAAACGTAAATGAGAGAAATTTATTTTGTGGCAGTAAAAAATGTTATGGATCTGGAGAGAGAGAAAAAAAGAAGGTGAATGGTCATTTCAAGTGTCACAGTGGCAAAATGCAGACCAAGTCACAACGCATTAAGTTGTTATGCAGTTACACGCAGCCCTGTAAACGCAGGTCTAATCTCTGCAACAGCTGCTTGGTATAGCAGCCATTGTCGGCAAAACTGATTCCTTAAGTAGGTACATGTATTTGCAATATCTTGGTGATTTTTTTATTTATGCATACCATGTTATTTCTGATTGGGAAGCACGCACCAAAAAGCCCTGACTGGTGGAGGTGTTGGTGCCATTTTCTTTTTGGGATTAAAAAAGGGAGAGAAAAAAAAGGAGTATAATTCCTACACCCTGACATCATTTCATGTGTCACATTGTTTGTATTAGTGTGGAATAAGCCATTGTGGTTTAGTTGGACTGTGTTGGGTAACCGCATGGTCAAAAAGGTGATATTTTAATTTCTGTTTTGTCGTATCAAATAAATGGATGGATATTTAATGTGTCAAGTTTTTTGTTGTGTTTGCCTGCATGCTTTTGCATCTGTGTAGTCTTGTAAAATCACTGCCATTTTTTATAGCTCCATGTTAATTCTGGTGATTACCATTTTTTTTTAAAAACTAAAAATACATGACCATTCATTTGTTCCTTTCCATATAATTTCTGAATACTGCTGGTTCGCAGTACAGCATGGCAAAATCTCTGCTCTCACGGCACACTCCTTGTAGATGAAATTCTGCTGAAGAAAAAGTGGTTCAAATGTCTGCAGTGTATTCTTTCCTTTCCTTCACAAAGAACGAGT
The DNA here is from genome assembly GCA_018857735.1 of Alviniconcha marisindica. NCBI lineage: Eukaryota > Metazoa > Mollusca > Gastropoda > Provannidae > Alviniconcha > Alviniconcha marisindica. The sequence continues at coordinate 478,605 of JABMCL010001026.1, read as the reverse complement.
ATTCATGTTAAGTTCAGCGTTGCTTTATGTCCAGAGACCATAAAGACTGTTGGGAACAAGGAGCCCAGGATGGCCGCCACGACTTTCACACACACCCTGAGCTCTAATTTTTTTATGTCTCCACCACATTAAAGGGCCAGTGCCAAGGTCTAGGATTTTCATGATAACGGTAAACAGATAGTTTGCAGATGGGGGATTCTGAAAAAATGAAAATAAAAACTAGGCGTAAACATGCATATTGTTGTGTGGAAGTTCTTTAGGTGCATTATGGAATCATCTAGTCATTCAACTGACCGAAGACTGATGCTTTCTGCAAGACAAGGTGACAATACTTTGCAAGACCTCGCCATGTATTTAGTCGTTCAACCAAGCTTTCTGCTAGGCAAGGTACCGGTACTGTCTGTGAGAACTCGCCCTGCATTTAGTCATTCAACACCCAAACCCGATGCTTCGTGCAAGACAAGGGAACAGCACTTTGTCTGCCAGAACTTGCCCTGCATCTCTTGTGTGATACTGGCTGGATGAAACAGTTGGATAGTTCTTGGACTTTAACATCCTGTCAAGCACACAGGTCAAAATTCTTTTGTATCACTATCAGTGTGAAACATGTAAGAATCCTCAAATCACAGGTGAAAAGCTGGCTATCAGTTTTAGACATAACGCAGTCAGTAACAAAGACAATGAAGTCAAAATAGTCGACAATGTTAAGGTGTTGTTATTTCAAATTCAGTGTTTACATTTCGTTTACAACTGACAGAAGTACTATGAAAGAAGTTCAAGAAACTAGGTACAAAATCAAAATTCATGAACCACTGTTCAAAATGTACCCAGCACAAGATCAAAAGACACATTCTTAAGTCACTGTGTAAGACTGATTCATTCTTATGATGCACAGTCACACATGTTTTGGGGTTAGTCCTGGATTTTATTGTCCTGTCAACTGCATAGGGTCACCTGGGGACAAATCACACATTCAAAATTCTTTTACACCAGTTCAAAGTTTCAATGTGAAGAAGAAAAAAAACATGACTACAAGACTTTCCACTGAAGACCACTTTGAAATAAAACATGCAGACCTTGTAGAGCAGGACTGCAGCAAAAAGACAAATGAAACCAATTGCAGTACACCTGCTGCAAAAGTCACACATTTGCTATCCTTTGTAGAGGATCTGTTGGATGACTTAAACAGAATCTGCTGATCTGGCAACATGGATCCATTCCACAAGATGAATTATGGATCAAAATTGGTGATGATCATGGTGAAGGCAGCTTCAAGTTGTGTTTACAATTATGGATCAAAATTGGTGATGATCATGGTGAATGCAGCTTCAGGTTGTGTTTACAGTTAGTAAACGTTAATCACCCCAATTCCAAGCTCAACACATTATAATTTCCTTGTTTAATGAGAAAGACAGTCCAGTAAATCTGCAAAGTGTTTGGTGAGGTTTTTAGAGATGACATTTCCACTACAGTCCATGGTGTGGTAAGATAAACACGCAAGACTATTCCTGTGTGGTGACTACAGTTTCTTGTGTAAGATAAACATGCAAGACTACTCCTGTGTGGTGACTACAGTTTCTTGTGTAAGATAAACATGCAAGACTACTCCTGTGTGGTGACTACAGTTTCTTGTGTAAGATAAACATGCAAGACTATTCCTGTGTGGTGACTACAGTTTCTTGTGTAAGATAAACATTCAAGACTATTCCTGTGTGGTGACTACAGTTTCTTGTGTAAGATAAACATTCAAGACTATTCCTGTGTGGTGATTACAGTTTCTTGTGTAATTAAGTCTGGACTGTCTGGAGCACAAGGAGTCCATCCGTGTCTCTGGTGTTGGACTACAAAAGACAGAACACAGAACCCACCGCAACAGTGCATTCCATCTGAAGAAAGAACGCTGATTTCACTCAAAGCAGACTCCCAGTGTTTTCAGGCTCACGGCAAGGGTAACTGATCAAACGCTAAATTCTGCAACAACGTCAACTCTGAGCCTGTGTCCAGAATCAGCCTGTCACGTGCGTGTCCTCCCTATCTGCACATCGTACTACACTAGGTGTGACGCAGAAACATCCTCATCTGCTAGAAATACTCTGCCATGAGCTAGATGCCTCCATTGCCAAGGACACAGTCTAGAACAGCCATGCGGTGGACAAAACCAGCAAGTTTGGCTTTTTATGCGACCAGCTGAAATCACTTAAATCACTGTACAAAAAGAACAGAGGTACAAACTGCAGCTAGAATCAGACAAACGCCCACAGGCACAAACCCCCAAACTGCTCGCTGTAATTCAGGAAATGATTCCCACTCTGACAGCAGACTGTAACCTTGCAGAAAGAGTTGGCCTGCTGCCTCAAGGGGTGTGGCAGGCTACCAACAAAACCTGTCCATGTCACCAACAAAGGCACTAGCCATGAGAACAGATGTGGTCTCAGCTGGACCCAGCACAGAAAACAAAGGACATTTCTGAAAAACAGCAGAGCTGACACTGAGAGTGAAAAACAAAACAACAAGGACTGTTCTGAGGGTTGGTTGGTGCTTTGAACCCAGTCAGCTGGAAAGAGTTATATCAGGGCTAACACAGACACACACACAGTTGGTGCACTGGGCCCAGTCAACCACACAGAGTTATATCAGGGCTAACACAGACACACACACAGTTAGTTGGTGCTTTGGGCCCAGTCCATGCCATAGGGTTATATCAGGGCTAACACAGACACATACACAGTTAGTTGGTGCTTTGGGCCCAGTCAACCACACAGGGTTATATCAGGGCTAACACAGACACATACACAGTTAGTTGGTGCTTTGGGCCCAGTCAACCACATAGGGTTATATTAGGGCTAACACAGACACATACACAGTTAGTTGGTGCTTTGGGCCCAGTCAACCACATAGGGTTATATTAGGGCTAACACAGACACATACACAGTTAGTTGGTGCTTTGGGCCCAGTCAACCACACAGGGTTATATTAGGGCTAACACAGACACATACACAGTTAGTTAGTTGGTGCTTTGGGCCCAGTCAACCACATAGTTTTATATCAGGGCTAACACAGACACAGTCAGTGCTTTGAACCCATCAACCACCCAGGGTCATATCAGGGCTAACACAGACACAGTTAGTTACTTGGTGCCTTCAGCCCATCAACCACACAGGGTTATATCAGGGCTAAAAACAAACTTCAGTTTATCTTCCAGTTATTTATCACATAATTGTAAAATGTTTTACACATACAAAAAATTTAACAACTCTAAAAGCACTTCACACAAACATTTCCGTAACACACCTCATATTTTGTAAAACACCCCTATCTCTCGCCAGAAGTTAAAAATTATTTCCGGCTACATGTTGTGTTCAGAAGGAAATCTGATGTGGACCAGTCAGAAGTGAGAAGAGATTACTGTCTAACTCTGTGGACCAGTCAGAAGTGAGAAGAGATTACTGTCTAACTCTGTGGACCAGTCAGAAGTGAGAAGAGATTACTGTCTAACTCTGTGGACCAGTCAGAAGTGAGAAGAGATTACTGGGAACTCCAATGGTGACATGACTGAAACACCAATAGCATGTCCTGAAACATCCCTGACTTCGTCAAATCAGTGCTGTGGCAGTACATGGAAAACAAAAACTGACGTGACACAGTGGAGCAATCCCATCCAATGAAATCTGGATCAAAGTGGGAGGCGATCATGGCGGAGGAAGCTTTAAAACAATGCTTCAGGTCGCAAACTTGCCACATGCAAATTCCAGAAAGAATATGTTTCTTCTTTCTGTGTCTGGCTGTTTTGTGTATGTATATTATTATATATACAGATTGTGTGTGTGTGTGTGTGTGTGTGTTTGTGGGTATGAGAGAGAAAGATTTATAGTAAGAGTAGAATAGAGTCAACATGAATATTTATTACAGGTAAGTAGTAGAACGTAATACGCCGCGTCATCACTGACGTGACGTCATAATTTTATGAGGTAAATGTTATACGTCAGGGACTATCAGCTTGCGGTCAGGAAATAAATTAGTAAACCGGCCGCAGGCTTGTCTTTTCACCCCCAAATAGTTTTTAAAAGTAATCAAAACCCTGTGTTCCACACACAGGGTAAGTACATACGGTTATAATATTTATTGGTTTGAGGACGTAGTAAACTTGCTGCTGTTCTTTGCTGAGTGGTATTATAATAAGGAAAAACAAATGAATAACGAATTAGCTAGCCGTTGATCGGCGGTGTTCTGTAGGTTGTGGTCAGTGTAGGTAGCGTCTATGGATAAACTGAAATGAAGGAGTCTGGGGATGTTGCATGGGTTGACATGTGGTTTCATTGGTGGTTGACTACTGCCAGGATGTATTTTGACAGCTGTGGATGGTGTACATGCATGTGATCGTGAGGTATGAATTGAAAATGTTCGCATGTATTGTAATATATCAGGTAATATAATATATGCACACAGGGTCATCTCAGGACAGTCAAACTCTGTCATAAGTAAAACGTACATTTCAGAACTCTTCTCATGTATACATCCACAGTCTCCATCCGCATCATCAGAGACAGGAACAGATTGTTCGATGAAAGATAGGAGAGAAGTTACTGGAAAACAAAGGGGCAAAGCGGCTGACAGAGGCCAAAGCGGCTGACAGAGGCCAAAGCAGCTGACAGAGGCCAAAGCGGCTGACAGAGGCCAAAGCAGCTAAAGCGGCTGACAGAGGCCAAAGCGGCTGACAGAGGCCAAAGCAGCTAAAGCGGCTGACAGAGGCCAAAGCGGCTGAGCAGTCAGCAGGCGGTGGATCAGCTGAAGTACGCCCTCACGTCTGTGCCCATCCTGTCGTTTCCGGATGGGGTAGCTTTCATTTTTGACACTGACGCCAGTGGTTCCGGGATTGGGGCTGTCCTGTCGCAGATTCAAGATCAGGAGGAAAAGGTGATCACCTGCTGTCGTCACAGTCTGACCAAATCAGAGCGCAGTTACTGCATGACCCGCAAAGAGCTGTTGGCTGTTGTAGAGGCGTGACCCGCAAAGAGCTGTTGGCTGTCGTAGAGGCGTGACCCACAAAGAGCAGTTGGCTGTCACAGAGGCGTGACCCGCAAAGAGCTGGTGGCTGTTGTAGAGGCTGTCAAACGCTGCCATCATTACCTGTATGGTGGTCACTTCAAGATCCGGACAGACCATGGGACCCTGCGCTGGTTGCTGAGTTTCAAGTTGCCAGATGGACAGAGATCTTTGGCATGTACCACTTTGAGATTGAGCACCAGCGGGGAAGGAAGCACTCAAACGCAGACGGGTCATCTCGACGACCGTGTCAGACCGAAAGCTGTTCACACTGCGAGCGGAAGGAAGAATGGGAAGCGCTGGCCGTGAAGCATGTCCATGCTGTCCTGCGAGGCCGAAAGGCTGCTGAGGTGGCAGACAGCGGTCGCTGGTTGCAGTCCAACAAGGGGGACGTGAAGACGCTGCAGGCAGAAGATGAAGATCTACGGACGTTTCTCGAATGGAAGCGGCAGGGAGAGAAGCCTCCTTGGTCGGACTGCAAGGGGAGGAGCGAGACCTTGCGGAAGCTGTGGCAGCGATGGGAATGGACTGAGCTGTTGGACGGAGTACTACTCTACAAGCTGGACAGTGGAAGTCACACCGTGCAGCAACACAGCATCGCTGTGCCTAGAGGGGTACAGCGAGAGGTCTTCCATCACCTCCACACACGACGGATGGAGACCTACCAGTTTGGCAGACAGCTTGCAGAGGGCAGCCACCCGGCAGAAAAGGAATTATGACAAGACAGCCACCGAAAGGAAGTTTGAGAAAGAAGACTGGGTCCTGCGGCTGCGTCCCCCAAACTTGACCAGAGACGAGCTGAACGCCGGCGAAGGAAGGACCGGCGAAGTCAACTACAAAATCCAGTCAGGGCCGAGGGCTGACCCGCTGGTGGTCCACGTTGACCACCTGATGCGCTATCACACAGAAGAGCCATTGAAGGGCTGGGTGGGGGATGGAGACTCGAACACCTCCCCCATGGAGAAGGGGTGCTAGACGGACCCATTGGACGACAGGAGTGAGGATGCAGAGCAGGTCATGTCCCCCAGATGGGGTCCAGAGGAAGACAAACTGAAACCCGAACCGCGGCGTGGTGGGAGGACCAGAAAGCCTCCAGCCTGGATTGGCTGGACCAGCAGCATGTAGCCGAGGTCCAGACTGCATGCTGGAACTAGGCATGCCTGCGCCTTGTCTTCCGCAGGCTAGAGGACGGACCCCACCCTGTCTTCACATCCAACAGAAGAATGTTAAAAAGGGGTGTGTTCTGGTTCATTGCACAATTCGAACATGCCCGGCTACGACCGTTGCGAGGTTTGTGGGATCGATTTCGCCAGGAAGAATAAGCTTCAGTGGCACCGGCGGAGGGTCCATGGAGCCATTGTCCGGTGTCCTCCCTGTTCAGCCGGGGTCCCCAAGCACAGGGCGGATCGCTTGGCGGAACACCTGTGCATGGATCGCGGCGGGACTAGCCCAGAGGTGGCTGAGGAGACTGAGAGCAGTACAACTGGGACGAGGAGCCTCTGGTGCGTGACGTGATCCCTGCTCACAGTCCAGTGGCTCAGGCAGACAGTGTTGGTGGCAATGGCTTGGTCGCTGCACCGGCCGACGTCCCCGACGACAGCAGTCCCCTCGCTCTTCCCACCGAGGCCCCCGCGTGCCCCCCCACCGGCCTGGGAACTCTGGCACATTACAGCGGCGAGCCCCGTTCTGCAGCGGAGTGATCTCCACCTGGAGTTGCAGGATGCACCAAGCGTGTACACACTGGAGCCCCCAGCTGCCACCCTCCAGCGAATCCGGTGAAGGTGCCTGCTGCACGCCAGGCCCACTGTCCAGTTCCACGCAGAGGCGTCGTTCGTCACCAAGGAGGAGCGTGCAGTTCTGCCAGATGGGACCATCTGCTTCGGACGACCAGGACCGCTGACCCCACCTCGGCAACGTGGAGGAGCCAGGACACCCAAACTGATGTCCATGAACTTGGGAATTAAACAGATTAACGACTGAAGAATTGATGGCAGGATTTGTGGATGTAGAAGAGCCCCTTGAAGCTCAGAGACACTGACGATGTTAGCTAGGACAGGCAGAACCCAATGGCGGCAAGGCGTTTTATTTAGTTAGTTTATGGTGAGGTCATCTGATGTGTTATATATTTTTTCTTTGGTTGTTGTCCAGGATCTCTTTTTGTTGTATATTTGTTTCATTCTCCCCAGCTGCTGTTGGAGTTTTGTGGTTTTATGCAGCTTAGCACTGCTTCTTTCTGAGTTTTTCCTTGTCCTCTGGTCTGTTGTTTTTCAGTTGGGAATTCTTTTGTATGTACTTGTTTATTCTTGAGGGTAGTAATAGTTTGGTCAGTATTTCCAGTTTGTGCCCTCTGCCAGGCTGAGGACCTCCCCAAGATAATGGTGTTTAAAGTTCCAGACCGAGAAACGGGGGGATGGCAGCAGCGAAGAACCACCCTCCCTTTCTTTTTCCCTCTCCCACCATCCGGTTGGCCGTGAGAATTGGTAAGTTGGTAGTGTGCGAAAGTTGGGAAAGTCAGTTTATGAGAGTGGGTATATCTCTGGTGATGCACGTCAGAACGGCACACTCTAGCGCTGACCATCGAGAGGTGAGGACTGCTCTCTCCTCTGGCTGTCCCTCTGGGACAGGCCCTAGTTTGGTTCTTTTTATGGAGAGTAACCTGTAGTCGAGGGATGTGTTTGAAGCAGGTTACTTCCTTTTTTTCTTTTTTTTTAGACCAGCGCTCTTGCCTTTTTCTGTAGGGTTTCTCTAGTCTGATGGTTAGTGCTTGATTAGTTTCGTAGGGTTACGGTCAGAGCTTACGCTTCATCATTTTATTCCCAGACAGAAATGGAGGACAAACTTTGCAACCCCTCTGCTCAGCTAGAGTCTGGAAACAACACAATGATTCTCTGCTCAAAGAAATAGAGCACAAATATGAGGAGGAGGATTGTGGCATCCAGCACAGCCTGCATGATCATCCAACCAAGAAGAGTTGTCCAGAGAAGTGGGCGTGTCCTCGCTGAATCACGCTGGCTGTCATCTGTCCCACCTTCTCGGCCGAAGCATCCTTCTGCACAGACAGCAAACACATTGTCATTGGTGCAGGTGGAAAGACACAGACTGATGACTGATGTGTAATGCTCAACACTTTCATTCAAGACAATTTTTTACCCCAAATTTAAAGACCAAACTGGATGGATTACTCACCTATTCAATTTATTCACCCATTTAACGTTAATTCACCAACTGTGATGCATGGACACTCTCCACTTCACAGTTCAAATAAGTTACATGTAATTTAAGAAATAAACTACCCTGATATGAACTTGTGAAACTCTCTAGCTAGATAAGTTCAAAATCAGTCAGGTAGCCTAATCACTGGCTTAAGCTTGTCAGTTGTCAGGTAGCCTAATCACTGGCATAAGCTTGTCAGTTGTCAGGTAGCCTAATCACTGGCATAAGCTTGTCAGTTGTCAGGTAGCCTAATCACTGGCATAAGCTTGTCAGTTGTCAGGGAGCCTAATCACTGGCTTAACCCTCTTGCATTCGTGTTCTCTGGAGCCAGAATCCTCCTAGATTTCGAAAAATGGGTTATGATAAACAATTACTTGCCACGGACATAAGACTCAGAGGAACTGGATGAAAGTTGGCAAGCATAATGGGGATATCCTGTGCTTCATGTCTGTGACAGTGATGACTATCTTGTGGGTCTGTGTGGTGTCGTTGTCACCAAATTGTCACCAAATGTCCCCAAAATGTAGATGACAATGATATACCGACACACAAAACAGACAAAAAGCACTAGCGCATGCATGTTCTACAGTGGTATTGTAAAGACGGTCCTACCTGACAGGCCCGCATACCATCCGCGTCGTTCTTGTGTCGCTGTGGGTGTCCTTAGTGTCTGTGCTACCTGTCCTATGTGTATGGCTGTTTCTCTGAGTTTGTGTGATTGATTAAAGGTACACATATTCCATTTTGTGTTTGTTGTATTGATTTGTACACCACACTATACAGTAAAGGCTCACACAATCCACTACATGATGTGTCTTTCCAGTCACAGTGTCAATACAGGTGAGAATACTAAAGAACAAGAAACAATCGTATTTACACTATTTACACTGCCGGACGATCTACGCTATGTTGTTGTTATCGTGGTATGCCCGGAAACAGTCACTTTTGTGGCGACACAGAGACACATCACAGAAGGCACACTTATATGATGTTTCCACTGCCCGTCCCCTTGTCGTCTTGCGGCCATACTGTGAGCATTGGCGACACACTTTGGGCCTGCCCTCAATCTTCACCAGTCTGTGATGCTTGATGGTGGCAATTACAATTGGGGCTTCTGGCACCGCTCTGCTGCAGCCCGTCGCATGTTTCCTGCTGGTGAAACCAGCACGGAGCTGCTCGGCGACGTCAACGCGGAACCACAGGTGGGCGTACGTCTTCTTCGACGCAAGGTTGTGCGGTGACCGTTCCCAGGTGAGGTAGGCCTGCACTATGCATAAGTTCACAAAGGAGTGAAATATATAGCGCCACCACTTCTTGTTGTGATGGCTGACGGGGTAATACGCTTGATACTGGTCAGACTTGTCAACGCCACCCATGTTCTTGTTGTAACCCCCGATGATGTTGGGTGTGGCATTCCCGTTGACCGTCGTCATACCTGGCGGCTGACTGTTGCTGAGTAGGTAAATTTGGCGCTTGTCCTTGCCGACAGTTGCCATCAGGGGACCTTTCTGGAGCTGCAACAACTCTCCTTGCTCCTTCAACTTGGCCCGTCGCACTTCGTCAGGCAGTCCTTTGCGTGTTGCCATCACTGTCGCACAAGTATATGTCCCATTCTGTGACAGGTGTTGCATCGGGGGGACAGACGCAAAGAAGCGGTCGAAGTACAGGTGGCGGTTTTGGTTGTAGTACTCTGAAGCCAGTTTGTCCACAACTTCGTGCCCGAGACTCACCTCCGTGTTCTGGTGAATTGCACGGCCCATATAAATGTCAAAGGTGACACAATAGCCAGTGGCAGCATTGCACATCTCCCACACTTTGATGCCCCACTTTGTTGGCTTTGCGGGCATGTATTGCTTGAAAAATATGCGCCCCTTGAATCCAATCATGGTCTCGTCGATGCTAAGGTCACGGCCGGGCTGGAAGTGAGCTTTGAACTGAGGCAAGATGAGATCAAGAAAGGGGCACACCTTGAACAGAGGGTCGTAGAGTGGCGAGTCGCGTCCAGGTGTGTCCGCTGTGTTTCGCAGGTGGAAATACTGGTTCAGTTTAAAAAAACGTGTCTTCGGCATGACATTACTGATCCATGGATCTGTGAAGCGAGGATCTGAGGACCAGTAACACCACAGGCGTGGCTGTCGCTTCACCCCCATCATTGTCAGCACCGACAGGTAGGCACGCATTTCTGCCGGAGTAGTTTTTTCCCACAGGGGATCAGGTGAGCCCCGAGCTGCGATTTTTTGGTCTGCATACCTGTTGGTCTCTTCGGCAATTGTCACAAAAAATGACTGGGGAAGAAACAAAAAGAAATAATCCAAAGGCTTTGCATTCTCTGGAAGTGTGTGACTTGGCCCTGTCGCCTCTGTAAACGCGCGCACTGTCGGAGGTGCGGCAGGCCGCCATGTTGTCTGCAGCGTAGCCAAAAGCACATCATCTTCGGGGTCACTCTGCTCTTCTTCCTCCCCATCCAACCCCACACCAGCTTCAATATTTGACTCCTCTAACTGTTCTTTTTCATATTTTTCAGTTTCATGCACAATTTCTGCTAATTCATCTTCTGTATAATCATCCATTTCCCCCCACTCATTCACAGTGCTAGCAGACGCCATGTTGGAATTTGGTCATCAGTCATGAAAAACAGACTCGATCTAATTTTACTGCCCCTTTATGAATGACTAGGGGCCAGACGTGGGAAAATGGCACTGGAATAACGGTAGACCAAGAGTGGATTCCCCAAACATATTTCAGGCCAGTGCCAGTGTTATTATTACAAGCGGCATGTGGTGGACAAGTACTGAGCATGTGCTCCCGGTTTCTCCCGGTCTGAACACTAGCGGCCATTTTGATTACTCCCATTCTGAATGCAAGAGGGTTAAGCTTGTCAGTTGTCAGGTAGCCTAATCACTGGCATAAACTTGTCCGTTGTCAGGGAGCCTAATCACTGGCTTAAGCTTGTCAGTTACAGTCTAATCACTGGTTTAAGCTTGTCGACAGGAGAAATCAAAATTCACAAACTCTCTAGCTAGATAAGGTCAATCATCCATTAAAAAAGAAGAAGGTTAAGCTGAATTCTCCCTTTTTCACAGACTTTCAAGGTCTTCAAAATGGCAGATCTCTTCCCCAAAACTTTCAAAGGCCATAGGATCCCTGAGTCAATACAGCTAGACGTACACCCAGGACTGTACACACACTAAGTATTCTACACCCAGGACTGTACACACACTAAGTATTCTACACCCAGGACTGTACACACACTAAGTATTCTACACCCAGGACTGTACACACTAAGTATTCTACACCCAGGACTGTACACACTAAGTATTCTACACCCAGGACTGTACACACACTAAGTATTCTACACCCAGGACTGCACACACACTAAGTATTGATATTACTTCTTGCAGTCCTTTTACCCACAAATACATTGGGGAATGGAGGTGGGCAGGCAAGGGGTTGTACTGAACACCCAACCCAGTAAGCTGCTGCAGTCATGTCCAGACAAAAACACAATTCACAGAATAAGTAAAAGTATGATGCAGTGTTCAAGATCAGAGTTCAGCAAGAACATAATATAGATAGTATTATATAATTATAATCAAGCACAACTTCAAAAACAAGAATGAAGTTTCAAAATGAATATAGGTCTGACAAGTAAACAATGCCATGACAAAACCATCATGGTTGACTGGGCATTAAAATAAAAATCCATCTATGGATCTATCTAACAAATAAACAAAAAGAATTTATAGCCTAAAAAATGTACACTTCATCAAAACTGAAAGATCACCAGATGAAGTAAAATTAACAAACTCAAAAGTAAGCCTGCTTCAATGATCATGCTAAAAATCCTCTCTTTTTTTGATGTTAGGAGAGCATTAGGAAACAAGGGATTATTTGACCAGTTTCTGTGAGGGATTTTTGCCATCTTATAGATGTCACGCTGGTTTGAAAAATGTAAAGCGCGATCATTGTGGAGTACTTTGAATATTTTCTGGGGGAATGAAAAGACCCTGTGACCTAACGAGTAATATGTACACATGCACTTACAGTGGCCAGCACACCGTACACCACAACATCCTTCTCCTGGCAGTCCCTGGACAGCTGCATCACCACTCTGGACAGCCCAGCATGCAACTCCAACCTCTCCGTTTCCGTGGCAACCACAAAAACGTGAACGAAGGTGTGGTTGATCAGCTGCAAGCTGGGGCGGGAAGACAGACATTTGTTCTGCGCCAACATCAGCTTGTGCATGATAAAGTTTATATCTTTGTTCCCGACTACAACACTTGCATGCAGACTGTTCACAGCCTTGCCCGTAACACAAGCACTTGTGCTCAGGTCTTTCACATCTCTGTTCACAACACAAGCAGTCGTCTTCAGATCTTTCATGTCTTTGTTCACAACACAGCCAGTTGTGTTCAGATCATTCACATCCTTGTTCACACAGTTCACAGCTTTGTGCCCACTCTCAGAGTTGGGAATATTGACATCTTTTTCTCCACGTGTGACGAGTCTGTTTGGATCTCTCCTCTCCACTTCTCCATCTCCGCTCGCATGGCGCTGATCGTCATTCGCGGCAGCCACATCTGTACTGTTGGCTTCTCCGTCTCTGCTCACATTGTTCAAATCTTCATTCACACTGATCCCATCCTGATCGGGTGTGTTCAGGTCCATGTGCAGCACAATAAAGGTGTTTGCTGTGTTGGTGGCTAATGGTGCACTACCTGACAGAGCTGTGGGGTCACCTGAGTCTGGGTTCGACTCTTGCACAACCTGGAAACAACATAATCATATTAGAATATCCATGATCATGCTAGACATCATTTACACTGGTGTGACATCTACATGGTGGTGAAAGTGGTTCACAGAAACTGGTCAGACATTGCTGTAACTGGTCAGATAAAGGGCTGTTCACAGTACTAGGCTACTACAGTGCTAGCGCTCTACTAGCAAACACCCAGCTCCCTTTCCCCGTCTAGAACACACACACATGCATGCACACACGCCAAATGCACTCTCTCACTGTGTTGCATTTTATTTTATTTTTATAGAACCAGTCAAACAAAATAACAGCCGGTATGTCTGACCAACTGTTCATTTTTTCCCTTTACATGCTGATCTTAACTGGTACAACTGGTATATACAAACCCTAACTGCTGTGTAATCGTCACTCTTTTTACCTAAAGTAAGTAAACATGGTGCTTAATGTCCACAGAAACCATAAGGCTTATTAGGGATGGGGAGAAGGGGGAACGAGGGTGGGGGAAGAGGGAGATTATATACCTATCGCTACACTATCACCACCAGAATGATTCCTGCATTAAGATGGGCAGTGATGAGAGCCATTTTCATTTTTCATTAATTGTGAGGGACAAAGTCACAAGACAGTGTCCACTGACCACAACTTTTGAAGAGAAAGGAGAGCTGCAGCAGATTTGAACTGCGGTCTTTCTGCTTACCAGTCTAACGCCTTAGCACTCGGCCAAACTGGCTCACACCTCTTTTGACCTTCTCTCCACTGCGCTTTTAACTCTCACTTGGATGGGAATTGGCATGTTGCAAACCTGATCTCTTGCAACAGTTGCACAAATCACAAAAGCAACAGGCAGTTTTAATCAGCTGTACCCATATCATCGCCCCTTGAAAGTGGCCACTTTCGGCCACATCTTAAACACAGTACAACAGACTAAAGGCTTAACTGTGATTAGCTGTAAGGGGTGAAGGGGTGGGGGGAGAGCTATGTGGTGCAAATTAGGTTGTGCACAGTTTCTTCTACTGTTCTAGTTCAACATATCAGTGTCAGTGCCCACTTAGATCTAAAGCTCATATGAATTCCATGTAGACAGACATAAGCTTGTTGCTCTTAGCAAAGTTTGTGGAATAGGGAGGGGAATGGGGTGGGGTGGGATGAGGAGAGGGGACCGTGAGGAAAGGGGTAGGGATTGTGAGGAAAGGGGTGGGGATGGTGAGGAATGGGGTGGGGACTGTGAGGAAAGGGGTGGGGATGGTGAGGAATGGGGTGGGGACTGTGAGGAAAGGGGTGGGGACTGTGAGGAAAGGGGTGGGGGCCGAGGGGGCCTCCCGGAGGTCTGAGCCTCACACAGGTATCACAGCTCTAGGCATTCAGTGCATTAGACATGTATTTTGTTGAATTACTAAGAACCTGAAAGTGCAGAGCCTGCAGCTGTGTGACGAGGCTGTGCTCCAGTGCTGGCCAATGTTCCCCATGGACCACCTGCACCCTCGTCATGCGCTCTGAACACAACAGGCAACACTGCAGTAGTCAGTAACAGCTCTTCACACAACAGACAACACTGCTGTAGTCAGTAACAGCTCTTCACACAACAGACAACACTGCTGTAGTCAGTAACAGCTCTTCACACAACAAACACTGCTGTAGTCAGTAACAGCTCTTCACACAACAGACAACGTTGCTGTAGACAGTAACAGCTCTTCACACAACAAACAACACTGCTGTAGTCAGTAACAGCTCTTCACACAACAGACAACGTTGCTGTAGACAGTAACAGCTCTTCACACAACAGACAACACTGCTATAGTCAGTAACAGCTCTTCACACAACAGACAACATTGCTGTAGTCAGTAACAGCTCTTCACACAACAGACAACACTGCAGTAGTCAGTAACAGCTCTTCACACAACAGACAACACCGCAGTAGACAGTAACACCAACAGCAACTGGAGCAAAAACAATCTAACAAAGAGGCAACTGCAACACTTGTGAAACAATCAAGCAGTTAGTAGTTACATAACAATAATAGATTATTTATGGCGCCCCATCTTGTACAAGCCCAGAGTGCTTACAAAGATATATGGATACACTTATTTCATCACACACACACACATATATGCACTCTCTCTCTACATGAATTTAATGCTCAGTCACACTCAAAATTGGGGCGAAACAAGCAAAGCGCACACCCCCAAAATACTATTGATCAATGATTCAATATATAAAACACTTCTAGGGGAGAACCCACAGCAGTGAATTGAATAATGTGACATCACCATCACCATTGACAACACTGTACCAACAACATGATGCCTTTTGACGCCAGCAGTGCAGAGAAGTTTGCCAGGATTTAATTTTTCACTACATGCATTGCATATCAAACTGGAGGCCACAAAAACAACCTTGCAACTAGACACGAGAAGCCAAGCAGACAAACAGCAGTTCACCACACAAACAAGACTTGTAAAATAATAATAATGTACTCTTTTAATAGTTTGAATAATGTACTCTTTTAATAGTTTTATGGGCTATTTCTCCAAAGTGTAGCACATAGCCCATTACAAAGCAAACAACAAAGCACAGACAAAACAAACTTCCACGAGCATGCATTCATGTACACACACACACACACACAGAATCAAAAGGACAGGTGGAATAAGTGAGAGATTGTTCCAGACAGACAGTGCATCATGACTGAAACTGAGCCATGACCATCGCTGAGCTGTCAACAAAAGGAAAGCGCAAGTCCTGCTATATCTGCCTCACTGTCAGCAGTGCATGGTGTACACAGTTACACAAAAATCTACAAATTATAACTGTACTGTTTATAACTAGTCGGTAATATTTTTGCATCCAGATCTGCAGTTCTGGTATGTGCATCGTGCAAACATTTGTTTGCATGCCCCACACGCTGTCTGTAGCAAGGGGACACTACTCAAAGTGGAGAGAGGTTGCCTGCGTGGTGAGGAAACTTTGTGCTCTCTCACACTGAAGAGTTCCCCTGGGGTCCCACTTGGCAACAAGGCTACAAACACGAGAGCTTGTGCTGAAATAAATAATTAAAAAACCCCACACCACTCACTGGAGCTCACCTTTAATCACTGCTTCTGCAGAGAATAGGTCCTTCTTGTAAGTGACCTGCAAAATAGCAACACAAAGCTGAAGGCGACAAAGCACAAGCAGTAAGAAGACAGTGGACATGAATGAAAGTTGTAGATTCTATCCCAGGCCACAGCATTACTTTATTCCCCCCCCCCCCCCCCCCCAAGCTTTAGGCTGGTTGGCCAGCAGTATCTCAAACAAGACAAAAGGAAAAAATCACACACACACACGCAAACTGAGACATAATGTACTACATTACATGCATCACTGTTTTCCCCCCCTTGTTCTGCTTCTAGCAAATGGTCCATCAGGGGATGTATCTGTTTATAAATCTAATCACGCAGATATCTACATAGTGGTATAATACTACTACTCAATTAATTATAAGTACCTTCCAGAGGTCAGAGTTGCCATCCAGGATTTTGGCGTGAACTCCACTGTATTTCATAGCCAGCAGCAGACACTCGGTGCCATGGTCAAAATCATCTCCGGTGCACTGGGAAACAAACACAACACTGATGTATGCAGCACAGCATGCAGACGCTGTACCCAGGGCAGAATCATTACATGGGGTACTGGGGCCATAATCAGGCCACTGTTTGGAAACCTCCCCCTCAAACAAAAGCATTACAATTTACTGAATAAACAACAGTAGCCAGCGAGGGGAACAGCATAGAAAGAGAAGAGCTCAACAGTCTTCCTTGAAAGGATGAGAGAAGGCTGTCATCATCCAGGCTAGCATCAGAACAGCATCAGAGGCAACGGTGGGGAGTCCACTGACAGAATGGCATGAGGGCTTTCCCCGACAGATTGGGCTGTCATCGTCCAGGCTAGCATAAGAACAGCATCAGAGGCAACGGTGGGGAGTCCACTGACAGAATGGCACGAGGGCTTTCCCCGACAGACAGATTGGGCTGTCATCGTCCAGGCTAACATAAGAACAGCATCAGAGGCAACGGTGGGGAGTGCACTGACAGAATGGCATGAGGGCTTTCCCCGACAGACAGATTGGGCTGTCATCGTCCAGGCTAACATAAGAACAGCATCAGAGGCAACGGTGGGGAGTCCACTGACAGAATGGCATGAGGGCTTTCCCCGACAGACAGATTGGGCTGTCATCATCCAGGCTAGCATACGAACAGCATCAGAGGCAACGGTGGGGAGTCCACTGACAGAATGGCATGAGGGCTTTCCCCGACAGACAGATTGGGCTGTCATCATCCAGGCTAGCATAAGAACAGCATCAGAGGCAACGGTGGGGAGTCCACTGACAGAATGGCATGAGGGCTTTCCCCGACAGACAGATTGGGCTGTCATCATCCAGGCTAGCATAAGAACAGCATCAGAGGCAACGGTGGGGAGTCCACTGACAGAATGGCATGAGGGCTTTCCCCGACAGACAGATTGGGCTGTCATCATCCAGGCTAGCATAAGAACAGCATCAGAGGCAACGGTGGGGAGTCCACTGACAGAATGGCATGAGGGCTTTCCCCGACAGACAGATTGGGCTGTCATCATCCAGGCTAGCATAAGAACAGCATCAGAGGCAACGGTGGGGAGTCCACTGACAGAATGGCATGAGGGCTTTCCCCGACAGACAGATTGGGCTGTCATCATCCAGGCTAGCATAAGAACAGCATCAGAGGCAACGGTGGGGTGTCCACTGACAAAATGGCATGAGGGCTTTCCCCGACAGACAGATCAGCATTCTCTTGCCACCTTTCCTCTGCTGCATATCAATACAAAAGTGAACAGAACATAAAAAAGCCAGTTTCAATTTCAAACCTGTACCTAAGTGAAACTGCATAAATAAATGGAAGCATGATCACAGACACTGGAGATAAACCTCAGTAAGGTCTCACTTGATCATAGGCACTGACGATGACAAAGAAACCTCAGTAAGGTTTCACCTGAGAATTGGCACTGGAGATGACAAAGAAACCTCAATATGGTCTCACCTGACCATAGGCACTGGAGATTACAAAGAAACCTTAATATGGTCTCACCTGATCATAGACACTGGAGATAAACCTCAGAAAGGTCTCACCTGATCACAGACACTGGAAATAAACCTCAGTACGGTCTCACCTGATCACAGACACTGGAGATAAACCTCAGTACGGTCTCACCTGATCACAGACACTGGAGATAAACCTCAGTACGGTCTCACCTGATCACAGACACTGGAGATAAACCTCAGTACGGTCTCACCTGATCACAGACACTGGAGATAAACCTCAGTACGGTCTCACCTGATCACAGACACTGGAGATAAACCTCAGTACGGTCTCACCTGATCACAGACACTGGAGATAAACCTCAGAAAGGTCTCACCTGATCACAGACACTGGAGATAAACCTCAGTACGGTCTCACCTGATCATAGGCATTGGAGATGACAGCCACTTGAAACGCTTGGGGCATTTCACTGTTGAAGTACCGACTGCGATCCAATGATTCTGTCAGTCGCTGATCTGCATCCCGGGCAATCACCGTGGAAACCAGTGGTCGACACACTCCTGCTGCCTTGTGGCAAATAACAAAAAAGGAGTCACAGCCAGGTGTATGCAGCGAGTACATATATATGTATGTGTCACATTCTCCATATTACTAAGTATGTTGCACTGAAGCCAGAACAATGACAGAATAAATATAGGGATTGTTCTACAAATCTGTGTGACAACCAGTAACTACCACTGGGGGTGGCCCATATCAAACAACTATTTTGAATTAGTCTTTCATTATAATGCCTACCTTTCACTTGTATTGAGTTGTATACTGATGTGAGAGATATTAATTAAAAACAACTATGAATGACAGTGTTGAGTTATTCAGTGTTTACATATTAATATAATATTGGGTGGATGCTGCAAACTGATTTGAAAATGGTGGCTTTTCTTTGTGACATTTTCTGCACACATCAAGAATGTATCACTGCAGCATAAGTACCTTCAGGCCATGAATTGATGAAAGAAATGCAATGATTTGAAACATGTAGTATCTAATAATGTAATATTGATCTCTGTCCATGTAGTATCTAATATTGATGTCTTTCCATGTTGGGCAGATGATCCGGCTTTACAAAAGCCAAAATTAGAAAATATTCAATCATTTTAGGACCTCATCAAAGTTCATTTCCAACTCAAACACACCAGAAACATGTTTGGTCAGTACAGTACATGAATGTAAACTAGGTACTGCTTTTTGTTTTTGATAGCAAATGCCATTGCATGGTGTTCGTCTCACCAAACCAAAACTCCAAATATTAAGCTGGATGTTAATATTGATGATTTAAAGTTATTTGCAAGATTGGGTTTCTGGTGTTAGGTGTGACATATAAATTTGTCATTTCTGAATTACAAGTGAAACATCACACAGAACAGTTTTTCATCAAATTAGACCATGTGCATTGGTGGAATGCCGTTATATATTATGCCTCAGTTAACCATGTGCTTTGTTATGGGTATAAGGAGTGATTAGGTTTGTTCAGCCTGTTCATGACCATGTGCGACATGGGTAATCTGGTGGAAACGTGGCAGATCGCACTCTGTTGAATAAACTAAAGGGAAGTTTTGGTTTGTTTTTTGGTTTGTTTATTTTTGTGTCCCCCTTTCTTTGTTACATGTTACATCACCTAGGCCGTTTTGATCAATTGCCAACTGGTTTTGCCAAGAAACTGTTGAAGCGAAGTGGAATTTTTCTTTATACATGTATACTTGTGCTCGTTAACTCAGGACACTGAGTATACAGGTGTACCTCTGTATAACATACACCATGACAGCCAGTGTACAGGTGTGCCTGTGGGAAACATACCCCATGATGGTAAGCAGCAACTGCAATTCTCTCCATGACATCCGAGGAAACAAACGGGCGAACAGCATCATGTACCACAACCACTTCAAGGTTAGCAGAGACTGAAAGTCAAACAAATTTGACAAAAATAATATGTATATTACTATAAAAAAAAAAAAAAAAAAAACCCCCCCCCCACTTTTAAAAAAATTGTGGGTAAATGAAAAATAAAATTTTACCATACCAATCCAAGCTGTTTCCCTGTTTCCCTATGACCCTTTTACAAATTGGGACCGGAGTCCCCCTTGTACACAATTTAACCATGTTCTTTGAAACAATAAAAGAATCCAAAACTGCTTCCCTGATCTTTCCGGTGTATCTGTTGGGGCTGATGCAAGTTGATCCGGCATGTATTTTGTCCAGCTGATCAAGTTAGATCCGCATGTATCGTTGCCCACGATCAAGTTAGATCCACATGTATCGTTGCCCAAACTGATGCAAGTTAGATCCGGCATGTATCTTGTTTTTTTCCAGGCCTTGATGAAAATTAGATCCGCATGTATGTTTCGGCTGATCAGTTATCGACATGTATCTTGTCAACTGATGCAAGTTAGATCCGACATGTATCAGTTGTCAACTGATCAATAGACCGAAAAGTATCAGTTGTCTGGATGTATCCATTGTCCAGTAGTACAAGTTAGACCCGGCATGTATCAGTTACCCGACATGTATCTTGTCAAGCTGATGCAAGTTAGATCCGACATGTACCCATTGTCAAGTTAATCCGACAGTACCCATTGTCAAGTTATTCCCAAACTATACGTTAACCCGCATGTATCGTTTCCGTTGATCGTTGTCACTGATCAGTTATCCGCTGTATCATTGTCAAGAGATCAATTAAAACCGCAAGTTTTTTTCCACTATCTTTAGATCCGACATGTACTTTGTCCGGTGATAAGTTAGATCCACATGTATCTTTTTTTCCGGCATGTTGTCAAGCAGATACAAGTTAAATCCACTATTTTGTCCTGATGCAAGTTAGATCCCATGTTCTTTTGGCTGATGCAAGTTAGATTCCGACATGTATTTTTTTTGTCAAGCGATACAAGTTAAATCCAAAAGTATCGTTTTTTCGCTGATAAAGTTAATCCACATGTTCATTGTCGTGATAAATTTTAGATCCGACATTTTTTACCCAGTTGTCAGCGATACAAGTTGATCACATGATCATTTAAACTGATCAAGTTAGATCACTGTATCAGTTGTCAAGCTGATACAAGTTAAATCGAAAAGTATCGTTGTCGGGGCTGATGCAAGTTAGATCCGACATGTTAATTTCCCGGGAAAATTTGTTTTTTTGTGGGCAAAACAAAATTTTTCCCCAAAGGGGGGGGGGATGCAAGTTAGATCCGACATTCATTTGCAAGCAGACTTGTACTATCCATGTGAAATTACATTTCTACATTTAAATTTTCAGTTTTAAAAAAACCGCAATTGTTCAGTTGTAAGCGATCAAGTTAAATCCACAGTATCCTTGTCCGGTTGATGCAAGTTAGATCTGACATGTATCATTTTCCCGCATTACCATGTCAAGCGATGCAAGTTAGATCCCATGATCATTTTCCCGGCTGATCAAGTTAAGCTGTATAATTAAACTGACAAGTATCTTTCCCATGATCAATTGCCCGGCATGTTCATTGTGGCTGATGCAAGTTAGTCCGACATGTTCGTTTCGGCTGTGCGAGTCAATTTAAAAATTGCCCGTATCGTGGGTCCCTATGCAAGTTAGATCCGACATGTATCCGTTGTCAAGCTGATGCAAGTTAGATCCAATATGTATCTGTTGTCCGGCTGATGCAAGTTAGATCCGACATGTATCATTTATCTGGCGTGTATCAGTTGTAAAGAAATAAAAGTTAAATCTGACAAGTATTGTTGTCCTACTGATGCAAGTTAGATCTGAAATGTATCTGTTGTCCGGCTGATGCAAGTTAGATCTGACATGTATCTGTTATCTGGCATGTTGTCAAGCAGACATGTATCTGATGGCCAGCTGATGCAAGTTACATCCGACATGTTTCAGTTATACAGCATGTATCAGTTGTCACGCAGATACAAATTAGATCCGATTGTTGTATCCATTGTCCAGCTGATGCAAGTTAGATCCGACATGTATCAGTTATCCAGCATATATCAGTTATCCGACATGTATCCGCTGTCAAGCTAATGCAAGTTAGATCCGAATGATTGTTATCTGGCATGTTTAAAGCAGATGCAAGTTAGACCCAAACATGTATCTGTTATCTGGCAGTTGTCAAGCAAAACAAGTTAGTCCGTTTGTTGTATCCGCTTCCCAGCTGTGAAAGTTAGATCCATCATGTATCGTTATCCGACATGTACCCGTGTCGCTATGCAAGTTAGATCCGACTGTATCCGTTGTCCGGCTGATGCAAGTCGATCCGCTTTTATCATTATCCGGCACGTATCTTTTGTCAAGCAGATAAAAGTTAAATCAACAAGTATCTGTTGTCATACTGATGCAATTAGATCCGACAAGTATGTTTGTCCGGCTGATGCAAGTTAGATGCATGTATCTGTTATCTGACATGTTGTCAAGCAGATACAAGTTGACCGACATGTATTCCATCGTCAAAAGCGATGCAAAGTTAGACCGACTTGGGTATTGTTGTCCATTGAGCAAGTTAGACCGACATGATATGTTTGCCCAGTTGATGCAAGTTAGATCCGACATTTTTTTAGTTAGGGTTTATCAGTTTAAAGCTGATAAAGTTAAATCTGACAAGTATCTGTTGTCAACTGATGCAAGTTAGATCCGACATGTTCTTTTCTGGCATGTTGTCAAGCAGATACATGTTAGATCCGACATGTATCCATTGTCAAGCTGATGCAAGTTAGATCCGACTTGATGCAAGTTAGATCCGACATGTATCTGTTGTCCAGTTGATGCAAGTTAGATCCGACGTATTAGTTATCCAGCGTTTATCAGTTGTCAAGCTGATACAAGTTAAATCCGACAAGTATCTGTTGTCATACTGATGCAAGTTAGATCCGACATGTATCCATTGTCAAGCTGATGCAAGTTAGATCTGACACGTATAAGTTATCCAGCATGTATCAGTTGTCAAGCAGATACAAGTTAAATCCAACAAGTATCTGTTGTCCTACTGATGCAAGTTAGATCCAACATGTATCTATTGTCCGGCTGATGCAAGTTAGATCCGGCATGTATCAGTTGTCAAGCAGATACAAATTAAACCTGACAAGTATGTGTTGTCCGGCTGATGCAAGTTAGATCCGACATGTATCTGTTATCTGACATGTTGTCAAGCAGATACAAGTTAGATCTGACATGTATCCATCGTCAAGCTGATGCAAGTTAGATCCGACTTGTATCTGTTGTCCAGTTGATGCAAGTTAGATCCGACATGTATATGTTGTCCAGTTGATGCAAGTTAGATCCGACATGTATTAGTTATCCGGCGTTTATCAGTTGTCAAGCTGATACAAGTTAAATCTGACAAGTATCTGTTGTCATACTGATGCAAGTTAGATCCGACATGTATCTGTTATCTGGCATGTTGTCAGCAGATCAAGTTGATCCGACTGTATCCATTGTAAAGCTGATGCAAGTTAACCGCTTGTTCTGTTGTCCGTTGATGAAAGTTAACCCGACATGTATCTTTTTCCCGTTGTAAGTTGGATCTGACCGTATTAGTTATCCAGCGTTTATCAGTTGTCAAGCTGATCCAAGTTAAATCCGACAAGTATCTGTTGTCATACTGATGCAAGTTAGATCCGGCATGTATCAGTTGTCAAGCAGATACAAATTAAACCTGACAAGTATGTGTTGTCCTACTGATGCAAGTTAGATCCGACATGTATATGTTGTCGGGCTGATGCAAGTTAGATCCGACATGTATCTGTTATTGTGCATGTTGTCAAGTAGATACAAGTTAGATCCGACATGTATTGGTTGTCAAGCTGATGCAGGTTAGATCCGACATGTATCTGTTGTCTGGCTCATGCAAGTTAGATCAGACATGTATCAGTTATACAGCATGTATCAGTTATATCGCATGTATCAGTTGTCCGCCATGCATCGGTTATCTGACATGTATCAGCTGTCAAGCAGATACAAGTTAGATCTGATGTCCTACTGATGCAAGTTAGATCCGATATGTATCTGTTGTCCAGCTGATGCAAGTTAGATCTGACATGTATCTGTTGTTGGGCTAATGCAAGTTAGATCCAACATGTATCAGTTATCCAGCATGTATCAGTTATCTGATGTATCAGTTATCTGACATGTATCAGCTGTCAAGCTGATGCAAGTTCGATCCGACATGCATCAGTTATCAAGCTGATAAAAGTTAGATCTGACAAGTTAGATCAGTTGTCTGGCATGTATCAGTTGTTCAGCTGATGCAAGTTAGATCTGGCATATATCAGTTATATGGCATGTATCAGTTGTCAAGCTGATATAAGTTAGATCCGACATGTATCTGTTGTCCAGCTGAAGGAAGTTAGGTCAGGCATGTTTCAGTTATACAGCATGTATCAGTTGTCTAGCTGATACAAATTAGATCCGACATGTATTTGTTGTTCGGATGATGCAAGTTAGATCTGGCAAGTATCAGTTATCTGGCATGTATCAGTTGTCCAGCTGATGCAAGTTAGATCCGGCATGTATGGGTTATCTGGCATGGATCCTTTCCTTGTCCAGCTGAGGGAAGTTAGATCCGACATGTATCAGTTATCTGGCATGCATCAGTTGTCCAGCTGATGCAAGTTAGATCCCACATGTATCAGTTATCTGGCATGCATCAGTTGTGCAGCTGATGCAAGTCAGATCCCACATGTATCAGTTATCCAGCTGGATCAAGTTAGATCTGACATGTATCAGTTGTCCGGCATATATATCAGTTGTCCTGCTGATGTAACACAAGTTAGATCTGGACTTTTAGCTGTGTAGCTGGTGCAAGATATATTGGGTATGTATCAGCTGTATGGCAGAACAAGTTAGATCTGGTATGTATCAGCTGTCCAGCTGGCACAAGTTAGATCCAGTGTGTATCAAACCAGAGCAGAGTTATAGAAGGGACAAAGGGGCACCCCCAAAAATGGTCTTCTGCACAGCTGCGGGTTTAAAATTCCCCGGCCCATTAAATAAACCCTTTAGCACCCAACCCCAAAATACTTGCTAATGGGAGCCCTGACTGTACATTACATATGGTAAACACACAGGAGATATGAAACACGACAACACTGTGATGTGCATGGGCTGTCCATAGTATATGTTCAGACACATACTTTTCTCACAGCTTCATACAAATCAATAGTAGACTTTGAATCACTACATCTCTTAGGTCTTCTACATATTCTGCACAGAGAATTCAGTCTCTCAAATGAAGGAAACCCATGTGAATCCCTACTATATATATTATCCATACTGCATTGACATAGCAAATTTTTATGCACATCCACTTAACCCTCCCAGGAATCAAACATGAAACATAGCACCAAATTCAGTAATTACACTTTCAGTTTCAGCGCAATAATGACACCACAAAAAAATACAAACATGAACACATCAACTGGGCAAAAGATTAAAATGCAGAAAGCATGGTGTAGTGTATACTCAGCAGCCCACAAGTGACAAATTAGAGGGCAGGCAGCCAGCTAGCACTGACCACTGCCGGTGCTGACCTAGATTCCACTGACACACCAGATGTGCATGGGGAGCTTAAATAAAATAGTTCACCAGCGAGCAGCTAAGTCTGCCTGATATGAAGCCTGTGGAACAGCCATGGGTACGCACACACAAACACACATATCCATGCAGTTTTAAATGCTGCATGATAAATCATAACTGATACACATTTTCAAGATTATGATACATAACACATTCCCACCAATGTACCTCTGTGTTTGCCTTAAGAAATTTTAGCCAAGAGATATAATTTTATAACATTCTTTGACATCACCCATCATTTGACATGCAACTTGCAAGCCAGGACAGCCCAGTCATTGAAAATAAAGATATTGCTTTAGCTCTAGAGTCAGCAATTGTTTTCTTTTTTAGTGCAGCGTATCTGCACAGTGATGACTAATGATACAGGTCTATACTGTGGCCACTGTTGTAATACATGTGGTATTATATATGACTTCTCACAGTCACAGTAATCTTTTTTCCAAGATGTTTGGAAACATTTCTTTCTGGCCTGAGGCAGCGCTGCAGGTGCAGAAATCAGTAGATTCAGGCATGCTTTTCTTCTCACACAAAACACTGAGGATACTTTCTCACACTTTGGCCCCCACATCCGGAACAATCTCCCCCAAGACATCAGGCACTCTGCTACTCTCTCTTCCCTTCAAAAGTCAGCTCAAGACAATTTCTCTTCTCAGAATATTTCGGTTAAACCACATTGTCCTTCACTCCCATCAGTCTGTACAGTGTGTGTGTATGTGTGTGCGTGCATGCTTGCATGCGTGTGTGTGTGTGTGCATCTTTTGCATAATTATGCTTGAACACTTGTCGATATATAAATACATATTTATTTTTTGGATAACATTTTCCATCTCGATGTACATTATGTGTGCATGCTTGTTCAGTGCTTTGAGCCGCAGGGTAGGTGCTTTACAAATTTCTATTATTATTATTTAGGAAACACTGGAGAAATAACAACCATTTCATGTCTTTCACAGACATGCACTGATGCAGAGACCTTCCAATTAAGAATGAATAGATCTGCATATATTTGTGTCTTCAGCACATGTGCAGCTCATCTGACACTGACTTCACTTGGGTGAGTTCTGGTACAAAAAGCTCTGCCAACCTTCGTAAGCGGAAGGACCTCGGTTTGATATTGTTTCGGCTCTCCGTTTTCTTCTTTCGTTCGACAAAAATTGGAAATACTGCATATTTTTAAACATGGAATTGTATGAACAATTTCAGAACTTTGAGACTGAGAGTGAGACTGAGCATTTCCAGAACACTAAGTTTATTGATTTTTGTATGCCTTTCTGAACAAATACTGAAGAGCTGTGATGGTAGGCATGTAATGTATACATGTGTGGAGCATCTTTTGCACTGGCTCATGATTATATAATAATGACTATAACGTACCTTGCTGTAAAGCTCTGACAGCAGCACGAATGGAGCGATGACGAGTTGTGCCCCCTTCCACCAGGGTCACTTTGTCAAAGTTGTACATGCCCATCAAGTCTCGCAACAAATCCATGTGGCTCTTGCTGGTTGATATGACAATGTTCTGTATCCATGGCAACCTACAAAACAAATTGATTTCTTCAATAATTTAAAGTTTGAAGGAAGTTTGCAAACTGTACAACTATAAGAGTTAAGACCCCTAAAGCATCCAACTGTCACAGCCTTCACAAAAACGTCCAGAGGAGAGCTGCACAAAGCATCTGATTCTCCAAGTTGTCAAGTGCTATTTCACAATCACATGAAATACTTCATTAATTGTGAGCTTTACATGTGAAATATTTAAAACAATGGATGCATGTTTTTTGTTTTTGTTTAAAAATAAATAAAAATGCCTTCATCCATTTAAGGCCCCAATCATCGGCATGTCACTGATGACTGAGTAAGAAAACAAAAAGTTGATTACACTGCCATTTTGACTTTTTATTTTAGTTTAATAATCAGACGAAAAAAACAGCAAATAAATCCATACTTTTATGTGACCAAATTCAAGTGCAAGTAAAAAAAAAAGAAAATGGGTGGGGAGACATGGAATATCTCGAACATTCAACTTCAGTGGCATTTTCACGTGACCTCGAAACAAGATCGCTTGGGTGTTGCATAAGCTGAACACGACGAATCCCATCCTAAGAATGCGAATCTGGGCCTTCTCTCTCTTCTTCGATATAATAAGCATCCATTGAGGATGAGGAACTGCTTGGACCTGGAGACTATGTAGTATGTATGCTGCACTTTTGGGTCCGCCAAAGTGCCATGGTCTCCACCTAAAGTGCATGTTTACTGCAAGTTGGACTGAAGGTGGTGGTCACCCATTCAGTGTGAAAAATCCCGAGAGTGTGGGAGAGAGAAAACTTATCTCGAAAACTTTTGTACAAGGAGAGAGAGAAGTGTTATGCATTCAACTTTTCAAGTCACCGCAGTACCTGTGAAAACAATCGACTGTATAACAGATTAAAGGCCGTCCATTCACATCACAGAATTGCTTCGGAGTAGCTAATTTCATTCTTTCGCCACATCCCGCAGCTGGTAATACCACACCAACGCGGAACGTAATGTTTGCTGCCATTTCCTCCAGCCCCGTCCTTTGTCGTCTGCGATTCGCGCCTGGCTAGTTCGTCTAGCTGGCTACCAGTCTTCAGCGGTTAATACCTATCCACAGATTGGATGAGAATAACCGGAACTAGATCGAGCCAATCAGGTTGCATGTGAGAAAGCCATCGGCTGTGCGTTTACAAGATGGCTGACGTAGAGGAAGAGAAAGTTGCGGCCGACCAGACGAAAGTTGTTTTCAAGAAGCGAGGAAAGTTTCGAGGACGGCGGAGACGCCAGAAAGATAGTAGTGAGGAAGGTATAACTGATTTTAATTATTTCCACTTGATTCTACTGTATTTTCACTCCCCCCACTCTCCCGATCGTGATGTGCGGCATGGTCTTAGTTTCTGCACATATTGCCTTCAGTGGCAGATCATTTTTGCTTTTCTGTTTACTTTAATGGTTTGAAAATTCATCTGTTATGTGTTGGGCCTTCGGAAGTAAGGTTGATAATTGTTGTACTTGTATGCCCGGCATTTTGAAAAGGAAGAAGCGCAGGGCCAATGTTGAACGCTTGCGACCCTGATGTGAATAATATCAGCTATAATTAAATTACTCATTCAGTAAATGACAAAATCGCTCAATGATAATTTCATAAACTGCCTATTTCGTGTATTAACAATTATGAACACGCACCATTTAACTCACACACTCATTCCTCTCCCATTGCATCTATACCTAAAGTTAGGTCCTGTGACATACAAGATCAAGATTATGGGGCAAGGGTTGGGATGGCATTGTTTATTGACTCTGTCTCAGTTCTTTAATCAGTAATGTCAGTCTGTTTTTGCCCACATCAACTTTATTAAATCATTAACTAGGTAATCAAATGCTGAAAGTGCTACCTTGCCCTCAACCCTTTTTACAGATCTATATTATATATGTTGATTTGTGTGAGCACCTATTCAAAATGTACTCCCTCCATCATCAGCTTTTTCATTCCAGGCTTTTCTCTCTTTTTGGTGCAACACTGCAAGCGTTTTATTTGAAGAAGGGAATCATTGGTGCAGAGTAAGAGTCTATTGAAAACCAGAAGTTATGCACAACTGAGCATGGTTGCTGTATGGGTGGGGATTTCTTTGGAGTCAGATCCTGTGCAGATGCTACAGTCTTGTGGATGAGACCATAAACTGAGGTTTCCCCATGGATGTGTATTTTAAGTGTGCATGAAGGTTGCATACTCCTGTTAAAGGTCCTGTAGTCCAAGCCAGAATTTCTGAGTGGATTATAGACAAATTTGTGGAAACATCAAAATAACCCAGCACGTACCAAAACTAGTAAAAGTGTAATTCTGTAACTTGTGTGACTTTTTGTTTTACTTTTAGTGTAAGACTTACTCACTTAGTCTTCAAAGTGTTGAAGCTAGACCATAATTTTACTGATATAGTGGGATAGGTGATAATATATATATATATATATATATATATATATATATATAAAAGCAAAATGTAAGAAGAAGAATTTTGATGAGTCTGCTCCACAGTTTTCAAAAGATTTACTCATCACTTTTTCAAGATCTTAATCTTATGTCTTACCCCATTCAGTTTGATCTTGCAGTCTCCTTCTCTGTTTGTTTGGTGTTGTTGTTGCTGAGTTAGCAACCTCACATTTGGTATGTGCTTTGTCCCCCTGCCCTTCCCTCACTTTTTTGTTGTTATTAGCACTTGTTTGTTAGTTTTTGCTTTTTTTGTACTTAATTTGTTTCTGTCAGTTTCCCTTCTTTGTTATTGGAAACCAGACTCACTTTTTTTTTGCCAAGGACATTATTGTGGGGCGTTTATTCAGAAACATTCATCCATCATTACAATGTTCCTCTTGCTCACTTATTCATGCATCTTTGTATGATTTTTTCCCCACATGTTCATCCTGCTTCTTTCCCTTGGTCACAGTGTGCACAGTTTTCATTTTTAAGCTTTGTCACAATTAAACCTTTCGGAGTCTGAGCTGATTTTTAAATATCATGGACTTTTACACTTTTTAGCTATTAATATAATATGATTTATTCGTTTAGTTTTGACCTTCCCATAATTTTTTTTTTAAACAACAGCTTTTTGTTTTGTTTTTCCACATAACGACAGTTGAAACATTTTTCACATAACCACAATTTACCACAAAGCAATGAACCAAAACATAGTCAGAACCAGAATCACTCGTAACATTGCGTGGCTTACCTCACCTCTGCAAACATTCCAACAGATCATTACATTGTCATTGTCAGCATGCTTCTTTGCAGAGGGCCAGAAGACATCCTCCTCTGATGAAGATGGAAATACAGCTGTGCGAATCAACCGCAAACAACAAAAGAAGGGCCTTGTACAGTCGGTGAGTTGATCCCTTGTATGATATGAATTTCAGATTAGCTGTTTATAGGTAAAATGACTTCCCATGGCTGGACATTAAGTACACTTTCTTTCCCCACCTACAACGTGAGGCAAGCAATGAAGCAGAAGAAAAATCAGCTTGCCCATCATCACTTACTGGTTGTCCAGTCTTGCTTTTGATACCTGGTATTGTAGTAACATGGAGAAAATAAAAGAAAAAAGTGCTTGTTTTGATGTCATGCTGAAATAGTGAAGGAAAAAATCAAGACAAATAAAATGGCTCCACTGTTTGTCTGAGTCTGAGTCTGAATGAGCATAGGGTTTTCTCATTGTCATTGGCTGATCAACAAATAAGCAGTCAATCACAATGCATGCCTCTTGTGATGCTGATGACTCATGTCATATGGACCCTTGTCGGAATGACTTATTATATCATATGGACCTTTGTTGATTGCTGTTTTTGTGAACGAAACTGCTTTGCTACACTGAAGCAATCATCCATAGATGTTGATTATAATTTATATTGAACTTTGTAGCAACAACAACAAAAAAGAAAGAAAGATTATTTAAAAAAAGGAGCTTTCTATGATTGTACAAAACTTGAATTAAAAAACAAACAACACCTGCCTAACCAGGTAGGTAAAACAACAGCCGGGTATAGGTGAGCTGTCATGCAATCTTTACTGCCAAGCCCTGCTTCCAGTCTGGCTGTTGCCAGCCTGACTAAACATTTACACAGTATACTGCTCACTGGTACTGCTTGCTCCTAGTCCTACTGATACTATTTTATCCATCCTCTAACAGTAACAGAAGCACATTTTGATTACACTTACACTTTTACACTTGCAGCTAGTCCAGTTTCCATTCTTTTTTTTCTTTTTTTTCTTTCTTTCTTTTTTCTTGGTTTCTTTGGCAGTGTTATACAGTATGATTGCAGTGACTCTAAGATATGTATTACCCTCTGTTTGAGTGATGGGGTGTCTTTAAATACTCTGGATGAATTATCCCTTCAAGATACTCTGCTAGTGTTAACCATGTCAGGTAAAATGCCTTGGTGTGAGGTTTCATCATAAAAATATAAAATGACCAAGTTCTAACTTTGCATTTGACTGAGCAAAAAGAATGACTTGGTGTTGGAGCTGAGCTTTTGCTCCAACACAAAATCATTCGTTTTGCTCAGGCGTTAACACAGGCGTTAATTATTGTGCAAATGATGCCACACAAACACAACAACTGAGACCTGAATTGCTTATGATACGGTGATGTACATTGTTCAGCATAATATTTGAAATGCAGTTTTCAATGCTGTGTGTGTGTGCATTCATGTTGTATGTGTTGAATTTTGACAATATGTATTTGTAAAGAACGTGTAAGTGCTTAGGGCCTGTGTGGGTTAGGCGCTCTAAGTATTCATTATTATTATTAGTCAGGGCATGTAGCCGAAGCATACTCAGTACCAAGGGAATGTCACTTGTGCGCAGATGAAACGCTCTGCTCAGTTGTCAAGCTGATACAACCTAGATCTGACATGTGTCAGTTGTCTGGCATGTATCCGTTGTCCAGCTGATACAAGTTAGATATGGCATGTATCAGTTGTCAAGCTGATACAAGTTAGATCCGACATGTATTTGTTGTCCAGCTGATGCAAGTTAGATCCGACATGTATCTGATGTCCAGCTGATGCAAGTTACATCTGACATGTTTCAGTTATACCGCATGTATCAGTTGTCAAGCAGATACAAGTTAGATCCGACATGTATCCGTTGTCCAGCTGATACAAGTTAGATCCGGCATGTATCTGTTGTCCTACTGATGTAAGTTAGATACGACATGCATCTGTTGTCAGGCTGATGCAAGTTAGATCTAACATGTATCAGTTATCCAGCATGTATCAGTTATCTGACATGTATCTGATGTCAAGCTGATGCAAGTTAGATCCGACCTGTACCTGTTGTCTGGCTGATGCAAGTTAGATCCAACATGTATCAGTTATCCCGCATGTATCAGTTGTCAAGCAGATGCAAGTTAAATCCCACAGATATCTGTTGTCCTACTGATGCAAGTTAGATCCGACATGTATCTATTGTCCGGCTGATGCAAGTTAGATCTGAAATGTATCTGGCATGTTGTCAAGCAGATACAAGTTAGATCCGACATGTATCTGTTATCTGGCATGTTGTCAAGCAGATACAAGTTAGAGCCAACATGTATCCATTGTCAAGCTGATGCAAGTTGGATCCGACATGTATCAGTTATCTGGCATGTATCAGTTGTCAAGCAGATACAAGTTAAATCCGACATGTATCTGTTGTCCGGCTGATGCAAGTTAGATCTGACATGTATCTGTTATCTGGCATGTATCAGTTGTCAAGCAGATACAAGTTAAATCTGACAAGTATCTGTTGCCCTACTGATGCTAGTTAGATCCGACATGTATCTGTTATCTGGCATCTTGACAAGCAGGTACAAGTTAGATCTGACATGTATCCGCTGTCAAGCTGATGCAAGTTGCATTCGACATGTATCTGTTATCTGGCATGTTGTCAAGCAGATACAAGTTAGATCCGACATGTATCCGCTTTCAAGCGATCCGACATGTATCCGCTGTCAAGCTGATGCAAATTAGATCCGACATGTATCTGTTGTCCAGCTGATGCAAGTTAGATCCGACATGTATCTGTTATCTGGCATGTTGTCAAGCAGATACAAGTTAGATCCGACATGTATCCGCTGTCAAGCTGATGCAAGTTAGATCCGACATGTATCTTTTGTCCAGCTGATGCAAGTTAGATCCAACATGTATCTGTTATCTGGCATGTTGTCAAGCAGATACAAGTTAGATCCGACATGTATAATGTATCCTCTGTCAAGCGATCTGACATGTATCCACTGTCAAGCTGATGCAAGTTAGATCCGACATGTATCCGCTTGTCAAGCTGATGCAAGTTAGATCCGACATGTATCTGTTGTCCGCTGATGCAAGTTAGATCCGGCATGTATCTTTTATCTGGCATGTTGTCAAGCAGATACAAGTTAGATCCGACATGTATATGTATCCTCTGTCAAGCGATCTGACATGTATCCACTGTCAAGCTGATGCAAGTTAGATCCGACATGTATCCGCTGTCAAGCTGATGCAAGTTAGATCCGACATGTATCTGTTGTCCGGCTGATGCAAGTTAGATCCGGCATGTATCTTTTATCTGGCATGTTGTCAAGCAGATACAAGTTAGATCCGACATGTATCCATTGTCAAGCTGATGCAGGTTAGATCCGACATGTATCTGTTGTCTGGCTGATACAAGTTAGATCTGACATGTATCTGTTATCTGGAATGTTGTCAAGCAGATACAAGTTAGATCCGACATGTATCCGCTGTCAAGCAATCCGACATGTATCCACTGTCAAGCTGGTGCAAGTTAGATCCGACATGTATCCGCTGTCAAGCTGATGCAAGTTAGATCCGACATGTATCTGTTGTCCGGCTGATGCAAGTTAGATCCGGCATGTATCTGTTATCTAGCATGTTGTCAAGCAGATACAAGTTAGATCCGACATGTATCCGCTGTCAAGCGATCCGACATGTATCCACTGTCAAGCTGATGCAAGTTAGATCCGACATGTATCCGCTGTCAAGCTGATGCAAGTTAGATCCGACATGTATCTGTTGTCCGGCTGATGCAAGTTAGATCCGGCATGTATCTGTTATCTGGCATGTTGTCAAGCAGATACAAGTTAGATCCGACATGTATCCATTGTCAAGCTGATGCAGGTTAAATCTGACATGTATCTGTTGTCTGGCTGATACAAGTTAGATCTGACATGTATCTGTTATCTGGAATGTTGTCAAGCAGATACAAGTTAGATCCGACATGTATCCGCTGTCAAGCGATCCGACATGTATCTGTTGTCAAGCTGGTGCAAGTTAGATCCGACATGTATCCGCTGTCAAGCTGATGCAAGTTAGATCCGACATGTATCTGTTGTCAAGCAGATACAAGTTAGATCCGACATGTATCCGCTGTCAAGCTGATGCAAGTTAGATCCGACATGTATCTGTTATCTGGCATGTTGTCAAGTAGATACAAGTTAGATCCGATATGTATCCGCTGACAAGCTGATGCAAGTTAGATCCGACATGTATCTGTTTTCCAGCTGATGCAAGTTAGATCCGACATGTATCTGTTATCTGGCATGTTGTCAAGCAGATACAAGTTAGATCCGACATGTATCTGCTGTCAAGCTGATCCGACATGTATCTGTTGTCCGGCTGATGCAAGTTAGATCCGACATGTATCTGTTGTCTGGCGGATGCAAGTTAGATCCGACATGTATCTGTTATCTGGCATGTTGTCAAGCAGATACAAGTTAGATCCGACATGTATCCGCTGTCAAGCTGATGCAAGTTAGATCCAACATGTTTCTGTTGTCCGGCTGATGTAAGTTCGATCCAACATGTCTCTGTTTGGCATGTTGTCAAGCAGATACAAGTTAGATCTGACATGTATCCACTGTCAAGCTGATGCAAGTTAGATCCAACATGTATCTGTTGTCTGGCTGATGCAAGTTAGATCCGACATGTATCAGTTATCCGGCATGTATCAGTTGTCCGGCTGATGCAAGTTAGATTTGACATGTATCTGTTATCTGGCATGTTGTCAAGCAGATACAAGTTAAATCCAACATGTATCCATTGTCAAGTTATACAGCGTGTATCAGTTGTCAAGCTGATACAAGTTAAATCTGACAAGTATCTGTTGTCCGGCTGATGCAAGTTCGATCCGATACGTATAAGTTATCCGGCATGTATCAGTTGTCAAGCAGATAAAAGTTAAATCCAACAAGTATCTGTTGTTCTACTGGTTCAAGTTAGATCCGACATGTATCTATTGTCTGGCTGATGCAAGTTAGATCCGACATGTATCTGTTATCTGGCATGTTGTCAAGCAGATACAAGTTAGATCCGACATGTATCTTTTGTCCGGCTGATGCAAGTTAGATCCGACATGTATCAGTTATACGGCATGTATCAGTTGTCAAGCAGATACAAGTTAAATCTGACAAGTATCTGTTGTCCTACTGATGCAAGTTAGATCTGACATGTATCTGTTGTCTGGCTGATGCAAGTTAGATCTGATATGTATGTGTTATCTGGCATGTTGTCAAGCAGATACAACTTAAATCTGACATGTATCCGTTGTCAAGCTGATGCAAGTTAGATCCGACATGTATCAGTTATCTGGCAAATACTCTGGATGAATTATCCCTTCAAGATACTCTGCTAGTGTTACCTATGTCAGGTAAAATGCCTTGGTGTGAGGTTTTATCATAAAAATGTAAAATGACCAAGTTCTAACTTTGCATTTGACTGAGCAAAAAGAATGATTCTTTTTGCTCAGGCATTAACACAGGCGTTAATTATTGTGCAAATGTCACACAAACACAACAACTAAGACCTGAATTGCTTATAATAAGGTGATTTACATTGTTTAGCATAATATTTAAAATGCAATTTTCAATGCTGTGTGTGTGTGTGTGTGTGTGTGTGTGTGTGTGTGTGTGTGTGTGTGTGTGTGTGTGTGTGTGTGCATTCATGTTCATGATGTTGTAGGTGTTGAATTTTGACAATATGTATTTGTAAAGAACGTGTAAGTGCTTAGGGCCTGTGTGGGCTAGGCGCTCTAAGTATTCTTTATTATTATTAGTCAGGGCATGTAGCTGAAGCATACTCAGTACCAAGGGAGTGTCAATTGTGTGCAGACAAAACGCTTCAAGGTGGGCAGCCAGCAGGCAGCGAGCAGCTCCAGTGAGGAAGAGAAGGAGGGACATGGGTCCTTGGCTGTGACCTACATGTCCAGTGGAACTGCTGTGAGTTTACAAAATATTAGACAACTTGATTAATCTATAGCAGAAATTACGTGGTGTGTCATTGTAAGAAAGTTGTACTTGCCATGCTTAAGTTAAATGAGGATAGTTTCTTAAGTAAAATGTCATGATGAACCAGGTCAAATGCCTTGCAAAAGTTGAGAAACATGCCAGACATTTGATGATTGTTGAAAGCTGAGAGCCACTGAAAGCTGAGTGTCAGTTAAACAGGTAACCGCGGTTGAAGCCAGATTGGAAGAAATGAAAAAGGTGGTGTGTTTCTAAAAAATCTGTCTAATGTTTATGATTCTGTCCTTCTAGTGGCTAGGTGGCGTTATCATTTGGTCTAGTGGCTAGGTGGCATTATCATTTGGTCTAGTGGCTAGGTGGCGTTATCATTTGGTCTAGGCCAAGTAAGGATATTGGGGAATCCCATGCTGGCTTAGTTTTTTGTATGTCAGTATTCAAATCACCTAACAGGACAACATTCAACATTCAGCTTACGGTCCTGTACCCTGTCCATCATTGTAACAAATTGATCATACCAGTCAAACGTTGCTGCTGGGTTTCTATAAATGTAACCAACTAAAATACTGGACTTGCGCGTCTGTATTTCTAACCACACGCTTTCTACTGCTTCAGGTGCTAAGTCCGGACGGCGACGGACAATTTTGCTGTATAAACTTGTTTACGATTAGTGAATAGTGAGGAAGAGGCAGACCTTCACTTGGATTTTTTCGGTGTTATAATTGTATTGGAATGCTATTATATTTTTGTACATATATATATTGGAATGCTACTATGTTTCTTTTTTATGAGATACATTTGCATATATATATAATAATACTTGGCCCGCATATATATAATAATACTTGGCCCTAGTAAAGTTCAACAAGCAAATATTTTCAAGTATTTCAGTCACTGTTTTCCAGAAACGTGTGGGCCCAGATGACATGGGTGCCACAGCAACGCTGGAGATTGAAACTGAGCTGGACAAGGATGCGCAGGCTGTGTACGAACGCTCCTTGCAGGTGCAGAAGGTCAGTGATTTGGGTTTGTTGGCACTGCTCCTCCATACCTCTCAGAGGTTTTTTCATCTCTACTTTCCTTCTCGCTGACTTCACTCTGCCACGGATAGCTGTCTTCACTCAGCCTCGGATACTCAGGTATTCTGTGTTCCTAGGATGGGCAGGAGGACCCTGGGGAAAGGATCCTTTCAGCACATCGGACCTGTCATCTGGAACTCTCTTCCTCTCTGTCAGGCATTCTTCTTCATTCTTTTAAGTCAAAACTGAAAACACACCTCTTCTCTTCTGTATGCTGAGTTGTTTTCTGTCTTCTCATTCTACCAGTCCATCACCCATTATGTATGTATTTGTAATGTGTGTGTGTGCGTGTGTGTGTATGTGTGCGTGCGTGCATGTTTGTGATGAAATGCGTGTATCCATAGGCCTTTGTCAGCGCTCCAGGCTCTTAATAGATGGGGCGCCATAAATAATCTATGATTATCACTCTACCATACATGATTGTTTTGACTGAAAACTGAGGCAGCTGTGACAGATGTGATTGACAATGACTGTTGCAGGACCTGAAAGGCAAAGAAGATGACAAGAAGTACCGGGGAATCCACAACTACGCTCAGTACTATGAGAAAAAGGACACTGCTCAAGGAAATGCAGCCAGTGGAAATGTTCGGTACGTTTTCAAGCTTTGTTGGGACAGATTCTCAAATGGAACGAGGCCCAGAGCACTCCTGCAGATTTGATTGTCTCTGCTAGAGGATGTACCTCTGGTGGAGTTTATGTACCTTGTACTTACTCGCATGCCAGGTGAGAGTTACTGTAGGTGACACAGACCTTTGTGACCGTGGTTGTGTGAAGTCTTTTGAGCACTGATTAACTCCCTTGTGTGTTGATCTTGTTGGGGTAGCTTCAGACGCAAGCTGCTTCCATTGCTGTGTTTTAACTGCTGCCTGAAAGCTGTTGCTGCTCTGGAAAAAAAGAAAAAAGAAAAAAAGGAAATGCATTACTGGAAAAAGCAACCACAAAAAACACAAATGATCTGTGGATGCAAGTCTTTTCTGGAGTGACCACAAAACCCCACATTTCTTTTTGAAATACTCTCCATTTTTCCAGCCACATGGCGGAGAAACTAGCAAAGAAGATGTAACTCGCCTCCAAGCTACAGTACTTTATGTTGAGGTTGTCCTGTGCTGTTTTCAGGAAGGGACTGATTCAAGCAGTAACTCGCCTCCAAGCTACAGTACTTTATGTTGAGGTTGTCCTGTGCTGTTTTCAGGAAGGGACTGATACACACACAAGCTCATCTCCAAGCCACAGTACTTTATGTTGAGGTTGTCCTGTGCTGTTTTCAGGAAGGGACTGATTCAAGCAGTAACTCACCTCCAAGCTACAGTACTTTATGTTGAGGTTGTCCTGTGCTGTTTTCAGGAAGGGACTGATTCAAGCAGTAACTCGCCTCTAAGCTACAGTACTTTATGTTGAGGTTGTCCTGTGCTGTTTTGAGGAAGGGACTGATTCAAGCAGTAACTCACCTCCAAGCTACAGTACTTTATGTTGAGGTTGTCCTGTGCTGTTTTCAGGAAGGGACTGATTCAAGCAGTAACTCACCTCCAAGCTACAGTACTTTATGTTGAGGTTGTCCTGTGCTGTTTTCAGGAAGGGACTGATTCAAGCAGTAACTCACCTCCAAGCTACAGTACTTTATGTTGAGGTTGTCCTGTGCTGTTTTCAGGAAGGGACTGATTCAAGCAGTAACTCGCCTCCAAGCTACAGTACTTTATGTTGAGGTTGTCCTGTGCTGTTTTCAGGAAGGGACTGATTCAAGCAGTAACTCACCTCCAAGCTACAGTACTTTATGCTGAGGTTGTCCTGTGCTGTTTTCAGGAAGGGACCTATTCGTGCACCCGCTCATCTGCGTGCCACTGTCCGTTGGGACTATCAGCCCGACATCTGTAAAGACTACAAAGAGACGGGCTTTTGTGGGTTTGGAGGTAAGCACTGTATAAAACAATGACTAGGTGGTTTGAACTGCATTCACATGCACTGACAGCTGTTTTGAGGTTCTGAGAGAAAACACTTGTGCCCTTGGAAGTGAATGTTTGCAAAAAGTTATCTATGCTTCGGACAATGAGCAAAGGTATTTCTCTTTTCAAGGCCTTTGTACATGGAACAATCTACCTCACAACATCAGGAATACTTCAATTTTAAATCCACTCTAAGATCTCACTTCTTTAGCAATAACACCTTTTACATAACTGTATCTCAGAGTATGTAAGCCTGATTTTCATGTGTGTGTGTGTGTGTGTGTGTGTGTGTGTGTGTGTGAGAGAGAGAGAGAGAGAGAGAGAGAGAGAGAGAGAGAGGTAGGTCAGTTGAAGATGCAGCTACAACATTGGCATATACAGGAGGATATTGTGTTGATCAAATTTAATCAGATCTTTAAGCAATAACTTTCTTTAAACAATAACACCTTTTACATAACTATTTCGGAATATTTAAGCCCAGTTTCCATGTGTGTGCACATGCATGTATGCATGAGAGACAGACAGAGAGAGGTTGATCTAATTTAGTCATCCTTTGAATATAATGTATGAGGGGAAGTGCAGATAAATACTCAGTATTGTGCTGTTTTCTTCCCGCAGACAGCTGCAAGTTTCTGCATGACCGCAGCGACTACAAGCACGGGTGGCAGCTGGAGAGGGAGATGGACGAGGGCCGATACGGACACAACGGTCAGTCATGGGCCACACTGCCCATGTCCACCATGGGCTGCTGGGTACCATTTGACCTTGCCTGGGGTTGGAGGCAGGAGTGCATGATTTGAGAGCTCCCCGCTTTGTAGTTGCTGGTATAAATAGGCACTTGTCTTCAGTGTGTTGTGCAGATGATAGGTCAACACTCTCTTGATTCATATCCTTTTGTGATTTGAGTGGGTGTTAAATATTAAGTAGGTGATGACTACTTTGTGTTACACACACACACACACACACACACACACACATTCCACACACACACACACACACACACACACATTCCACACACACACACACACACACACACACACACACACACACACACACACACACACACACACACACACATTCCACACACACACGACACACACACACACACACACACACACACACACCACACCACATTCCACACACACACACACACATGCACACACACACACATACCACACACACACACATTCCACACGCACACACACATGCAACTCATGTACATGGACACATGCTCACACACACACACACACACACACACACACACACACACACACAACCACCACACACACACATCCACACCACACACACACCACACACACACACACACACACACACACACACACACACACACATGCAACACACACACACACACCACACACACACACACACACACACACACACACACACACACACACACACACACACACACACACACATGCAACTCATGTACATGGACACATGCTCACACACACACACACACACACACACACACACACACACACACACACACACACACACACACACACAGAGTTTGTTTTGTGATACTGATAGTTTCTCAGAGATGAAAACACAGCAAGTTTTGTTTGTGAATCTTGTCAGTTCTCACTACTGGTATTTAAGAGGTTTGAAGCCTCAGTGTTACCTGTCTGTAAAATATGATGGCATTAGTTGGAATGGAAAAATTATGCTTTGATCATTATTTGTCTTACTGTGTGTGTGTGTGTTGCAGATGACCAGAACTATGAGATCAGCAGTGAGGATGAAGACTTACCTTTCAAGTGTTTTATCTGCCGTAAATCTTTCACCAACCCTGTAATTACAAAGTGAGTGTGTTTTATGCATGCATGTGTTATGTATGTGCGTGTTTTGTTTGTTTGTTTTGATACAGGTAGCTCAGCCTGAATTCCATGGATAACCTGCTGCTTCTGGTGTAGCAGTGAAACATACTGGTTTAATGAGATACCAGTATTGTACTGGTGTGGTATTTCATACCAGTATGCAACTCTAGAGATGGTAGTGATGGTGGCAGTTTTGTGTGGTGTATGTCAGTGGTGTATCGTCTGTTCATGCATTTATGTATGCAGCTCTTCTTGTTTATGTTTGCTTGTTTGTGTTCAGGTGCAAGCACTACTTCTGTGAGAAGTGTGCATTGAGTCAATACAAGAAAAGCCAGCGGTGTTTTGTGTGCAGCCAACAGACCAACGGGGTTTTTAACCCAGCAAAAGGTAATTCACAAATTGGGCTTAGATTGGGGGGGGGGGGGGGGGGGGGGTTCAGCAGTTAAAACAATTCTCCTGCCACTGCCGGAACTCAAAACCGTGACTCAAACCACAGTGGCTGACGGTCTCTTCAGTCTTCGTGGGTTGAAGCGCTTGGATCAGCTATTCACCCCCCCCCCCCCCCCACCCCCCCACCCCCACCCCCACCCCGCTTCTCTACGGTTTCTGTGGACGTAAAGCACCATAAAAGAAGACTGATTGTGTCTCACATACTGCTGTGTCTCACAGAACCCACCACTGTGATACGGTACCCATTACTGTGTCTCACCTTACACATACTGTCTCACATTACACATTACTGTCTCACAAAACCCATTAACTATATCTTTGTTACCTAGTACCGTGTTCCGTGGAACTCGTTATGGTGTCTTGCAGAACCCATTACTATGTGTTATAAAATCCCTGTTTTACAGAACACATCACTCAGATAATTACTGTTGTTCATAAAATCCAGCACTGTGTCTCAGACAACCCGTCACTGTGTCTTACAGAACTCATGAGCAAGTTGAGCAAAGCAAAGAACGACAGTGGCGACGACGACGATGGCAACAGCGATAACAACGACAAGGGACCAGCAGTAACTGAACCACTCATTGAAGGGGAGGAAACTTAGCCATCACTGCAGAGTTACTGTTCTTGTTGTGTTCGTCGTCCACTTTCATTCTTCATTCCCACAATCGGGAACATCATTTTAATGATTCACACAGAGGACCAAGACGTCTATTAAAGGTGTTTTTGTTTGATGCTGCTGGTGTGAAGACTTGTTCTTGCATGAAACCCTTTCTGGACTCCTTCACGTCAAACCTTAAGACATTTCTTTTCCCCGAACTACAGACCTGCCACGCTTTTCGTTCCGTGCTGCTGTTTTCATGTCTCAAGTCTGTTTGCAGCCTGTTTTAAACTGTAGAAATTAAGGTTTGTATAGTCAGTATGCGCGTGTGTACGGGTGCCTGTGTGTGTGCGTGTGTGTGTGTCACTATGTGTGTCTCTAGGGACAAGATTTTGTGCTTTATAAATACTATTGTTGCTATTGTTATACATAAAGTGCAGGCACACCCCAAGCCTCGCTCCGTGGCACGCTTCCTCCAGGCAGAAAAAGTAAACTGCTGCTTGGAGCTTGGGTCTGAAGCACACTCCGAGCGCCGCTTTTCGGCACCTTCCTCCAAACTCTGCCAGAATTGGTTACGCCGCTGAAGGGGCACTATTTATCTCCCCGCAGCTGTCCACCGCCGCGGTCAGCGCCCTCTGAAAGGTTTGGGTACCGATAAGACTGTGGAAGCAACATAGCGTCAAGCACGTACGTAAACATGAGGCGCGTCCGCCCAGGGTATGAAAAGAGCTAGGTCTGGATTCTAACATTTGGGTTTTATTTGGGCTGGCATAGGCAAGGTGGGCGGTTATGAAAGAAACGCCTGATATCATTTGAGTTGTCTCTAACTTACTGCCATCTGGGCACCAGGGAAAAACTGTCCGTTAGCTGACAGGTTTTGGAGACCTATGACGTAACCGGTTATGGGAGTGGTTGGAGGAAGGCAGTCGTAAACCAGTGCTTGGAGCTTGGCTCTGAAGGTGTGTTGAAGACGGACCTTTGGCCCTGGTTCCTCTTTCTGTGAGTCCCATTCCAAGTCCCCCGTGCATTTGCTCCGTTTTAAGCTGTGTGTATTTAGTTTTGTATCGTCAGAATGCTTGTGTGTGCGGGTGGCTCTGTGTGTGTGTGCAGGTGGCTCTGTGTGTGTGTGTACGGGTGGCTCTGTGTGTGTGTGTGCGGGTGGCTCTGTGTGTGTGTGCGGGTGGCTCTGTGTGTGTGTGCGGGTGGCTCTGTGTGTGTGTGCGGGTGGCTCTGTGTGTGTGTGTGCGGGTGGCTCTGTGTGGTGTCGGTGGCTCGTGTGTGCGGGTGGCTCTGTGTGGTGTGCGGGTGGCTCTGTGTGTGTGTGCGGGTGGCTCTGTGTGTGTGTGCGGGTGGCTTGTGCGGGTGGCTCTGTGTGTGTGTGCGGGTGGCTCTGTGTGTGTGTGCGGGTGGCTCTGTGCGGGTGGCTCTGTGTGTGTGTGCGGGTGGCTCTGTGTGTGTGTGCGGGTGGCTCTGTGCGGGTGGCTCTGTGTGTGTGTGCGGGTGGCTCTGTGTGTGTGTGCGGGTGGCTCTGTGTGGGTGGCTCTGTGTGGGTGTGCGGGTGGCTCAGTGTGTGTGTGTGTGCGTCCACTGCGGGTGCATGCGCTTAGAATAGGGACAAGATTTTGCGCTTTAAAAATACTTTAATTATTATTACTGCAGACACGGAAAGGAATTCGTCGCCACCATGAGCAACTCTCATGCACGGCACCATAGCCACCCGAATGGACAACACTACTAAAAAAAAAAAAAAAAGTTTCAGAAAATTGGTTAATGCACTCCCGTTAAGATGATTTTTTTTCCCCAGTTCTGCACGCAAACAACACGTGTCACAGTCTTTTAATTTTCATACGGAGGACACGACAAAGCGCCACATTTGCCAGGTAACTGTTGAATGCGCTGCAGCATCCAGGTATCTGGCATAAACGCAACGGTGTTTTTTCAGTGTAATACAGGCCCCGTTGCACACACTAGTTGCGCTGTGTTTTGTCAATGTGATAATAATAATAATAATGTACATTTATCATGCGCTCATCAACACCCTGAGCGCTCACATGATACATATTAACCTAAATATGATATTCTATACACATGTAGAGCATAGTCCTAACAAAAACAAAAACAAAAAAACAACGCACTAACAACACACACACACACACACACACACACACACACACACACACACATTGACTGTAGCAGAAACTGGG
This sequence comes from Alviniconcha marisindica, assembly GCA_018857735.1. Lineage (NCBI taxonomy): Eukaryota > Metazoa > Mollusca > Gastropoda > Provannidae > Alviniconcha > Alviniconcha marisindica. The sequence continues at coordinate 434,043 of JABMCL010001026.1, read as the reverse complement.
TACTGGTATTAGGCTGGAAATACTGGGAGAAGAGGAAGGTTTTCAGTTTGGCTTTAAAAGATGACAGGGTTGAGCAGTGTCTAAGGTCTTGTGGGAGTGAATTCCAAATGTGGGGTCCAAAGCAAGAGAAGGTACGAAAGCCATGAGTCTTGCATTTGTATTGCTGGATTTCCAGCATGCGGGTGTCAGAAGAAGAGCGTAGTGTACGAAACGGAGTGTAGACATGCAGCAGTTCAAAGGTAAGCAGGACCAGAACCACTTATAGCACCGAAACACATACAAGCGACTTTAACTTAACTACTGTTTCTGAAATGGGAAGCAGTGCAAGTTTTTCCAGGAGAAGAGTTGAGGGTGGATGACGGGTGCCATGAGGAACAAGTTTTGCAGCAAAGTCTGAATTTTCTGGAGAGGTAGGATGAGTCGATTGGTTTACTGTCTACCACATGAGGAGCAGTTGCAGTAGCAAGCCAGTGAGAGGAGTATAAGAAGTAACAAGTCTTGGTTGCGTCTATAGCAGGACAGAATGCGTGCAGTGTGATACAGGCCCCGTTGCACACAAGTTGCGTGTGTTTTTTGATCAGTGTGATACAGGCCCCGTTGCACACAAGTTGCGCTGTGTTTTGTCAGTGTGATACAGGCCCCGTTGCACAAAGTTGCGCTGTGTTTTGTCAGTGTGATACAGGCCCCGTTGCACACAAGTTGCGCTGTGTTTTGTCAGTGTGATACAGGCCCCGTTGCACAACGAAGTTGTGCTGTGCTTTGTCAGTGTGATACAGGCCCCGTTGCACACAAGCTGAAGTTGTGTTGTTTTGTCAGTGTGATACAGGCCCCGTTGCACACAAGTTGCGTGTGTTTTGTCAGTGTGATACAGGCCCCGTTGCACACAAGTTGCGCTGTGTTTTGTCAGTGTGATACAGGCCCCGTTGCACACAAGTTGCGCTGTGTTTTGTCAGTGTGATACAGGCCCCGTTGCACACAGAAGTTGTGCTGTGTTTTGTCAGTGTGATACAGGCCCCGTTGCACACACTGAAGTTGTGCTGTGTTTTGTCAGTGTGATACAGGCCCCGTTGCACACACTGAAGTTGTGCTGTGTTTTGTCAGTGTGATACAGGCCCCGTTGCACACACTGAAGTTGTGCTGTGTTTTGTCAGTGTGATACAGGCCCCGTTGCACACACTGAAGTTGTGCTGTGTTTTGTCAGTGTGAACTGTGATACAGGCCCCGTTGCACACAAGTTGCTGTGTTTTGTCAGTGTGATACAGGCCCCGTTGCACACACTGAAGTTGTGCTGTTTTGTCAGTGTGAACTGTGATACAGGCCCCGTTGCACACACTGAAGTTGTGCTGTGTTTTGTCAGTGTGATACAGGCCCCGTTGCACACACTGAAGTTGTGCTGTTTTTGTCAGTGTGAACTGGATACAGGCCCCGTTGCACACACTGAAGTTGTGCTGTGTTTTGTCAGTGTGATACAGGCCCCGTTGCACACACTGAAGTTGTGCTGTGTTTTGTCAGTGTGATACAGGCCCCGTTGCACACACTGAAGTTGTGCTGTGTTTTGTCAGTGTGATACAGGCCCCGTTGCACACACTGAAGTTGTGCTGTGTTTTGTCAGTGTGATACAGGCCCCGTTGCACACACTGAAGTTGTGCTGTGTTTTGTCAGTGTGATACAGGCCCCGTTGCACACACTGAAGTTGTGCTGTGTTTTGTCAGTGTGATACAGGCCCCGTTGCACACACTGAAGTTGTGCTGTGTTTTGTCAGTGTGATACAGGCCCCGTTGCACACACTGAAGTTGTGCTGTGTTTTGTCAGTGTGATACAGGCCCCGTTGCACACACTGAAGTTGTGCTGTGTTTTGTCAGTGTGATACAGGCCCCGTTGCACACACTGAAGTTGTGCTGTGTTTTGTCAGTGTGATACAGGCCCCGTTGCACACACTGAAGTTGTGCTGTGTTTTGTCAGTGTGATACAGGCCCCGTTGCACACACTGAAGTTGTGCTGTGTTTTGTCAGTGTGATACAGGCCCCGTTGCACACACTGAAGTTGTGCTGTGTTTTGTCAGTGTGATACAGGCCCCGTTGCACACACTGAAGTTGTGCTGTGTTTTGTCAGTGTGATACAGGCCCCGTTGCACACACTGAAGTTGTGCTGTGTTTTGTCAGTGTGATACAGGCCCCGTTGCACACACTGAAGTTGTGCTGTGTTTTGTCAGTGTGATACAGGCCCCGTTGCACACACTGAAGTTGTGCTGTGTTTTGTCAGTGTGATACAGGCCCCGTTGCACACACTGAAGTTGTGCTGTGTTTTGTCAGTGTGATACAGGCCCCGTTGCACACACTGAAGTTGTGCTGTGTTTTGTCAGTGTGATACAGGCCCCGTTGCACACACTGAAGTTGTGCTGTGTTTTGTCAGTGTGATACAGGCCCCGTTGCACACACTGAAGTTGTGCTGTGTTTTGTCAGTGTGATACAGGCCCCGTTGCACACACTGAAGTTGTGCTGTGTTTTGTCAGTGTGATACAGGCCCCGTTGCACACACTGAAGTTGTGCTGTGTTTTGTCAGTGTGATACAGGCCCCGTTGCACACACTGAAGTTGTGCTGTGTTTTGTCAGTGTGATACAGGCCCCGTTGCACACACTGAAGTTGTGCTGTGTTTTGTCAGTGTGATACAGGCCCCGTTGCACACACTGAAGTTGTGCTGTGTTTTGTCAGTGTGATACAGGCCCCGTTGCACACACTGAAGTTGTGCTGTGTTTTGTCAGTGTGATACAGGCCCCGTTGCACACACTGAAGTTGTGCTGTGTTTTGTCAGTGTGATACAGGCCCCGTTGCACACACTGAAGTTGTGCTGTGTTTTGTCAGTGTGATACAGGCCCCGTTGCACACACTGAAGTTGTGCTGTGTTTTGTCAGTGTGATACAGGCCCCGTTGCACACACTGAAGTTGTGCTGTGTTTTGTCAGTGTGATACAGGCCCCGTTGCACACACTGAAGTTGTGCTGTGTTTTGTCAGTGTGATACAGGCCCCGTTGCACACACTGAAGTTGTGCTGTGTTTTGTCAGTGTGATACAGGCCCCGTTGCACACACTGAAGTTGTGCTGTGTTTTGTCAGTGTGATACAGGCCCCGTTGCACACACTGAAGTTGTGCTGTGTTTTGTCAGTGTGATACAGGCCCCGTTGCACACACTGAAGTTGTGCTGTGTTTTGTCAGTGTGATACAGGCCCCGTTGCACACACTGAAGTTGTGCTGTGTTTTGTCAGTGTGATACAGGCCCCGTTGCACACACTGAAGTTGTGCTGTGTTTTGTCAGTGTGATACAGGCCCCGTTGCACACACTGAAGTTGTGCTGTGTTTTGTCAGTGTGATACAGGCCCCGTTGCACACACTGAAGTTGTGCTGTGTTTTGTCAGTGTGATACAGGCCCCGTTGCACACACTGAAGTTGTGCTGTGTTTTGTCAGTGTGATACAGGCCCCGTTGCACACACTGAAGTTGTGCTGTGTTTTGTCAGTGTGATACAGGCCCCGTTGCACACACTGAAGTTGTGCTGTGTTTTGTCAGTGTGATACAGGCCCCGTTGCACACACTGAAGTTGTGCTGTGTTTTGTCAGTGTGATACAGGCCCCGTTGCACACACTGAAGTTGTGCTGTGTTTTGTCAGTGTGATACAGGCCCCGTTGCACACACTGAAGTTGTGCTGTGTTTTGTCAGTGTGATACAGGCCCCGTTGCACACACTGAAGTTGTGCTGTGTTTTGTCAGTGTGATACAGGCCCCGTTGCACACACTGAAGTTGTGCTGTGTTTTGTCAGTGTGATACAGGCCCCGTTGCACACACTGAAGTTGTGCTGTGTTTTGTCAGTGTGATACAGGCCCCGTTGCACAACCTTCACGGAGTGGTACGGCGTATGTAGTATGTTGTGTGATACAAAATAATGTGACAGACAAGATTCATTCGTACATCATGATGAACTGAACTGACCGGTTCCGTACATTGACCAACCACAGAATGTTTCATTAACCCCTTCACTGCCACTGCCTGTAAAATTTCCGGGCTGAAAAATGCTCGGACACGCCTGCAAACAGTATATTTTCCGGTCCCATAACAAATCACTTTCAATACTGTGCGTTTGGATGGAAGTCCTTTGACATGTTAATGCAAAAAGGAGAAAGAAAATGCTTAATAATGTCTAATTTCACACTTTTATTGGTCCTTTTCAAGCGACACCGTGACAGTGAAGGGGTTAAATGCATGTGTGATGTTTTGATACCAGAGCTGAACTCGGCCTCAAAAACTGTAACACTCAAGGATGGTAGCGTTAGGTCCTGTTGGACCTATCTAACAGCTAGTCCTTGCCGTACCACTAACACAAGTAAACACGACTATGCCACAAACATGTATGTAGGCGAGAATAAACAGTAGCTGAATGCAGAGCTTGCACAGAGCTGAGACTGTTAGCTGGTGTTGACGTCAGACTTGGTTCTCAGTTGTCTTTTACACAGTCTGGTGTTGACGTCAGACTTGGTTCTCAGCTGTCTTTGGCACAGTCTGGTGTTGACGTCAGACTTGGTTCTCAGCTGTCTTTGGCACAGTCTGGTGTTGACGTCAGACTTGGTTCTCAGCTGTCTTTTGCACAGTCTGGTGTTGACGTCAGACTTGGTTCTCAGCTGTCTTTTGCACAGTCTGGTGTTGACGTCAGACTTGGTTCTCAGCTGTCTTTTGCACAGTCTGGTGTTGACGTCAGACTTGATTCTCAGCTGTCTTTGGCACAGTCTGGTGTTGACGTCAGACTTGGTTCTCAGCGCTTGGTCTTTGTTGACGTCGTTGACTAGACTGGTTCTCAGCTGTCTTTTGCACAGTCTGGTGTTGACGTCAGACTTGGTTCTCAGCTGTCTTTTGCACAGTCTGGTGTTGACGTCAGACTTGGTTCTCAGCTGTCTTTTGCACAGTCTGGTTCTGGCGTCTGGATGTGGTCACGTTGGATTGGATTAAGACTCAAGAGATGTTCTGAAATTTTGCTCTCTGTTTCTGTCTCTCCCCGTCTTGGTCTGTCTCGCCATCTCTCTCTGTCCGTCTGTCTGTCTGTCGGTACACACATACACACACACACGCACACACACACACACACACACACACACACACACACACACCACACACACACACACACACAAAATCACTATTACCTCCGCCATGAGCAACATCCCAATGAATGGACAGACAGGCTAAGGATCATAATAAATGACGGGGCTGTTATTCCCATGGGGCTGAGATGGCTTTATTTGGTGCAAACAACACACGTCACCACCTTGTCGTTGGCGTAAGGTGGACACGGCAAGGCCCCGCACCTGGTGTGGGTGTAGTAGATGATGTTCTCGTCGTCGTTGGACTGAGAAGTATGCACATAGCTGCCGTGGCTAGAGTCCACGCAGATGAACTCGGAACTACCCGAGTAACCAGGGAAGCCGGCCATGATGTACCCCGAGTACTCCTTGGTCCACCCGGAAGAGCAGGCGTTGGTTCCGGGTATCATGACGGAGGCGGAACGTGACACCCGACACACAGCGCAGGCCGGGGTGGCGTTGCACCCTGCCTCGGGACAAATGTTGTACTCCGACCCGTAAATAGTAGCAAAGCCGTTTCCCGAGGGTTGTCTGTGGCCGTCAAAAACAGGATGTGACGTCAAACAGAGGTGATTGGCTGCGCCACCGGTACTGGTGTAGTGTGACCCTCCAATGACCCCTGCCATCAAAGTGGGCAATTGAGTATCACATCAGATCGCCCTCGTTATCGTCGTCGTCGTCTTGGTCATCGTCATCATCATCACCATCATTTTCCTTTCATTGTCCTATTTTAACGCCTTCTTTCCTTCCTTGTTTCCACTTTTCTTCCATTCATTCTTTCATCCATGCAATCATCAATCGATTTCTTAATTTTTTCGTTCTTTCCCCGATTCTTCCCCCATCGTTCATTCATTGTGAGCGAGTGAGTGAGTGTGTGTGTGTGTGCGTGCGTGCGTGCGTGTCGATTTCCATTCGTTCTTTCCCCGATTTTGCCCCTATCGTTCATTCAGTGTGTGTGCGTGCGTGCGTGCGTGCGTGCGTGCGTGCGTGCGTGTGTGTGTGTGTGTGTGTGTGTGTGTGTGTGTGTTCAATTCAAGTTGTTTGACTTTTTGTTCCTGCTGTACAAGTAGTTGTTATTGTCGTCATTCTTTATTTCTCCGTTCGTTTGTTCAAGTCTTAAGCTGTAGATGAATGTGGTACTGCTCTCTCCATCCCGTGTTTTGCACTCTGTCGTTCCGTGTGTCCACCTGCTTGTCTGCCTACCCGTATAACTACCATCCTGCTTGTCTGTGTGACCTACTTTCTCTTTCTTTCCTTCTCTTTTATTCCCTGCATCTACTCACCCGTAAAGACAAGCTCAGCGGAACCCGGGCATCCTGCGTGCCCCCAACGCGTGTAGCTTGTACCTGAAAAACAACAACAAAAAGAAACAGTCTGCATGACCCCAACGCGTGCACCTTGTACCTGAAAAACAACAACAACAAAAAAACCAATCTGCATGACCCCAACGCGTGTAACTTGTACCTGAAAAACAACACACAAAAAAACCCCCAATCTGCATGACCCCAACGCGTGTAGCTTGTACCTGAAAAACGGTCTGTATGACCCCAACGTAAGTAAATTGTACATGAAAAACACGGTCTGCATGACCCCAACGCGTGTAACTTGTACCTGAAAAACACGGTCTGTATGACCCCAACGTCAGTAACTTGTACATGAAAAACACGGTCTGTATGACCCCAACGCGTGCAGCTTGTTTCTAAAACATAGCCAGCATAACCCCAACGTGAGTAACTTGTACCTGAAAAACACGGTCTGTATGACCCCAACGTCAGTAACTTGTACATGAAAAACACGGTCTGTATGACCCCAACGTGTGTAGCTTGTACCTAAAGCCAGCATAACCCCGACGTGAGTAACTTGTACCTGTAAAACACGATCTTGGTGACCGGAACGCGTGTAGCGTGTACCTGTCACAAAAAACTACATGGCACCAGTGCGTGTATGACGTAAAGGTGAGTAACGTATACCTAAAAAACACTGTATGACCTAAAGGTGAGTAACGTGTACCTGAAAAACACTGTATGACCTAAAGGTGAGTAACGTGTACCTGAAAAACACTTTATGACCTAAAGGTTAGTAACGTGTACCTAAAAAACACTGTATGACCTAAAGGTGAGTAACGTGTACCTGAAAAACACTGTATGACCTAAAGGTGAGTAACGTGTACCTGAAAAACACTGTATGACGTAAACGTGAGTAACGTGTACCTGAAAAACACTGTATGACCTTAAGGTGAGTAACGTGTACCTGAAAAACACTGTATGACCTAAAGGTGAGTAACGTATACCCGAAAAACTCTGTATGACCTAAAGATGAGTAACGTGTACCTGAAAAACACTGTATGACCTAAAGGTGAGTAACGTGTACCTGAAAAACACTGTATGACCTAAAGGTGAGTACCGTGTGTGTGCCTGAAAAACACAGTCTGTATGCCTGAAAAACACAGAATGTATGACCCAAGCGCGTCCAGCCTGTGCCAGATACATAATTTGTGCATAGCAGCCACAAGCAAAGCACAGCATAATTTTATTCTCATAATTATGTTCAACACGGGTTAGTCAAACACTTTCTTTTCTTTGTCAGCTCTGAGAAAGGATATCTGAAGTTGCTTTGGAAACAGCCTTGGTGGGAGATGTAAATATATACGTAGTTTGTAAAGATTAACTCTCTCTCTCTCTCTCTCTCTCTCTCTCTCTCTCTCTCTCTTCTCTCTCTCTCTCTCTCCTGTTACTATACTTGAGTATTAAAGTTTTAGAGTTCGATGTCTCTCTCTCCCTCTGTCTCTCGCTGTGTCTGTCTGTCAGTCTGTCTGTCTCTCTCTCTTTGTCTCTCTGTCTGTCTGTCTCTCTCTCTGTTTTCCTCTTTCCCCCCTATCTGATTGTATAATTAAACAGCCTAATTATTTTGGCCCACCTCTGGCTTGGTCTTGTTGAGTATTTGCATTCTTCAGTGCTTGTATGTCTGACGTCATTTCCGTTATCTGTTGCGTCACGTGATTCAGTACCACTTCCAAAGCACCAGCATCATCTGATCTGGAACAAGAGGAGAAAGGCGGGGAGGTAGCGACGAAAATATGGAAGAAAACAGATTCTTCAAGACGACTGGATTGAACACATGCTCACATTGGCATGCATTACCTCCCTCCCTCCGTCCCTCCCCCTCTTCGATGTTATCCCCAGAGAGAGAGAGAGAGAGAGAGAGAGAGAGAGAGAGAGAGAGAGAGAGAGAGAGGCACTCAACCATGGACTAATTGTCTACCTTTTCCTTGCGTGTGTTTGTGAAAGATGAACTTGGCTGTATTGGTGCCCCAGTAAAGGAGGCGTCCTTTCTTCACGTGGGTCGGTCTTGTACTGCACAGCGCAGAGGACGGGAGACACACCGACACAATTCAAACCAACGCGCCAACGAAGAAAATTAAATGTATTTAACCTTCCCCCGAAACACACACACACACTCAACACAGAGAGACATACAGACACACCGACACAATTCAAACGAACGCGTCAACGAAGAAAACTAAATGTATTTAACCTTCCCCCGAAACACAAACACACACTCAACACAGAGAGACATACAGACACACCGACACAATTCAAACCAACGCGTCAACGAAGAAAACTAAATGTATTTAACCTTCCCCCGAAACACAAACACACACTCAACACAGAGAGACATACAGACACACCGACACAATTCAAACCAACGCGTCAACGAAGAAAACTAAATGTATTTAACCTTCCCCCGAAACACAAACACACACTCAACACAGAGAGACATACAGACACACCGACACAATTCAAACCAACGCGTCAACGAAGAAAACTAAATGTATTTAACCTTCCCCCGAAACACAAACACACACTCAACACAGAGAGACATACAGACACACCGACACAATTCAACCAACGCGTCACGAAGAAAACTAATGTATTAACCTTCCCCCGAAACACAAACACACATCTCAACACAAGAGACATACGACACAGACACACACACAGATAAGCAGACGACACACCCACATCACACACACACACATTTCATACCAAACATGCCGTACAGAGAGAGAGAGAGAGAGAGAGAGAAGAAGGGGGGCTCAGCTGACGGTTCGTAAAAACGAAAATACAAACCGATTTGTTTTCAACTGAAGGACGACGCCGTGTCTTCATCACACTGTACTTCCGGTTCTGGGTGGTTTTGTTTTACTTTGTGAATGGATACAAGGATTCCTGTTCCTGTTGATCTAGTTGATGTTTCTGTTGTTGCGTCGTTCTCTCTTGCTCCAGGAGTCTACCGTTCAGATCTTGAATGGTCACATCTTGCTTCATGATCCTGTCGTTCAGGTCTTGAATGGTCATCTGCTGGTTCAAGATCTTGTCGTTCTGGTCCTCCAGGCGTTGTTCCAGTTTGGTCAAGTGTCCTTTGAGGTGCTGTAGCTGCTGGAGCACGACGCGGTCCGTTGTGGTGTCTGGCTGTGCGGCCAGCACCGAGTGACCGACCGACAGGACGCTGAGCACAAGGGCGAAGCCCTCCGTGACCGATGTGGACAAGTCCAGTCTGGTCTGTGGCTTTGTCCTTCAGCCGGCACCCAGCTGGCCTTTGATCCAACTCTTATCCCGTGTCTGATTTTACCTGTGGCTTGTCCCGTGTCTGATTTTACCTGTGGCTTGTCCCGTGTCTGATTTTACCTGTGGCTGGTCCCGTGTCTGATTTTACCTGTGGCTTGTCCCGTGTCTGATTTTACCTGTGGCTTGTCCCGTGTCTGATTTTACCTGTGGCTTGTCCCGTCTCAGATTTTACCTGTGGTCTGCCAGTGTCTGATTTTACCTGTGGCTTGTCCCATGTCTGATTTTACCAGTGGTTTGCCCGTGAGAACGGAACGGCCTTCACGTCCAAGTCTAGATAAGACGTGTTTGACCCTCTGCGCATCTTTCAGATCACAGCATTTGGAATTTGCTTCAAAAGGTGTATGATAATGGTACACTATGGACGCATTATACAACAACAACATCATAATAATAGTAGTGGTAGTAGTAATAATAATAATAATCACACACACACACACACACACACACACACACACACACACACACACACACACACACACACAATAATAATAATCACACACACACACACACACACACTTTCACCGCCACCATAATCAAAACTTACACACACACACGTCCACACACACACACACACACACACACACACACACACACACACACACACACACACACACACACACACACACACACACACACAATCACGCTGTTTGTTTACATTAATCCACTAAACACATATAAATATCCTGCTATATGGTTTGTATTCATCCTGAGATTTATTTATTTCGTGCAAACAACACAAGTCACGATCTTCTCATCGATGTATGGCGGACAGGGCAAAGCGCCGCACTTTACGTGTGTGTAATAGATGATGTTCTCACTGTCCGCAGACTGCGTGGTGTCACTGTAATGGTCATGGGCGGAGTCCACACAGATGAACTCGGAACTACCCGTGTAACCATGGTAGTTGGCCATGATGTACCCCGAGTACTCCTTGGTCCACCCGGAAGAACAGACGTTTGTTCCGGGTATCATGACGGAAGCGGCACGTGACACCCGGCACACAGCACAGGCCGGGGTGGTGTTGCACTCTGGCTCCGGACAAATGCCGTACTCTGAGCCATACACATACGCGTAGCCGTTTCCCGAGGGTTGTCTGTGGCCGTCCAAAACAGGATGTGACGTCAGACAGAGGTGATTGGCTGCTCCACCGGTACTTCGGTGATGTGTCCCTCCAATGATTCCTGCCACCAAATTGGTTACGATTTTTTTTTAACCGCTACATCAGATCATATTCGTTACCGTCATCATTATCGTCATCATTGTCAATTATCATTTTGCTTTCATTGCTCTATGTTTTGCAATGCCCTCTTTTCCCCCTTTTCCCTCATTATTTTCCTTCTATCCATTCTTCCATGTCCATCCATTCATCAGTCGATTTCTTTCTTTCCCTTCCCGATTTCCCCCGTTTTTCGTTCGTTCTTTTCTGTTCCCTGTGTGTTGTTGTAGTTACTGCTGTTGTAGCTGTTGCTACTGAGGCCCATCTTGTGGCTTTGCTTTCTTTTGTGTGTTCGTTTGTTAATGCTCCATGTACACGCACGTGTTGTTAATGGCCCGTGTACATGTACGTGTTGTTAATGGTCCATGTACATGTACGTGTTCTTAATGCTCCGTGTACATGTCCGTGTTGTTAATGCTCCATGTACATGTTGTTAATGGTCCATGTACATGTGCGTGTACCAGTACATGTTTTGGATACTCTGTTTTTGCACTCTCTTGTTCTGCGTGTCAATGTACATGCCTGCCTGCATGCGTGCATAACTGTCTGCCTGCTTGTCTGTGTAACCGACTTTCTCT
>JABMCL010001026.1:412500-417500 GCA_018857735.1 Alviniconcha marisindica | reverse complement strand
CTTAATTACAAATCAGCACCCGATAAGACCTTTATGAAGGGAGTAGGACTCTCTCTCTCTTCTCTTGTCTTCTCGAGATTCACTCTACTGTTGCTTTTCTTTTTCTTTTTGTTGACATTTCGATCTAAATAATTACAAAACAGCAAGCGCTTATAGTTCAGGTGTCTATCTTCTGACCCAGACAACGGTATGGCTTTGTTTTTATACCAGTCCAACGCTCCGATAAAAGCAGAGAGCTGTAGCACCAGCAAACCACACGCACAAGAATTCTCCACGAAACTCTCCCACAATGACTCTCTGTGAAAACGCTCTCTTCATCTGCGTCGCCGGCGTCACCCTTTTTCATCACGTGACGTCGTCACGCCAGGGGACGGAACCACAACTGACCAATCAGCTCCAAGAACTGCAAGAGCGCGTGAAGATCCTTCAAAACCAACATGGGGATTGGTTGACGCGTCAACAGCGCATCATGGACCTGCTTCAGCAACAACAAGACGATCTCCACAAGCAAAGAATGGACTTTGAAAAACAAATCGACAGCTTGAGATGGGAATCCGATCGACAGAAGAAAGAACTACTGGACATGATTGGACAGCAGCAGCGTGATATCCGCAAGCAAAGAGAGAATTTCGAGAAACAGATGGCGAGTACGAGACGAGAGTGTGACGTGCAGACATCAGAAATGCTGGATACCATACTCCAGCAACAGCAGGACCTCCGGCTCGAACGCAGCGAGGCAGTGGGATGGGAGACTCATCAACACAAGACTGAGCTCCTGGCTCTGATTCAGCAGCAGCAGCAGGGCATCCAGAAGCAACGAACGGAGTTTGAAGAAGAGAAGGGAGTTTTCAGAGAGGAGGGAGACCAACAGAGGGAGGAGTCAAGGAGCCGACTCGCTGCGCAGGACGAGATGACCCAGCTGCTGCACCAGCTAATGGACAGACGCCGCCTCCCCGAAGCTGGAGACATGGTGGGTATAGAGACCGCCACCTTCTGAGGCAGGAGACACGGTGGGTATAGAGACCGCCACCTTCTGAGGCAGGAGACACGGTGGGTATAGAGACCGCCACCTTCTGAGGCAGGAGACACGGTGGGTATAGAGACCGTCACCTTCTGAGGCAGGAGACACGGTGGGTATAGAGACCGCCACCTTCTGAGGCAGGAGACACGGTGGGTATAGAGACCGCCACCTTCTGAGGCAGGAGACACGGCGGGTATAGAGACCGCCACCTTCTGAGGCAGGAGACACGGCGGGTATAGAGACCGCCACCTTCTGAGGCAGGAGACACGGCGGGTATAGAGACCGCCACCTTCTGAGGCAGGAGACACGGCGGGTATAGAGACCGCCACCTTCTGAGGCAGGAGACACGGCGGGTATAGAGACCGCCACCTTCTGAGGCAGGAGACACGGCGGGTATAGAGACCGCCACCTTCTGAAGCAGGAGACACGGCGGGTATAGAGACCACCACCTTCTGCACCACCTTCTGAAGCAGGAGACACGGTGGGTATAGAGACCACCACCTTCTGAAGCAGAAGACACGGTGGGTATAGAGACCATCACCTTCTGAAGCAGGAGACACGGTGGGTATAGAGACCATCACCTTCTGAAGCAGGAGACACAGTGGGTATAGAGACCACCACCTTCTGAAGCAGGAGACACGGTGGGTATAGAGACCACCACCTTCTGAAGCAGGAGACACGGTGGGTATAGAGACCACCACCTTCTGAAGCAGGAGGCACGGTGGGTATAGAGACCACCACCTTCTGAAGCAGAAGACACGGTGGGTATAGAGACCATCACCTTCTGAAGCAGGAGACACGGTGGGTATAGAGACCACCACCTTCTGAAGCAGGAGACACGGTGGGTATAGAGACCATCACCTTCTGAAGCAGGAGACACGGTGGGTATAGAGACCATCACCTTCTGAAGCAGGAGACACGGTGGGTATAGAGACCACCACCTTCTGAAGCAGAAGACACGGTGATGTGTTTGGATCTTGTTTTAGAACGCTAGCAGAACGCTGGTTTCAGATTTGTTTTTCTTATGTATTTATTTGTATAAGTCCCAGTTTATATCATCTAACAGCAGTGTCTCTCTCTGTACGACAGTCAGGTCGTCATGGACTGTATGAACGACCGCCGCTCCAGAATAACTCCCCGTGGACCGAAACAGCTGTATTCAGAAGGTGGCCTTATCTAACTTGCCCCCTGTCACGTTCTCTCACCCTTTGTAACCGCATGGCTGCTGGCCTACACAGACAATACAAATCCCCCCCCCCCTCCCCTCATTTCTCTTCCCTCTCACACACTCTCTCTCTCCCCCACTCTGTCTGTCTGTGTATGTCTCTCTCGGTTTCTGTTTCCTCTTTCTCACACACTCTTTCTCTCTTCCCTTCTGTCTGTCTCCGTGTCTCTCTGAGTCTCTCTCTGTCTCTATCTGTCTGTCTCTGTGCCTCTGTCTCTGTCTGTCTGTCTGTCTCTGTAACTGGTTGCAAGCCTATACACGAATACAGATTTAGCTTTAATTCTCTTTCTCTCTCTCTCTTCCTATTTTTGTGTCTCTCTCTCTTTCTTCTCTCTGTGTCTCTCTTACGCTCTCCCTGTCTTTCTCTCATCCCGCCCCCTCTCTGTAATTGGCTAAAGGCCTATATAAACAAATAAAAAATTAATTTGGCTTTGACTCTCTCTCTGTGTCTCCCCCTCTGTGTGTGTCTCTGTCCGTCTGTCTGTCCGTCTCCCTCTCTTTCTCTCCCTCTCCCCCCCCCCCTCTCTCTGTAACTGGTTGCAGGCCTTGAGATAAATACACAAGTGGCTTTGACTTTCATTTTCTCTCTCTGTCTGTCTCACCGCTCTCTCTCTCTCTGTCTCTGTCTCTGTCTGTCTGTCTGTCTGTCTGTCTGTCTGTCTGTCTCTCTCTCTCTCTCTCCCTCCTCATCAGTCGCTTAGCAAGGACTAGCTGTTAGGTTTTGACTGAGCCTAAACTACAATCCTTGTAAAATAAAGTTTTCCAGTTCGAGTTCTCTTTCTCAGTAGGCCTGCATTTAGATAGCTCAGTCACTCCGTGTCCGATATGTTTTCGTCTCCGCTGTACTATATTGTCTGTTTTTCTGTCTGCATGCTTTTGTGTGTGTTTTGATTGACTGCTTGCGTGTTCTTTTGTTTTATTTCTCTATGTTGCCAGAGACAAGAGACGTGTCTTGCGGATTGATTGTGCTCTGTAAACAAGAACAAGCGTTGCTTGTGTGTGTGTGTGTGTGTGTGTGTGTGTGTGTGTGTGCGTGCGTGCGTGCGTGCGTGCGTGCGTGTGTGGTGCGGTGTGCGTGCGTGCGTGCGTGCGTGCGTGTGTGTGTGCATGTGTGTGTGTGTGTGTGTGTGTGTGTGTGTGTGTGTGTGTGTGTGTGTGAGTGTGTGTGTGTTGTTGTCGTTGTTGTTGTTATTGTTAAGCGCTCTGTGCTCCCACCTTGTGCGGTAGATAGGTGCTCTATAAATCCTCTTGATTATTATTATAATTATTATTATTATTACTTATACAATTCGTCAATTTTACAAAAGTACAGAGTAAACCCGGCACTGACAGGATTTCTCTTCTTGCAGGTCTGATGACAACGGACCCGTGGATGCCGTTTTAAGTCGCGTGACGCAACAAATAACGGAAATGACGTCAGAGATAGAGGCCCTGAAGCATGCCGACCTGCAGCATGACCAGGCCCGAGGTCACAGGAATCGCCCTCTCCCCATCTCCCTAAGCAGTGGTCACTCTCCACGCGCTCATAATTATGCATGATTATTAAGGGCCCTTTATGGTAAGGGAGAAAACTGCCCCACGGCCCTACCAGCCAGGGGACGACGTGGTGGAGACGTGTCTGCCAAGCGCATCGTACATGCTTTAATTCACTCAAGCTTCGTTTCTGTTCACTGGTCATGATTATCTGTGCTTGATGTTGACTGTATTTGAGTGTCATCGTGCTTCCTCCGAGTGTATCTTTTCTGTCTGTTGTCTCACAGCGTGTATCTTTGCTGGCTGTTGTATCAGCCTGTATCTTTGCTGTCTGTTGTCTCACAGCGTGTATCTTTGCTGGCTGTTGTATCAGCCTGTATCTTTGCTGTCTGTTGTCTCACAGCGTGTATCTTTGCTGTCTGTTGTCTCACAGCGTGTATCTTTGCTGGCTGTTGTATCAGCCTGTATCTTTGCTGTCTGTTGTCTCACAGCGTGTATCTTTGCTGTCTGTTGTCTCACAGCGTTTATCTTTGCTGTCTGTTGTCTCACAGCGTGTATCTTTGCTGGCTGTTGTATCAGCCTGTATCTTTGCTGTCTGTTGTCTCACAGCGTATATCTTTGCTGGCTGCTGTATCAGCCTGTATCTTTGCTGTCTGTTGTCTCACAGCGTGCATCTTTGCCGGCTGTTGTATCAGCCTGTATCTTTGCTGTCTGTTGTCTCACAGCGTGTATCTTTGCTGTCTGTTGTCTCACAGCGTGTATCTTTGCTGTCTGTTGTTTCATATTGTGCATCTTTGTTGGCTGTTGATTGATATTGCTTGCTGTTGTTTTATAGTGTGTGCCAATGCTGGCTGCTATATCACAGTATTTATCTTTGCTGGCTGATGTCTCATAATGTGTGCCATTGTTGGCTGTAGACTGATATTGCTGGCTGTTGTCTCATGGTGTGTATCTTTGCTGGCTGATGTCTCATAGTGTGCATCGTCGTTAGCTGTTGTCTCGCAGAATGTTTCTTTGCTGGTTGTTGTCTTTGCACCTTTGTTGACTAATATTGCTGGCTGTTGATTCAATGGCGTGCCATTGCTGGCTGTTGTCTCATAGCGTGTATCTTTGCTGGCTGATGTCTCATATTGTGTATCGTCGTTAGCTGTTGTCTCATAGTATGCTTTTTTCTTCTCGTTATTGCTTTATAGTGTGTACCATTGCTGGCTGCTGTTTCACAGTGTGTACCATTGCTGGCTGTTGTTTCACAGTGTGTACCATTGCTGGCTGTTGTTTCAC
>JABMCL010001026.1:402500-410000 GCA_018857735.1 Alviniconcha marisindica | reverse complement strand
AAACCGGCTCCTCAGAGATGAGTCAGTAACAGTGGATTTGACTGTAAATGGGAGTCAGGACCGACAGGTGTGAAAGGACAACAGCCCCCAACCCTACCAGCCCCATCGTCTTCATCTTCTATACGGTGACGACACCCCAAGTTTTCTTTTTTTAATCGGCGTGTGTGAAGCGCAAATAGGGTATCCGACCAGGCTAAACGCGTGTAAAGGTACTCATTTTTCGACGCTGAAGCAACGAAAAGGCCGATTCAAAATGGCGGCTGTGATATACCTGTCCCGACAGAGGCGACTGCTGAGGGGAAACGACTCTTCTAAGGACCCACGCCTTTCCACTACCGCTGTAGGCCACAAATCATGTATATATATATATATATAATATCACAAATAAATACGTATATATATGCGATTTTAAATGTACGTTCTTGAGACTTGAGCCCATATATACGTATTTATTTGATATTTATTGCGATTTTAAATGTCCGTTCTTGAGTCTTGACCCCATATAAAAATACGTATTTATTTTATATTTATTGCGATTTTAAATGTACGTTCTTGAGTCTTGACCCCATATACGTATTTATTTTATATTTATTGCGATTTTAAATGTACGTTCTTGAGTCTTGAGCCCATGTGTCAAAGGAAAATGTTCATTTTTAGGCTTTGTATATTGATGAATAATAAAGATTTACTTGATTGAATCGGAGTGGGTCACTGGGTCACTGACATCTGCTACGATTGCAGTGAACTTTGAACCTGAGCTGTTGTCACGTGGCGTCCAGTCGTGATGACGCTTCCACAGTTATTAACACAGTCGGTCTGTTTCTGTCTTCACATACCATGGCTACGTGATGAGCAGCAATTTGTTCGTTTTTGTGTGTTTTTGTACTTGAACGAGAGTTTTAAGAAAAAGACATTTTACGATGGATTGCTCTTAATAAAATGTATTAATTCCAGTCCATTTGGCCAAAGCAAAATATCGATGATATTCAGCCACCATTGAACCAGTCGCAGTCAATGTCAGACCGGACGACGTATGAAGGACCAGGTCGACAGGCTAAGCCTACGGTGAGGGGCCAGTTCGACAGGCTAAGCCTACTATGAGGGGCCAGTTCGACAGGCTTTAATAGTCACTGCTGGGGGACTTGGGGTGGGTGGTGGTGGGAGGGAACTTGGGTCGTCGAAGACCGGGCCAGGGGGAATTTCCACCCAGTGATTCACCGGACACCAGTAGGTATGGGGGAATTTCCACCCAGTGATTCACCGGACACCAGTAGGTCAGGGGGAATTTCCACCCAGTGATTTACCGGACACCAGTAGGTCAGGGGAGTTTCCACCCAGTGATTTACCGGACACCAGTAGGTCAGGGGGAGTTTCCACCCAGTGATTTACCGGACACCAGTAGGTCAGGGGGAGTTTCCACCCAGTGATTTACCGGACAGCAGTAGGTCAGGGGGAATTTCCACCCAGTGATTTACCGGACAGCAGTAGGTCAGGGGGAATTTCCACCCAGTGATTTACCGGACAGCTGTAGGTCAGGGGGAATTTCCACCCAGTGATTTACCGGACATCTGCAGAAGAAAACTCAGTCCTGGAAGGACTTGAAGTGCTGTCTCTTGACGTTCATCGTGTTCACGGAAAACGATTCGTCCGTCGTTCAACGGGTTGCCCCCCTGCCCCTTATCACCCCTCGTAAAGGTCAGGTATGGAGACGATATACACTTTGGGTCAGTTTAGAGATCTGCTGTCACTGATTCTCCAGACAGCGACTACACTAATGTCTACGTACAGTCAATTTTCTCTTCTTCTTCTTCTCCTTTTTTCACAGTAATCATTATCAAACAAAATTGCCTAAATCAACCGTACCAGACAGCAAACTGAAAACATTTGCTAACAAACAACCACACCTAGCTAACTAACATACACCCACTCGGTCACTGGTTTCATCCAACATCACTTCAAATGATTTCAAATCAAACCGCAAGCCTACGACCAACTGTTCGCTTTGGTCCCAAGACGTAATGGTGGGTAGTTTTATGACAAAATGCCTATGATATGAATACACCTCGGACATGCACTCTCCGCACAGCAAAAGCGTTATCGTTTCTTTTTCGTTTGCCTAATTCTTCTCGTAACCACATCGGTGGATTTTCAAAACGCGCTATAAAAGGCTATAGTCACTCATTCACAGTCACATGTAACAAGGGCGCAGTGAGTCTGCTCGAGAGCAGAGAATAGCGCTATATAAAAGCGATTAATTAATTAATTAATTAATTGTACGGTTTGTGCCGATGTAAATGAATCGATGACAAAACAATGTATATGAGCATGATAGGCTTCCCCCCCTCTCTCTCACACACATTTTTATAATCTTTACACATACCATAGAAGTGAAGTGGATTCCTTCGCGAATTATGACAGCGTCATCATATGTTGGGGCAGCATCTGCGCTCACTATGAACTAGCTTACAAAGTTATAAAACTGCAACAACACATGATGACGTGGCAGATTATTCTAGCTTCCGATTCACCTCAGAAAGAAGAGCAGACAAGCTAAGAGGTTATAGCAGTTAGCTGTGACGTCAACAACGATGACATCAACAACCATGGCAAAGCAATATCCAATCAAGGCAGTCACAGTACACAGAAATTGTTCATCACTTTCCATGGTGGTGGCTTTTTCTCAGGGTATGTCAGAGTTTAAACCCTGTGATGGTCGTTGCCAGAATCTCACTTCAGTCACAGGATCTGACCTCAATCTCAGAATCTGACCTCAATCTCGGAATCTCACCACAATCTCAGTAAGTAAGTTGGTGTTTTACGCCCAGTCAACTTTTACAGGATCTGACCTCAATCTCGGAATCTGACCTAAGTCTCAGGATCTCATCTCAATCGACAGACTAAACACTGAGACCGCCACCCTGAGACTAAACAGATGGTAGTTGCCTGGTAGTAGCCTGAGCCGGGATTCAAACCCGCAACCTCTCGAGCTTAGTCAGCAGTCTCATGTGGTGAATGCACACCCCTCCCTCCCTCAAAAGAAAAGAAGAAGAAGGAAAAAAATCACGATCATGAACATGTTAACAAAGAAAGTGTAACGGGAAAGGCTAACGCAGTCCATCTACAGGCCAACGACGAAGAGCCAAGCTGGGCTATACAGGCTGACAGACGTCTATCATTTCCACAGTCACAGAAAACTACGCTCACAACACAGCACAGATATAATTATTATAATAATCATGTGCCATGAGATGCTTAGTACATGAATATGTATAAACAGAGAATTACGTTTGCGCCCAACTACTGTCAACCGTTCAACGACTAATTCTGGGTATTGTCACGCCAAACGTTCAACGACTGTTTCTGGGTATTGTCACGCCAGACGTTCAACGACTGATTCTGGGTATTGTCACGCCAGACGTTCAACGACTGATTCTGGGTATTGTCACGCCAAACGTTCAACGATTGATTCTGGGTATTGTCACGCCAGACGTTCAACGACTGATTCTGGGTATTGTCACGCCAAACGTTCAACGACTGATTCTGGGTATTGTCACGCCCAGTCAGCCATCATAAAATCATGCGTCAGAGTCTTACTCACTGTTTCAATTGCATGTCAATTAATGTTTGAAGAGGACCAGGGAAATGCAGTTAATTAAACTAAGCAGGCAGAAAATTGAAACTAAACAATAATAATAGCGGTCATTTCTATAGCGCCGTATCTCACCGACAAAGGTGAGCACAGAGCGCTTTACAAGATCAACAATGATGTATACATTAAAACCTCAAAAATATTCAGTTATATAGTCATAATGTAATGTTGACAGCAGTGCGTGAAGCACACAAAGCTATGCGCACTGACTGCTCGCGAGCGGAGAATAGCGCTAAAAGAAAGTCATCATCATCATCATCATCATCATCATCATCATCATCATCATCACCAAGGTTCTGACCGACTCCAGGCTTAAAAGGGAAACCCTTGACATCTCTAGATTTCTCTAGACTCCAGGCTTAAAAGGGAGAACCCTTGACATCTCTAGATTTCTCTAGACTCCAGGCTTAAAAGGGAGAACCCTTGACATCTCTAGATTTCTCTAGACTCCAGGCTTAAAAGGGAGAACCCTTGACATCTCTAGATTTCAGAGCTCAGCAGCTGTGTGCAAGTCGAGGTGGCCGTCCTGGGCGCCCCATCGCTGGTAAGCCTTATGGTCTCTGTGGACGTAAAGCAACACGAAAAAGAAAAGAAAAGATCTCTAGATTATCAGCAGGGGGTGATGAGGAATATATGATAGCACAACACGAAAATGCCCATGTTGAAACAGCATATAATATTATATGCTTGTAGTGCTTTGGGGACCTTATAACTGTTTTCTGCATCCGTACTACCCCAGGAACGGCTTGCTGACGCTTACACTCGAATACATGCAAGTCTAGAATCAACACACAAGGGTGTAAATTATCGCTCGAAAGACGTCACACAAACACAACAACAAAGACCCGAGTCGCCTACGGTAACTCTCACCTGGCATGCGAGTATGTGCAAAGTATATAAACTCCGCCAGAGGTACATCTTGTATTTACTCTCAGGCCAGGTGAGAGTTACGGTAGGCAACTCGGGTCTTGGTTGTTGTGCTTGTGTGACGTCTTTCCATCCCCTGATTAACTAGTTCCCTTGTGCGTTGATTCTGCACCAGCGCTCTAAGCGTCGTTTTGTTTGAGATGGTTTCATGCCGTCTATGACAAACTAACAAACAAAACAACAGCAACAAATCTAAATCAGTTTAATTCTACCACTGGAGTGGTACCGGCGGAGATGGTGGGGAAGGGTGGGGTGTGTGCACTGTACCTAACACTACACTGTCCCCACCGGACTGATTTCTGCATTAAGATGGACAGCGATGTGAGCCATTTTAACGCTTCATTAACTGTGAGGGACAGTCACAGGACAGTGTCCACAGACCGCAACGTTTGAAGCGAAAGGAGAGTGGAATCCAACCGACACGTCCGCCTGCCAGCCTATCGCTCTACCGCTGGGCCACAGCCACTAACCTTCTAAAGCCTTTTAAGCTATGGTTGAACGTAACATCACTTAGCAACCCCACCATGCATCATTCAACCGTGTCGCCACGGTATTATGTGAATAATTATCGTTGCCATTTAAACTTCAACAGTCGACATTCGACTCCAAAGTTAAACAGTTATGTGTTCACACTGGGACTCTATAATCACCCAGTCTGAAGACATTTCAGCTAAACGTGAATCAGCACGCTGATCTTGCCGGAGGGTTGGTCTACATAGCGCAGCGACGGTAGCAGAGCAGGGTAGACAATCCGTACCCAGCGGTGCGACGTTCAGGGGCCGTAACCTAGGTCAGAGTTTTCTGGCTGTTGGTGGTAGAGTTGTGTGTCCATGCGTGGTGGTTCCCCGATGAAAATGTGGTCTCTCTGTTCGCGAAATTGGCCCAAACCCTGTGTCTGTGAGAAAAAGGAAAGACAATGGAGACAAGAGCAAATTTATACGAGGCTACACATGGAAGAGAGAGAATGATTGATTGACTGATTGACTGACTGAACTTTAATTACGCAAGGATAAAGGTTTAGGCACGAATGCCTGTCGGGCAACCTGTCAGAGAGAGAGAGAGAGAGAGAGAGAGAGAGAGAGGAGAGAGAGAGAGAGAGAGAGAGAGAGAGGGTGGTGTGTGTGTTGTGTAGGAGGGGAAGCAGGGGGGGGAGTGTGTGTGTGTGTGTGTGTGGGAGAGAGAGAGAGAGAGAGAGAGAGAGAGAGAGAGAGAGAGAGAGAGAGAGAAGAGAGAGAGAGAGAGAGAGAGAGAGAGAGAGATTGTTGAGGTGTGGAGAGAGAGAGAGAGAGAGAGAGATGAATGAAACGAAGAGAAGAGAGGTTTAGCGAGAGACCGAGGAGAGATAGAGAGAAGAGGGTGAGTGTTGTGGTGGGGGGAGAGAGAGAGAGAGAGAGAGAGAGAGAGAGAGAGAGAGAGAGAGAGAGAGAGAGAGAGAGAGAGAGAGAGAGAGAGAGGAGTAAGTGTTTGCTAATTACCTGCTGGAAGGGGTTTTCTCTCCCTTGCTGAGTGTCTCTGTAGCCTTCAGTGCCGTACTTGTCTGTCAACACGAGTAAACAGACGGCATTGCAGCTGGGCACTCACGTGTACCGGGAGGCAGGGACACGGTGGTGGTGGTGGTGATGGTGGTGGTGGTGATGGCGATGATGGTGATGACGATGATGGCGGTGATAAATAATGGTGCGAATGATAACGATGGCGATAGTGGTGACGATGGTGACGGTGGTGTTGACACTACGCTCGCGCGCGAACACACACACACACACACACACACACACACACACACACACACCAGCACACACACACACACACATTCTCTTTCTCCTCGTCTCTTCACACACACACACACACACACACACACACACACACCACCACAGCATACAGCACACACACACACACACACACGACACCACCACCACACATCACACACACACACACACACACACACACACACACACACACACACACCACACACACACACACACACCACACCACACACATACACACACACCACTACATCACACGACAAACACACGACCCATTTCCTACACACACACACACACACACACACACACACACACACACACACACACACACACACACACACACACACACACACACACACACACACACACACACACACACACACACTCACTTACCTGCCCCTCCCCAAGGATCAGCACGGTCTTGAGACAGACTTCTGTTGCCATCCTGGGTTGTGGCCCCGTAATCTGTATGATCAGACGTGACCTTTGTTACACACCCCGACTGACCAATCAGTGAAGCTGGCACAGCGCCAGACCCGGTGTGAGGACTCACTGTGTGCCGGTGAAATCAAACGACAGACCCATAGCTTGCCGTGTTCAGGAGCATCATCTAGGCCTAAATCCATCGGTGCAAACAACCGGACGTTCCCCCGCCTACGGTTTGAAATCAAATGACTTCGTCATCTTCTTCTTTCGTCGAGATTTACGTCCACAGAAACCATAAGGATTATTAGTGACTGGGGGAGGGGGGGGGGGGGGGGGAGACCGAAGAGACCATCAGCCATCGCCAGAACAACAACGTTAAGGACGTGGAGACCCCGCCAGTGCCAAGCAACTTGCATACTTCTCTAACTGCTGTTTCAACAGCCGTGCGGAACAAAGTCACCAAGACAGTGTCCGAGAAACAACTGTTGAGGAACAACTCAGCAGCAAGACAATCCATCCAGCTATGAGAGCCCAGCTCCACCTCCCTGCTCTTGATCTCTGCTGGGCTCTGTGAATTCAGCACTCCTCAGCCATTTATATCCCAGTTCAGCATTGGAGAATATTTGTGACGGAGGTCACGTCAGGTCAGTGCGTTGAAAGCGAAGTTGAACCCCCTCTTCCACCTCCACTATTTTGTTTTCGTGAGGGGGTGGCGGGGTGGCGGGGGTGGGGGGG
>JABMCL010001026.1:392500-397500 GCA_018857735.1 Alviniconcha marisindica | reverse complement strand
CCTTCCCCACCTGTAAACATTGTTTTGTTGTTGTTGTCGTTGTTGTTATTGTTGTGTACAGGTCAAACAAAATAACAGCCTGACTGATCGTCGACTTTTCTGGCCGGTATATGCCGGTCTTAACCGGTTAAAAACTACCGTAAACTGTACGTGGATAAACTCCGAACCCCCCCAAAAGTTACCGTAGTTGTAGACGAGCACGCCGCCGAAGACAGCGCCGCAGCCTCGGCCCAGTCCGTGATGCAGCGCCTGCAGGATGCCCTGGGCCGACGACTTCAGCTCCCCAGGGATGGCCTGCGTGATGTAGGCGCAGCAAGCCGCCCACACTGCCGCGTGCGTCAGACCTGCGTCACGTCACAACGAGTCCACATACAGTCATCGTCGTAACTACGGTCCCTGTGCCGTGCGCTCCGTAAGATGTGTAGGCTCCGCTATCGCCCTTGCTGTGTGCACTCAGTATGGGAATGCTGATTGTATCGTGAATATAAGGTGAAATTTTAAACGGTATGTGGACAGATATTCAAAGACTACCTCCTTGGTAATAATTCAGTTAATAAGTCTTAGTACACATTGATAGGTCTTTGTACACATCTTCCCAAATAATAATTCAGTTAGTAAGTCTTTGTACACATCTTCCCAAATAATAATTCAGTTAGTAAGTCTTTGTACACATCTTCCCAAATAATAATTCAGTTAGTAAGTCTTTGTACACATCTTCCCAAATAATAATTCAGTTAGTAAGTTCTTTGTACACATCTTCCCAAATAATAATTAATTAGTAAGTCTTTGTACACATCTTCCCAAATAATAATTCAGTTAGTAAGTCTTTGTACATATCTTCCGAAATAACGATTGCCTTGTGCAGATAATGTTGTCGTTTGCAGTAAACATTTTTTTTGGGGGCCCCCCCGTTCCCATCTTCGTCATCATCCCTTTGATCAACACCCAGTAGTAATCACTATAGATACCAATGTCTTTGGTGACTGACTCTGAACAATCTCGAAGGATTGCTGACCTTGCTGACTGACCTTGAACAGTCTCAAAGGACTGATGACCTTGCTGACTGACCTTGAACAAACCCGAAGGACTGATAACCTTGCTGACTGACCTTGAACAAACTCGAAGGACTGATGACCTTGCTGACTGATCTTGAGCAGTCTCGAAGGACTGATGACCTTGCTGACTGACCTTGAACAAACCCGAAGGACTGATAACCTTGCTGACTGACCTTGAACAAACTCGAAGGACTGATGACCTTGCTGACTGACCTTGAGCAGTCTCGAAGGACTGATGTCCTTGCTGACTGACCTTGAACAAATTCGAATGACTGATGACCTTGATGACTTACCATAAACAATTTCGAAGGCCTGATGACCTTGGTGACTGACCTTGAACAAACTCGAAGGGTAGCACCCAGTAGGGGTCACGGAGCCAGGAGATGTAGAGAAAGCGCGCGACGTTTCCCGCCAGACCTGCGTACAGCACCTTCACGTGACCTGCACGTGGAGACAAAAATAGAACATCATTATGAGTCAGTTGATAAGTCTATGTATGGACACACACCTTCCCATTTAATGGTTTCTTTGTAGAGATAACGTTGTCATTTGCATAAACTGTACATGGAAAGAAAAAGATTTGACCTTAATTATGATTTAGCTAATAAGTCTGTGAACACACCTTCCCATCTAACGGTTGCCTTGTAGAGACGACGTTGTCCTTTGCATTAACTGCGCGTGGAGACACGTTATTATTCGTCATAATTCAGCTAATGCATCAAAATACCGATCATGTATACCACAAGATGACACAGTGAGTTACATGTGACTGCAATGAGAAATGATATGTGTACAATGTAGTTAACGATGCCGCATTGACACAAAAAAAGAATAAAAAGAAATCAAAAGCTGCGCTTGATGATGATGATGATGATGATATGATAATAATGATGTTGATATTAATTATAATGATAGAGAATTTATAGAGCACTTTAAACGATCGACTTCAAGCGCTTCACAATTTACGTAAAGAAAGAGTCTGGAACGCATAAACACTCACATAAAGAAACAACAACAACAACAAACAAACAAATAAAAAATGGCATAATGGTACACACACACACACACACACACACACACACACACACACACACACACACACACACACACACACACACACACACACACACACACACACACACCACACACACGCGCGCACACGCTTATCTCTTTCTTCTATCTCATTCTTTTGCAGAAAATGTACTATGTAAACAAAACAAAACAAAAAAACAAAAACAAAAAACTTTTAGAATTACGAGGTCGAGGCGCTGTCCATTACATCAACAACAGCAGCAAACTCGTGACCGTCAGCCAAAGGAACAAGCACTGTGTCAGCATTGAGCGGGATGGCACAATGACTTACAGCTGACCGTCAGCCAAAGGGACAAGCACCGTGTCAGCATTGAGCGGGATGGCACAATGGTTAAGGTGACCGTCAGCAAAGGAAACATGTGTCAACATTGAGCGGGATGGCACAAGACTTACAGGTGACCGTCAGCCAAAGGGACAAGCACCGTGTCAGCATTGAGCGGGATGGCACAATGGCTTACAGCTGACCGTCAGCCAAAGGGACAAGCACCGTGTCAGCATTGAGCGGGATGGCACAATGGCTTACAGCTGACCGTAACGAGAAATGACAATTATGTACAATGCATAACGATGCTGGCACCTCCCCACACAGGGAGTGAACGTGGTCTACGCCAGCTGCGGATCTCAGTGAGGCGTAATTCAATTCCGTATATATGTTGTTGTTATTGAAGTGTTGCTTTACGTCCACACAAACCGTAGGTTTATTACGGACGGGACCCAGGACGTCCACTGACTTTCACACAGTTCCTGAGTTCTGACAGCCGTATAGACCTACGGAAGTTAGTGAAGTGCTGGCAACATTCCTGTCCCTCCCTTCCTCTCGCCCTCCCTCCCCCCCCCCCCCCCCAGACCCCCCCCCCCCCCCGCTCCCGGCATGTTGTGGGCCAAGCCAGCAGACCGGTAATGGACTGTATCCTCAAGAGATGACGCTTATTTCGGCACCCAGCCCCGTCTTTCCCTTTAGATGTGTGTGTGTGTGTGTGTGTGTGTGTGTGTGTGTGTGTGTGTGTGTGTGTGTGTGTGTGTGTGTGTTGTGTGTGTGTGTGTGTGTGTGTTGTGTGTGTGTGGTTGGTGCGTGCGTGCGTGCGTGCGTGCGTGCGTGTGTGGTGCTGTGCGTGCGTGTGTGTCCGTGCTGTGTGTGTGTGCGGTGTGTGTGTGTCGTGTGCGTGTGTGTGTGTGTGTGTGTGTGTGTGTGTGTGTGTGTGTGTGTGTGTGTGGTGTGTGTGTGTGTGTGTGTGTGTGTGTGTGTCTATCTTCGTGTCTCTCTCCATCCCTCCCTCCCCCCCCCCCCCCCACACCACACTCGTCTCTCTCTCTCTCTCTCTATTGATTAGTTGATACTGCATAATTGTGCACATTGTGATGATTTTTTTGTTTCGTTTGTTTGTTATTGCTATTGCTTTTATGTGTTATTATGTGCGAGTAACGGAATAAATACTTAATTCCAGTAATGTTATGAATACAATATTCTGTACCACGACCGGACGTAGCACGTGACCCTCGGGCACGCGCGACCTGGTGGTGCGACAGGACTCCAGAAGGGAAGTTACCGGTAACTGACGCAGACAGAGGAGAGAGACTGGCCAACGGTTTACTGCCGCATGATCGGACAGTTCAACAAGAAAAGGACGCTGCAGCACACGCGACAGGGAAGAGGCCGGCCTGTGTACGTACCTACGGACACGTGTCCAGAAGCCATAGGCTGCCATATTGCTTCCACTCTCCTCCCATCTCACCGTCTGCACCAAACTCCAAGGACTTTTTATTTTATTTTTAAGACGTCTTTCCTCCAAACACTGCAATAACTGCAATATCATTGGTCTCGAAAAACTGTCAGCTAACGGACCGTCTTTCGTTAACAACAACAACCACATCATCATATCATCATCATCAACAACAACAGCAACAATAATAATAATGATAATGAATGGAAATTTGTAAAGCGCCTACCCTGCGGCTGAAAGCGTTGAACAAACATAACACACACAATGTAGTGGTTCACGTGTCAGAGACAACACACACAATGTAGTGGTTCACGTGTCAGAGACAACACACACAATGTAGTGGTTCACGTGTCAGAGACAACACGCACAATGTAGTGGTTCACGTGTCAGAGACAACACGCACAATGTAGTGGTTCACGTGTCAGAGACCACACTCCGAGCACCGCTTTCCGGCACCTTCCTCCAAACTCTGCCAGAATGGCTTACGCCACTGAAGGGGCACTCTCTGTTTAATAATAAATACATTATTTGTAGAGTGTTAAAGTATTCCCGCGCAGCTGTCCACCGACGCTGTCAGCGCCCTCCGAAAGGTTTGGGTACCAGTAAGACCGTGGAAGAGAATAGCGCCCAAGCACGCACGTAAAAATGAGGCGCGTCCACCCCGGATAATAAATGAGTTTAGTCTCGAGTCAAACGACTTTGGTTTCGTTTGTGATCAGTAGGCAATGTGGACGGTCATGAAAGAAACGCCTGATACAATTTGAGTTCTCTGTTACAAACTTGCTGCTGTTTGAACATCATCAACAACAACAACAAACAACAACAACAACAACAACAACAACAACAACAACAACAACAACAACAACAACAACAACAACAACAAAATGCTGTCCGTTAGCTGACAGTTTTCGGAGACCTGTGGCGTAACAATCCTGACAGTGGTTGGAAGAAGGATGTCGTAAACCAGTGCTTGGAGTTTGCATAGCTCCCGTTTCACTGTCTGTCCCACATTCCACACCTCACTTCCCTCACATTCCACACCTCACCCTCCTCAAAACCCGGCCGTGAAAGTTACTGTCTGTCCCACATTCCACACCTCACCCTCCTCAAAACCCGCCCGTGAAAGTTACTG
>JABMCL010001026.1:377500-387500 GCA_018857735.1 Alviniconcha marisindica | reverse complement strand
GCGATGTTTCAATTTGCTTTTGTCTTCTTACTGTCCCCCCCCCTCCTTTTTTTTCTTTCTTTCTTCTTCTTCTTTGTTTTTCTTTTTTGTGGTGTCTGAATTGTTGTTCTTTTCGCCTATGGTTAACTCACCTGGCATGCCATTAAACATAAGGTACAGAAACTCCACCAGAGTTTATGTACCTTGTATTTACTCTACGCCAGGTTGAGTTTATGTAACTTGTATTTACTCGCATGCCAGGTGGAAATTACCGTAGGCGATTCGGATCTTTGTTGTTGTGTTTGTATGACGTCTTTTGATCGCCAGTTAACTCCCTTGTGTGTTGATTCTGCACAGGCGCTATTCGCCCCGTCCTGCTGCAGACTGTGATTTGTGTCCTTGTTCGCTGTGATAGAGTTTGTGAATGTGTGACCTAAAACAATGTTGGTTCGCTGTGACAGAGTTTGTTTTTTTTTTTTTTTTTTTTTTTTTTTTTGAATGTGTGACCTAAAACAATGTTGCAGACTGTGATTTGTGTCCTTGTTCGCTGTGATAGAGTTTGTGAATGTGTGACCTGAAACAATGTTGGTTCGCTGTGACAGAGTTTGTGAATGTGTGACCTAAAACAATGTTGGTTCGCTGTGATAGAGTTTGTGAATGTGTGACCTAAAACAATGTTGGTTCGCTGTGATAGAGTTTCTGACTGTGTGACCTGAAACAATGTTGGTTCGCTGTGATAGAGTTTCTGACTGTGTGACCTGAAACAATGTTGGTTCGCTGTGATAGAGTTTCTGACTGTGTGACCTAAAACAATGTTGGGTCGTCCTGCGCTGACCCTCTGCGGTTGACGGGACGTTAAAATCCAATAACTAACTAAACAACTTTTCTTCTTCTTCTCCCTTTTTCGCTCTTATATGATCCACACTGCTGACCAGGAGATTAAAGGCAATTATCTATCTTCGTCTTCGTCCTCGTCTATTTTGTTTTTGTTGCTTTTTCGTCATTGCTGTGACGTGACCTGCGCGGTCGACTACGTGTTAAAAACCAAGCCATTTAATCATCTATCTGTTTCCTCTTTTTCTTCTTCTCTCCTTTTTCAGCCACCTAGAAATGATCTACGCCACTGAAGGGCATTATAACCGATTTTCTTTTTCTAGTCCTTCTTCCTTCTCCCCCGGTCTTCTTTCCTTCCTCCTCCTCCTACAACCTCCCAAAACACACACATAGAGGAAAATCAATACGCCACCAATCGGGACCCCTCCAAACGCAATCAGACGCGGCGAGAAGGGTGACTGCAGCGTTCGAGAGCACAGTGACAGCGCAGCACACAGGACCAATTCTGTTAGCTCCGCAGGAACACTAACGGAGTCGTCGGACCGGCCCGTGTGCTGGTGGTAGCCCCGATGCAGCAGCGGCGAAAAGTGTCGAGTCTCAGCCACATGATGCTTTCCTTGATGTGAATTTGTCGTGCGGCGGAAATCACAGCGTGTAGTTGGCACCACAAAACATTCCTCGTGCAATCAGAGTACTGACATTTGGCAGTAAAGTTATATTGTATCGTATTGTATGTCCTCAGATGGTTCGCCCGTGAGCCGAAAACACGTGACAGACTTTTTACAGCATGTTCTACTTGGGCGAGGGAATGGCGAGTGGAAATCACGTGGTGCAGAGTGCAGACCAATCAGCGCAGACTGATGACAATGTGACAGAAAGAAGGCCAAACAAAACGGCGGACTCTTCGATTCGAATGAGTCTTCTGTTCTTCCGTCTGACATTTTTGCGTCAATTTCAAACTCATTGCGACAGCAGCAGAGAAACAGTTTATTCTCGCTCTCGGAGCATGAACCCGTCAACACACAGGACAGTGTTTTATCTACCCAGGGCAAAGTAGGAAAGTAAATAAACATTGGGCTTTACATCCACAGAAGGGAGGTGGCCTATGAGGGACGGGGACAGGGAGTGTAGGGAGGTGAGGGTGGAGGGGGGGGGGGGTGGGTGGTGGGGGGGGTGGAGGGTGGGGGGGGGGGGGGCAAAAGAGTGAAGGCTCGACCGCGCGCACCGACCCGGAAGACCGAGGAGGCCGTGGACCGCCGCCCGAACAACCAAAATGTTAAGACAGTGTCCCCTCGCCATTGCTGTTTCAACTGCTGTGCGGAGCAGAGTCACAAGCGAAGTAAGAGTGGTGGTGATGTAGAGCTTAATGTCCTCGGATGTCGGTTGACATATTAGGGACAAACTGTGACCGATGCCGAAGCACGGTTCAATGATGCTTTACGTCCACAGAAACCGTAAGGCTCATTAGGGCGGCAAGCCCAGGACGGCCACCTCCACTTTCACACAGCTCCTGAACTCTGCGAAGCGGCTGCCTTTTGAATGACATAGCGTAGCCTAAACATGCGATCAGTCGAGCGCCAAGCGAGGGGCCAGCACCGTGTGGCTTCATCACGCGCTGTACAACCCGCGATTCCAACGCATGGCCAACTGCGCGCAGGTTGTCGCAAGCAACGATTGCAACGCCTCGTGTAGCTTGGACTTAAGTCCCCGCCGTGGCTTCGAGGGCCACAGCTGTCTGGTGGCGCTGGACTGGGCAAGCTGTCACACACTGCGCTATCGTGCCTCCTTCACGTAAAGCTACAGCTGCCAGCCGCCGAGTCCGCCGAGATGAGTCTGTGTATATATAGGGTCTCTTCTTGGAAACTTTTTCTTCTGCCGACATCTGAGGACATTAAGTAGGTCTATTACTGGAAGCTTTCTCTTCTGCCGACATCTGAGGACATTAAGCCCCGCATCATGGAAGCTTTTCGGCGTGTAGGGGTTTAAAGGGACAAGAAAAAAAAACACAAATAAGTGTACTACGACAAAGCAAATAAGTGTACTACGACAAAGCAAATAAGTGTACTACGACAAAACAAATAAGTGTACTACGACAAAACAAATAAGTGTACTACAGCGAGACAGGGAGAGAGACGGATGAAGTCAGTTATTGCTCTGAAGTCAGAAGATGACGATACTGACGATGACTGTAATGATGATTTGTACTAGTAGTTGGTTGAACTGCACTGTGAGGGGTCACGCAAGCCTTCAGTGGACAGCAAATGTCAGATCCATTTATCATGTTACACGTCAGTCTGCGTTCGAAGAGGATGCACAAAACAATAAGAAGAGGAAGAGGAAGGAGGAGTAGTAGTAGGATGATGATGATGATGATGGTGATGATGATGATGATGATGATGATGATAATAATAATAATAAGAAGACGAAGAAGAAGATTTAGTTCGAACCAAAGAGGCAGATATACAGAGGCAGATAGGAAGTTGGTTCATACAAGTATTTGGGTATTGACATCGACAGCAAACTCAGCTGAAGTGTACATGTTGCTCACTGAAGTGTACATGTTGCCCAGCTGGAGTGTACATGTTGCTCACTGAAGTGTACATGTTGCTCAGCTGAAGTGTACATGTTGCTCAGCTGAAGTGTACATGTTGCTCAGCTGAAGTGTACGTGTTGCTCAGCTGAAGTGTACGTGTTGCTCAGCTGAAGTGTAATGTTGCTCAGCTGAAGTGTAATGTTGCTCAGCTGAAGTGTACATGTTGCTCACTGAAGCGTACATGTTGCTCAGCTGAAGTGTACATGTTGCTCAGCTGAAGTGTAATGTTGCTCAGCTGAAGTGTACATGTTGCTCAGCTGAAGTGTACATGTTGCTCAGCTGAAGTGTAATGTTGAACTGTGTGCTCCCGGACCCAGAAGCGTCTCTTTCTCCGGCGACTCAGAGCGTTCGGCGTCAGTACAAACATACTGCTGTTCTTCTGTCGTGATGCCGTTGAAAGCCTGATTACATAATAATAATAATGAATATTTAGAGCGCCTAACCCGCACCGGCCCTAAGCGCTTACACGTTCTCTACAAATACATATTTGTCAAAATTCAATGCATACAACATGAATGCACACACACACACACGCATACACACAGACTCGCACACGCACGCACGCATGCACACACACGCACACACACACACACACACACACACACACACACACACACACCAGTCGCATATCAGGGCATTGAGACTGAAGAAAAGGTTTTTAAAAAGAGAAAGGTTTTCAAAGAAGATTTAAAAGAGCTGACAGAGGTAGAATGGTGGACAGAAACAGGGGGTTGGTTCGAGATAACTGGTAAGAGAAAGAGCGCTGACCACAGGACTTTGTTCGGAAGGATGGTATTCTGAACACTCGGGTGTCTGTAGAAGAGCGGAGCTGCCGGGAGGGAGTGTAAAGGTGAAGACGTTCTGAAAGGTAGATGGGAGCCTGATAAGAAATGATCTTAAAGCAATAATCTAGTCTTGAAAGAACACATACACACAACAGTTTTTTGGTGACATCTTCAGACAGATAGTGGCGTATTGCACTAATCCGATGAAGTTCAAGATAGCAGATACGACAAACGGAGGAGATTTGCTGTTGGAAAGAGAGAGTAAAGGATCAAGACAGACACCTACGTTGCGAACTGTGTTGGTAAATTTGATGTCAGAACCCTCCAGATTTATGGACTGTGGAACAGTCAGAGTTGAAAAACCGTCTTTGTAGCAATAAGAATCATTTTCGTGTTATCATTGTTTATCTGCAGTTATGGCATAACATCTTGAAAGTAAGTAAGGAATTGGGTGAAAGTAAGAATAGAGGAAAAATGAAAGAAATCGACCCCCCCCCCAACACACACACACACACACTCACAAATACAACCACACAACATACAAAACAACCCCCCCCCCCATCAACCCCCACCACAAACGTACACACACACACACACACACACCTAAACACACACACGCACCTAACACCACCCCCACCCCCCCCCACACACACACACACACACACACACACCGTGCACACACACATACACCATGCACACACACACACACACACGAAAATCGACGACAACAACAACAACAAAAAACAAAACAAAACGAGAGGAACAAAGAGGACGACAACCAAAACAAGGCGAACTGCAACAAATGCCGAGATCCACATATCAATACAGATCCAGATTTGGGTGAACGCCGCCGAAAACGGCAGCTTGTAACTGATTTGTTTGACGTCACTCTCCGGTGAGCTGTTACTTCCGCCAATGGCCGACTGCGCGAGATTGCGGCCTCCCCAGACACTCACTCTCGCGCGGAAGAGCAAATTTATGTAAATCTGGACTTCTTTTGCACGCGGCCTTTGGGGTGTGGTGTAAAGTTGCGGTGGCGGCGGTCTTATTGATGGGGGTAGGGGTGGGGGGAGGGGGGAGGTTTTGTGTTGGAGTGTTCGTGGTCAATATAATACCGTAAAAGGGAATGGAGAGAGAGAGAGAGAGAGAGAGAGAGAGAGAGAGAGAGAGAGAGAGAGAGAGAGAGAGAGAGAGAGAGAGAGAGAGAGAGATGCAAACTCCAAGCTGGTGTGTGTGTGCGTGCGTGTGTGTGCGTGTGTGTGTGTGTGTGTGTGTGCGTGTGTGTGTGTGTGTGTGTGTGTGTGTGTGTGTGTGTGTGTGTGTGTGTGTGTGTGTGTGTGTGTGTGTGTGGGTGTGTAGAGTAGAGAGAGAGAGAGAGAGAGAGAGAGAGAGAGAGAGAGAGAGAGAGAGAGAGAGAGAGAGAGAGAGAGAGATCAAACCCGGTCTCTCCAACACGGAAGATCTTTGGAATTCTACCAGCGTCTGATCCTGATCAAAAGTCGAAACAAATCCCACGCACGCCTACACCGGGTCAGTGGATTAAGGCGAAGGAGGGCGGAGTGAGTTTGACGGATGGGACGCTGCGAGAGACTAATTATTAACAACATCCGTCAGACCGGCCTCCTCAACACGTGACCGGTTGGTTGCTGTCGTGTGTCGCGTGACGGATTTGCTGAAAATACGCTCCGTCCCTTGGGGATCTCGGCTCATGAATACACTGCTCTGCTTCTGTCATACCTCATTTGTACACAGGGAGAGAGAGGGTGGGGTGGCCGGGGGGGGGGGGGTGGAGAAGAGAGAGAGGGGGTATGGAGAAAGAAAGAGGGCGTGGCCGGGAGAGAAAAAGAAAGGGGGGGGGGATCTCAGCTCATGAATACACTGCTCTGCTTCTGTCATACCTCATTTGTACACAGGGAGAGAGGGTGGGGGTGGCCGGGGGGGGGGGGGGGAGAAAGAGAGAGAGGGGGTATGGAGAAAGAAAGAGGGAGGGTGGCCGGGAGGGAAAAAGAAAGGGGGAGGGGGAGAGAGAGAGAGAGAGAGAGAGAGAGAGAGAGAGAGAGAGAGAGAGAGAGAGAGAGAGAGAGAGAGAGAGAGAGAACTCGAACTCGAAGACTTTATTTTACAAGGATTTTAGTGTAAGTTCAAACAGAAAATTAACAACTAGTCCTTGCTAAGCTGCTGATAAGTAGATATCAAATTACAGGCATTATTTATATACATAATACATACAGGCATGAATGAGCGAGTGAAACGTTATACATGAAAATTTCCACACAAAAAATAGCGTGCTCACAGCGCCAGATGAACACATGCCATACATCATTCAGTTACATATTATGAGCATACAACCGGCAAATAAAGCAGCAGAACATCTGATCAGTTCATAATTATTACTAGTATCGGAAAAGAAAACAGAAGCAGTCAATGCTTATCTAATTAAAGAACAGTAAGGGATAGGGAGAAGAAAAAAAGAGAAAAAAAGGAAAGAAAAAAAGGGGGGGGGGGGGGGGTAAGAGAGAGAGAGAGGGGGGGGGGGTGCGGGGGGGAGTAACGCAACATATTAATCTAATGCCCTATCAGTCAAAAATATATCGAATTCCCCCCCCCCCCCCCCAATCCACCCCCAATCCGCCCCCACCCCCCAGCAACCCGCCCACCCACGCATTGTGGCCTCGTGATTTTTGTCCAAACCCTTTAAGAGCATCTCCGCTCACGCAGCTATCTGTTCCCCAGCCGGCGTGTCTATTCTGTAGACAGAGCTATACATCATTGTTAATAGTCAGAACAGTTTGCTTCCGGCTCAGAAATGGCCGCTCTGTGTACAGGCAGTTCTTACGGGATGCAAGCTACTAATTACAGAAGAGATGATGATGTGTATAATTGCCAGTTTCATGTCTATTCTGAAAACGGAGTTTCTAGGTCACTGAGACTAATAAACTTCCGGCTAAAAAGAGCAAGAGAGAGAGAGAGAGAGAGAGAGAGAGAGAGAGAGAGAGAGAGAGAGAGAGAGAATTTGTCAATAAGTGTCAGAGACTCTCTCTGTCTCTCTGTGGATAGTTTATTTCATTTTGTTTTATTTTTTATCTTCTTTCTTGTCCTTGTTTTACAGAGAGTTTGGCATTTTCCGTACTATATTCAGATGTTTTCTGATGCCAGGTTTCCGCGGAAACCAATCAGGAAGCAGACGACCAAAACGGGTGTGAAGTATCAACCGGACAAACAAACATTCCTGAACAGCATGGCTGACCACCCGAAACTGCAACACCGACATCACACGCAAACGAACCAAAATCGACCGTGCAACCAAGTCCTCCTTCTCTTCACCCCTCCCCTCCCCACCCCCTACCCGCCACAGACAAGGCTCAAACTACCTCTGCGGTTGACACTCCCCACCCCCTACCCGCCACAGACAAGGCTCAAACTACCTCTGCGGTTGACCTCCCCCACCCCCAGGCATAATCAACTCTGTCTCAGCTCTGGCTTCAATTCTCAGCCACAAAACCAGACCAAGGTGTTGTTCAGTGATGCCTACGTCATTAACACGTCGGTCAATGACAACTACGTCATTAACACGTCTGATCATGCCCACCTGACGAGAGCCTTAACTGCCCGAAAGGCATAAACCGCGCTTACACAGTAAAATGCAGCTGCGAAGTGCGCATTTTGATGTAAACGCGGTTCGATCCAGATCGGGCACTATATTTAGATATTTCAGAACGTCCCCCCCCCCCCCCCCGTCTCCTCGTCCATCCAACATTAGATGATGAGGCGGGTGGGGAGTGGGGGGGGGGGGGGAGGGGGGGAGGGGGGGGAGGGGGGGGGGCGTCGGGGGAATGGGGAAGAAGACGTGGACAGAAATTGGAAAAGACAGAATGAACAGCTGGCTGTTTCAGAACGCCGCCCACCACCCTCCTCCTCCCCCTGCGTGAGATGATGGGAGAAAATACGACGAAAACAACAACAACAACAACAACAACAACTAAGAGCATCCCATTTTTTTTATCTGAGTCACCATAGGTGGGGGTGGGACAGGAAAAGAAGAGATCCATTAAAGCAGGACGTGTGTGTGTGTGTGTGTGTGTGTGTGTGTGTGTGTGTGTGTGTGTGTGTGTGTGTGTGTGTGTGTGTGTGAGTGTGTGTGTGGGAGAGAGAGAGAGAGAGAGAGAGAGAGAGAGAGAGAGAGAGAGAGAGAGAGAGAGAGAGAGAGAGAGAGAGACTATGTGTGTGTGTGTGTGTAGTGTATATAAGTGGGTAAGGGCAGATGTACGGGTGTACAGGAGGTGGTGGCAAATGATGCGTTAGGTGAAAGAGGGGTACAGCTGATGTAAGGGGCGGGGGTTGGGGAGGGGAGATGGGGGGGGGGGGGGAAATGGGGTGGGGGGCTGGGAGGGGGTGGGGGGGGGGGAGTGAGGAGCGGTTGACTCAGCTTTACGCATTGCAGACTAACTGTGTGATCAATAGAGCAACCGGCGTCTGAATGATGCTGGCCTAGAGAGGCAATCGATGATCGCTGGGCTTTCCTCCCATTTTCCTCCCCCACTTTCCTCCCATTTCCCCCCCCCCCACTTTCCTCCCATTTTCCTCCCCACTTTCCTCCCATTTCCTCCCCCACTTTCCTCCCATTTTCCTCTCCCACTGTCTTCCCACTCTCCTCCCGTTTCCCACCCGCTTTGCACCCACTTTTCTCCCCCACATTCCACCCGCTTTGCACCCGCTTTCCTCCCACTGTCCACCCGCTTTCCTCCCACTGTCCACCCACTTCCACCCACTTTCCTCCCACTGTCCACCCGCTTTCCTCCCACTCTCCACGCGCTTTCCTCCCACTTTCCTCCCACTGTCCTCCCACTTTCCCCCACTTCCCTCACTCTCCCCCCGCACCTTCCTCCCGCTTCCCTCCCACTTTCCCACCGCTCTGATACGCCCATATCCCGACAGTGGCTGGGATGTCAGACTGCACACCCTCAATTTTCAAAACTCCAGTCTTTACCTCACGGTATTCTTCTTCCAGCCACTCGCCAAAGGTCTACAACGACTGTCAGCTAACGATGTATTTTCCCTCGGTGCCGATAAGTTTCTAACCACACCGACAACTCGGAACACACCAGTCCGCGTCTCTCT
This sequence comes from Alviniconcha marisindica, assembly GCA_018857735.1. Lineage (NCBI taxonomy): Eukaryota > Metazoa > Mollusca > Gastropoda > Provannidae > Alviniconcha > Alviniconcha marisindica. The sequence goes on along the minus strand of JABMCL010001026.1, from coordinate 378,191 downwards.
TACTGCAGCTCACAACGTTGTAAGCAGCGCAAATAAAATCAGAATCGTTTGAATCGAGTCGGAACTCAGTTTTTACCCGGACGTGTTCGATGTTTAGGTGTGTGCTTGCACAATCGGCACACAAGTTTATTAATTCACTGCGGAAATTGCAGGGTCTGCCATAAAGCGTATTATATAATAAACCATTGACCCAACAACACTTCCAAATGACCGCCCGGTACCACAAACAGCTGCCTCCCATTCACAGTGTGTTTTAGTAAAGAAACATTTTCCGAACTTTTGCGTAGGTCGGTTCCAGAGATGTGGCTGCACTCATCAAAGAGAAATGACTGTCGCATGCTGCATTCACGTGGCCGGTGACGTACTCCACAAAAGGAACAGGCCTATGCAGAGATGCGGTTGACGATGTACTCACCCAAACAGATGCGGTTGACGATGTACTCACCCAAACAGATGCGGTTGACGATGTACTCACAAAAGTGACAGTAATGATATACTCACCAGAAAAGATGTGACCGATGATATACTCATCAAAAGCGATGTGGCTGATGATGTACTAACCAAAGTGATGCGGTTGACGATGTACTAACCCAAAGCGATGCGGCTGATGTACTCACAAAAAGCGATCTGGCTGATGTGTCACATACGCAACAAAAGCGATGTGGCTGATGATGTACTCATTTGTGGCTGA
>JABMCL010001026.1:352500-372500 GCA_018857735.1 Alviniconcha marisindica | reverse complement strand
AGGGGTGGGCGGGGAAGGTGGTGGCGTGGTCCAGCGCCATGCCCACGAAGAACATGGCCAGCCCCCAGCCCAGGGAGCCGAACATCCGCTGGCGGCCGTAGTTCTCCGTGTCCTCGCCCAGCAGCGAGAGCGTCACGCAGTCCGCGAAGGTGATGGCGGGAGCGCTGAAGAACTCGCCTGAAATAACGAGGGTATAACTGATTATTTTTTAGGTTTTAATATACATACGAGGGAATAACTGATTATTGTTTACGTTTTAATATACATACGAGGGTATAACTGATTATTGTTTAGGTTTTACTATACATACGAGGGAATAACTGATTATTTTTTTAGGTTTTAATATACATACGAGGGTATAACTGATTATTGTTTACGTTTTAATATACATACGAGGGTATAACTGATTATTGTTTAGGTTTTACTATACATACGAGGGAATAACTGATTATTTTTTTAGGTTTTAATATACATACGAGGGTATAACTGATTATTTTTTAGGTTTTACTATACATACGAGGGAATAACTGATTATTTTTTTAGGTTTTAATATACATACGAGGGTATAACTGATTATTGTTTAGGTTTTAATATACATACGAGGGTATAACTGATTATTTTTTAGGTTTTAATATACATACGAGGGTATAATGATTATTTTTTAGGTTTTAATATACATACGAGGGTATAACTGATTATTTTTTAGGTTTTAATATACATACGAGGGTATAACTGAATTTTTTAGGTTTTAATATACATAGAGGTATAACGATTATTGTTTAGGTTTTACTATACATACGAGGGTATAACTGATTATTTTTTAGGTTTTAATATACATACGAGGGTATAACTGATTACTGTTTAGGTTTTACTATACATACGAGGGTATAACTGATTATTGTTTAGGTTTTAATATACATACGAGGGTATAACTGATTATTGTTTAGGTTTTACTATACATACGAGGGTATAACTGATTATTTTTTAGGTTTTAATATACATACGAGGGTATAACTGATTATTTTTTAGGTTTTAATATACATACGAGGGTATAACTGATTATTTTTTAGGTTTTAATATACATACGAGGGTATAACTGATTATTTGTTTAGGTTTTAATATACATACGAGGGTATAACTGATTATTTGTTTAGGTTTTATATACATACGAGGGTATAACTGATTATTGTTTAGGTTTTAATATACATACGAGGGAATAACTGATTATTGTTTAGGTTTTAATATACATACGAGGGTATAACTGATTATTGTTTAGGTTTTAATATACATACGAGGGAATAACTGATTATTTTTTAGGTTTTAATATACATACGAGGGTATAACTGATTATGTTTAGGTTTTACTATACATACGAGGGTATAACTGATTATTGTTTAGGTTTTAATATACATACGAGGGTATAACTGATTATTGTTTCGGTTTTACTATACATAGGAGGGCATAACTGATTATTTTTTAGGTTTTAATATACATACGAGGGAATAACTGATTATTTTTTAGGTTTTAATATACATACGAGGGTATAACTGATTATTGTTTAGATTTTACTATACATACGAGGGTATAACTGATTATTTTTTAGGTTTTAATATACATACGAGGGTATAACTGATTATTGTTTAGATTTTACTATACATACGAGGGTATAACTTATTATTTTTTAGGTTTTAATATACATACGAGGGTATAACTGATTATTGCTTAGGTTTTAATATACATACGAGGGTATAACTGATTATTTTTGTAGGTTTTAATATACATACAAGGGTATAACCGATTATTCGGTAGGTCTTAATATACATACGAGTGAATAACAGATTAGATTTTAGGTTTTAATGTACATACGAGGGTATAACTGATTAGTTTTTAGCTTTTAATATACATACGAGGGTATAACTGATTATTGTTTAGGTTTTAATATACATACGAGGGTATAACTGATTATTGTTTAGTTGTTTTTTTAGGCTTTGCACCCTATCTCGTCTCTCTAAATGAAATTAAAAAATATGATAAAACATAATAAATTTAAAACCAGTAATAAAACAATTATACATAATTTATTGATTGTGTGCCCTTCCTCCTCCTCCTCCTCTCTCTCTCTCTCGCTCTCTCTTTCTCTTCCCCCCCCCCCCTCTCTCCCAATCTCCCCCCCCCCCACCACCCTCTCTCTCACTCTATGACAGGTGTTTCGTGAACTGATACGTCTTTAGTTGGTTTTTGAACGTGACCAGACACTGGCTCTGTCTGACGTGTACAGGGAGTGAATTCCAAGTAGCTGGACCAGACACAGAAAACGATATTTTTCCCATAAGTATTCAGAGAGAAACGCGGATCAACTAAGAGGGAAGAGTCTTGAGATCTTAGAGTTCTAGTGGGTTTGTAAGTTTGGAGAAGCTCACACAGATAGGAGGGCATAGCAACAGAGTTGAGGCATTGGTAGCATAGGGTAGAGACCTTGTATTCTATCCCAGCTTTAACAGGCAGCCAGTGAAGTATTTTTAAGAATGGAGTAGCGCTTTCACGCCGTGGTTTACGAAGGACGAGTCTAGCAGCACTGTTCTGTATGCGTTGAAGCTTTGCAAGTTTGTGATCAGGAAGGCCAACCAAAAGAGAATTACAATAATCAAGACGGGATAGAATGATGGCTACAGCCAATGTATTTGCGGCATCAACAGTCAGAAAAGAACGGATCTTACTGATTCTATGAAGCTGGAAATATAAAACTTTACACAACTGATTCACCTGTATTTCCATTGAGAGAGACTTATCCAAGAACACAAAAAGATTCCGTACTGATTCAGAGAATTCAATCTCACAGTCCTGAAAAACCATCGAGTTGGTGCCGACCTGCTTCAGCTGATTATTCTTTAGCTTTTAATATTATACGAGGGTGTAACTGATTATTGTTTAGGTTTTAATATACATACGAGGGTATAACTGATTATTGTTTAGGTTTTAATATACATACGAGGTTTAAATGATTATTGTTTAGGTTTTAATATACATACGAGGGTATAACTGATTATTGTTTAGGTTTTAATATTATACGAGGGTGTAACTGATTATTGTTTAGGTTTTAATATACATACGAGGGTGTAACTGATTATTGTTTAGGTTTTAATATTATACGAGGGTATAACTGATTATTGTTTAGGTTTTAATATACATACGAGGGTATAACTGATTATTGTTTAGGTTTTAATATTATACGAGGGTATAACTGATTATTGTTTAGGTTTTAATATACATACGAGGGTATAACTGATTATTGTTTAGGTTTTAATATACATACGAGGGTATAACTGATTATTGTTTAGGTTTTAATATACATACGAGGGTATAACTGATTATTGTTTAGGTTTTAATATACATACGAGGGTATAACTGATTATTGTTTAGGTTTTACTAAACATGCGAGGGTATAACTAATTATTTTTCGGTTTTAATATACATACGAGATTATAACTGATTATAGTTTTAGGTTTTAATATACATACGAGGGTATAACTGATTCATTATGTTTTTGGTTTTAATATACATACGAGGGTATAGGTGATTATTGTTTAGGTTTTAATATACATACGAGGGTATAACTGATTATTGTTTAGGTTTTAATATATACGAGGGTATAACTGATTATTGTTTAGGTTTTAATATACATACGAGGGTATAACTGATTATTGTTTAGGTTTTACTAAACATGCGAGGGTATAACTAATTATTTTTCGGTTTTAATATACATACGAGGTATAACTGATTATAGTTTAGGTTTTAATATACATACGAGGGTATAACTGATTCATTATGTTTTGGTTTTAATATACATACGAGGGTATAGGTGATTATTGTTTAGGTTTTAATATACATACGAGGGTATAACTGATTATTGTTTAGGTTTTAATATACATACGAGGGTATAACTGATTATTGTTTAGGTTTTAATATACATACGAGGGTATAACTGATTCTTTTTTAGGTTTTAAAATACATGCGAGCGTATAACTGATTCTTTTTTTAGGTTTTAATATACATACGAAGGTATAACTGATTATTGTTTAGGTTTTAATATACATACGAGGGTATAACTGATTCTTTTTTAGGTTTTAAAATACATGCGAGGGTATAACTGATTCTTTTTTTAAGTTTTAATATACATACGAGGGTATAACAGATTTTAGGTTTTAATATACATACGAGGGTATAACAGATTTTAGGTTTTAGGTTTTAATATACATATGAGGCTATCACTGAATTGAACGGACCTAGGGAAAGGTACTCACCAGTGCGACGAAACACAAGGAAAACACAAGCGCTTTCGACAAAAATTATCTTCTTCTGGTGTCGAAAGCGCTTGTGTTTTCCTTGTTTCGTCGCACAGGTGAGTACATTTTCCTACCTCTGTCCTAATTTGTCAACCTCACTAGCAGTTGTTCACTCATTCCGAGGGTATAACTGATTATTTTTTAGGTTTTAATATACATACATAATCAGTGATTTTGTAAAGCGCGGTGTGCTCACCCTTGTCGGTGAGATACGGCGCTATAGAAATAACCTGTGTTATTGTATTTATGTGTCCTGCAGCTGGAAGAAGAAGAGGAGGAGGAGGAGGAGGAGGAAGGAGGAAAGAGAGGAGAGGAGGAAGGAAGGAGGAGGAGAACAAGGATAAAGAAGGCCAGAGGAAGAAGGAGAGGAAGCAGAAAGGAAAGAGAGGAAGGAGATGGGCGACGATAATAAAAACAAAACCCCGTACGTACCTATGACGACGCTGAGAAGGAAGACGTACGTACCTATGACGAAGATGGGGAGGACGACGTACTTAAGACGACGACAAGGAGGAAGACATAAACCTTTACCAGTGACGACGATAATCAGGAAGATATACGCACCTATGACGACGTTAAGAAGGAATAAGTACTTATGAGGACGATGGTGAAGAAGACGTACCTATGACAACAATAATGAAGAAGACGTACGTACCTATGACGATGCTGATAAGGAAGACGTTCCTATGATGACGATAATGAAAAAAAGACGTACCTTAGACGACGAAAACGAGGAAGAGGTACGTACCTATGACGACGGTAATGACGACAATAAGGAGGAAGACATACGTACCTATGACGACATCAAAGGGGAAGACGTACTTACCTATGACGACGATCAGGAGAAGAATGAGGAAGTCGGAATGCACCTCGTCCTGCCGGTACACGACGTTGGAAAACCTGGAGGTGATGAGCCCCTCAAGGTCGGAGGCGTTGGCGTTGGCGATCTTGTCGGGGTCCAGGGTGTAGTGGTACGCTCGCTTCGATCTGGGCACGTGACCAGCCGGGTGTTTGAAGACGAGCGGGTGGCGCCGCTTCTGTCCGGGGCTGGGGTGGAGGTAGTTCTGAGGGAGGAATTAGATGACGGAATAAAGGAATGACTGGAATTTTATGTACGTGGCGTTTACAAACTGTCCACACAACACAACGGGCGTGTTCACGGCACCGTCATATGCATGCAGGTAATGCTGTGGCATGTTAAAAATGAACAGACAACAAGAACAAGAACTACAACACACACACACACACACACACACACACACACACACACACACACACACACACACATGCACGCGCGTATTTGGACAACCATACAGGCCACAGAAACACGAAGAAACGCAAGATTCGGACAAGACATACGGTCTCGTCTTCTCATGTCTTATCTCGTATTTTCTTGTCTCGTCCTATATTTCCTTAAGGTATTTTATCTCGTCTTGTATCGTCTCATCTTCTCCTTTCTTATCTGTATCTTTCCATTCGGTATTTTGTTTGTTGATTCTTCGTAAGACGAGATATGGCAACATAGGACGAGACGAGACTAGATAAGACGACACGATACAAGACAAAATGAAACAAAATACCGGAAGGAAAGATAGGACAAGACAAAACGATTGGAGATAAGACAAAAGAAGACGAAACTGAAAACCTTCCTCTTCTCACAGTATTTTCATCCCAACTAGTATCAGTATCCAGTTTCTGCTAGTCGTGTGTGTGTGTGTGTGTGTGTGTGTGTGTGTGTGTGTGTGTGTGTGTGTGTGTGTGTGTGTGTGTGTGTGTGTGTGTGTGTGTGTGTGTGTGTGTGTGTGTGTGTGTGTGTGTGTGTGTGTCGTGTGTGTGTGTGTGTGTGTGTGTTGTGTGTGTGTGTGTGTGTGTGTGTGTGTGTGTGTGTGTGTGTGTGTGTGTGTGTGTGTGGTGCTGTGTTTCCGTATAATACTTTAAGTAAATTGTTTTGGTAGGACTGTGCTCTACATGTGTATAGAATATCGTATTTAGGTTACTATGTGTCATGTGAGCGCTCGGGGCGTTGATGAGTGCATGATAAATGTACATTATTATTATTACGAGACGATATACAGCGACATAAGACAGAATAATATCATGCAAGACAAGACGAAATAAAACAAGACAGTGAAAGATAAGACGAGACAAGACAAGACAGTGAAAGACAAGACGAAATAAAACAAGACAGTAAGACGAGATAAAACAAGACAGTGAAAGACAAGGCGAGATAAGACAAGACGAAACAAGACAAGGCAGGATGGGATAAATCAAGATCCCTGAACAAAAGACAAAACAAGAAGAAACGAAATAAGACAAAACAAGACGGTGGAGGTAAAACAAGACGAGACAAGAGAAGACAAGGTAACTGGAGGTAAAACAAGACGAGATGAGATAAAAGAAGACAAGGTAATTGGAGGTAAGACAAGAAGAGGTGAGATTAAAGAAGACAAGGTAACTGGAGGTAAGACAAGACGAGATGAGATAAAAGAAGACAAGGTAACTGGAGGTAAAACAAGACGAGATGAGATCAAAGAAGACAAGGTAACTGGAGGTAAAACAAGACGAGACAAGAGAAGACAAGGTAATTGGAAGTGAGACAAGATGAGATGAGATAAAAGAAGACGAGGTAACTGCGGGTAAGACAAGACGATATGAGATAAAAGAAGACAAAATAACTGGAAGTAAGACCAGACAATGCAAAATAAGATAAGGCAAGAACACTGAGGGCAAGATAAGACAAGACAAAGCAACTAGACGCTGCAAATAAGGCAAGCCGTGCACGTGCACACCTAGCAGCTAACACGACGAGAGGTGGAGGCTGTCTGGAGAAGAGTATAAATTAGTAATCAGACAAATTAAAACACCCAAGGAAAGAAACAGAGAACTAGCGACGAAAACAACAGAAGCCGCGCGCGACTTCCTCTTGGCACTGAAGTTATTAGCACACGAACGGAGTCGGATTCTCTAGACTGAAGCCATTCGTACACAGTGCAGTTCAGTTCAAAATGGTATCTATGCGCTCGGAAAAGCCTACATGCGCTCCACTCGGTCTCTCAGAAGTTCCCCCAACGTTGCCTCTGAAACGGTTCCAATGTTCGTCTGACTGACGATGGCCCTCTCTCGTCCATTCAGGGAAGGTCGTCTAGCGCTTCCTCTTTCTACGCCTCTCTTCTCCAGGAGATCGATGGTATGATGTCCTTGGCCCACAGGTAGTATTTCAAGCTCCTCAACACTTCAGAACGTCGGAGAAGCAAGCCATGTATGAGGGATACTTTGTCCGCCAGTGTATCTGCTCGGTCATTTCCCTTCACCCCGGTATGTCCAGGGTAGTACATCCACAGCAGTTTTCGAAGGTGTATGTCCACCATCGACACATGCCAGTCTGGGCTTCACATTCCACTTTTCAGTTTTCGTAGCAAGTTCACTGAGTGTGTGAGGATGATGGCACAGGTATGAAACAACCAAAGCAAACGATCAGTGCTAGGCGAATAGCGATACTCTTCAGAACCAAGCATCTTGAACACAAAATAAATATCAATGATTGTAGGTGGAAAAACTCAGAAGAAAAGGACTTCAAACAAACAGTATACTGTCGGTGGAACAAACTCAGAAGAAAAGGACTTCAAACAAACAGTATCGGTTGAACGCAGAGGTTGGTGGATGACGACTGCCAAAAAGGACCCCAGACAGTAAAATGCACTGTGAAACAAGACGACAGAAAAAAGACCTAAAACAGTAAAATCACCTATGAAACAAGACTTTAAAAACAATCAACCCCCCCAAAAAAAAAACATACACACACACCCAACAACAACAAAAAACAACAACAAACAAACAAAAAACAAACAAAAAAACTTCAGACGTTATCGCAAATCTCGAAACAAGCAAGACAATCGAAAGGAGACTACAAAAACAAAAATATACGGTAAAATTTACTGAGGCAACAGATAAAAAGGGCTTCTAACAGCAACAATAGACTGTGAGTTAACACACTACACAAAAAGGACTTCAAACTGTATTACTGACGGAAAAGCAAGATGATATGAAAAGGATCTCTCACAACAACAACAAAAACAACAACAACAACAACAACAACAAAAATCTAAACAAAAACACAAACAAAGAAAATCGACGGCACCAAAAAGACGTAAAACAGGGAAATCGATGGCAAAACAGACGACAAAAAAGAAAGAAAAAAAAGAAGAGTTCAAACAGTTAAACGACGCAGAAACAAGACAACAGAAAAAAGGACTTCAAACAGTAAAGCGGACAGAGAAACAAGACGATAGAAAAGAATAATAATTTTAAACAGTAAAACGGACAGAGAAACAAGCCGACAAAAAACAAACAAACATAAACAAACAAAACAAAACAAAACCTTCAAGCAGTAAAACGGACACACAAACAGGTTGACAGAAGAAGAAGAAGAAAAAAGGACTTCAAACAGTAAAACTGACAGAGAAACGAGACAACAGAAAAAAAGGACCTCAAACAGTAAAACGGACAGAGAAACGAGACGACAGTAAAAAAGGACTTCAAACAGTAAAACGGACAGAGAAAGGAGACCAAAACAAAAAAGGCCCCAAAAAAAAAAACCAACAGAAGGCTACGCTGCAGGCAGACATTGACATACGGTGGAGCCTGTCGGTTTGATTTTCATGAGTGGGAGTAAAAGGGAAAATCAATCACGCAGACGTTCTGATTACAGACCGTTGCGATATTGACCTCATAAATAACGGTGGGTAGCGAGCAGCATATTAGTGGTCAACTGCAGCAGTACAATGCTGACTTCTTCCCTTTCACAATTCCCTGCTTTTGTTCAGCAGTGAGGGAGAGTGTATCACTGCGTGTTATTCTGTTTTGTTTTCCGTGAGTCGGGATCGTTCGTTTTGTTCAATTTGCTGATTGTGAAAGTGGGCATAACGATATCCCATGAAGGTCTATCCATCATTGCCTTAGCCATTGTCCCCAGCTTCACTGTCTTGTGTGTGTGTGTGTGTGTGTGTGTGTGTGTGTGTGTTGTGTGTGTGTGTGTGTGTGTGGTGTGTATGTCGTGTGTGTGGTGTGGTGTGTGTGGTGTGTGTGTGTGTGTGTGTGTGTTGTGTGTGTGTGGTGTGTTTGTGTGCGTGCGTGCGTGCGTGTGTGCGTGTGTGTGTGTGTATAAAAGAAACAATAAATATTCACACAAACATAGGAACGTGCACAGACACACACACACACACACACACACACACACACACACACACACACACACACACGCGCGCACACACACACACACACACACACACACACACACACACACACACACACACACACACACGCACGCACACACACACATACACACACTCACATTCACCCATACACACATACGCGCACGTACGCAAACACACGCACAAATACATTCACAGTCAAATAGACACATAATGCACACCCCCCCCCCACTACCCCCCCCCACAACAACACACAAACACCCCCCCCACACACACACACACCCACATACACCCCCACACCCACACGCACAATACATCCAGATCAACAGACATCATAGAAAGAGCTCGTACGTATCCAGCATGCTATTAAAATGGCCTACAAAACACTCCTACAGAACACTCCTACAAAACACTCCTACAAAACACTCCTACAGAACACTTCTACAGAACACTCCTACAGAACACTCCTACAAAACACTCCTACAGAACACTCCTACAAAACACTCCTACAAAACACTCCTACAAAACACTCCTACAAAACACTCCTACAGAACTCTCCTACAAAACACTCCTACAGAACAGCAAGAACAATTAAACACCCGTGCCACGAAAACCCAAACAGCGCCAGCTTTGAACATCAAAGCCCGCCACTCACCAGAACGTCGTCAGCAGGCGGAACGAACAGGTGATCCGACCCGTCCAGGGTCATGAGAACTCCCTCAGGCGGAACGCCGGCGCTGTGACCCAGACCCTCGTCCAGCACGTGCACGGAAGTGACGTCACGGCGCCTGCGCGTGGAGTAGGGGATCTCGAGCACGGTGTGAGTGCCGTTGTAGACGAGGCACTTGTGGGCCGGGGGCTTGACGAAGGCGATGGCCAGCGTGAACACGACCCAGCAGAGCAGGGAGAAAAGCAGCATCTCCTTGCCCCTTCTCCATCGGTCGGCCAGACCCGTCCAGAAAGGGACGCTGAGGAACTCGATGAAGGGGCGGAAGCCCATGAGAATTCCGCCCTGAGAAGCGTTCATGCCCAGCTGCTTGAAGTAAATAGCCAGCAGCGGGAAGAGCGAGCCGAACGCCCCGAAGAAGAAGAAGTAGAAGAGCTTGCAGCAAAGGAGTTCTTTGTTGACCACCGTCAGCATGGAGTCGATGAGGTCACGGTTGAACGGATGGTGGAACTTTCGACCAGGCGTAGGTTGCTGGACCCCCGAGTTGAGGTTTTTGGCGGTGAACTGAAAGTCGTAGCTGTCCCTCCTCTCCTGTTCCGGTTTCTCGTCGGGTTCGAACTCCGTCGACATGTTGGCTGGGTGGGCGGGCGTGCAGTGCTTCTCAGAAGGTACAGGAGGGAGCCCGGTGGGTTGGTTAGCTCTCACTCACCTCCGTCGACATCTTGGCTGGGTGGGCGGGCGTGTAGTGCTTCTCAGAAGGTACAGGAAGCAGCCCGGTGGGTTGGTTAGCTCTCACTCACCGAGCTTCACCAGCCGTCAGGGCAGTGCCGCCTGCAAGGGAGGGAAGAAGACGGTACATTGACGGAGAAGAAGCCGGTACATTTATGGAGAAGACGGTACATTGACGGAGAAGAAGACGGTACATTTATGGAGAAGACGGTACATTGACGGAGAAGAAGACGGTACATTTATGCAGAAGACGGTACATTCATGGAGAAGAAGACGGTATATTGATGGAGAAGACGGTACATTGACGGAGAAGAAGACGGTACATTTATGGAGAAGACGGTACATTGATGGAGAAGAAGACGGTATATTGATGGAGAAGACGGTGCATTGACGGAGAAGAAGACGGTACATTTATGGAGAAGAAGATGGTACACTGATGGAGAACAAGACGGTACATTGATGGAGAAGAAGACGGTACATTGATGGAGAAGACGGTACATTGACGGAGAAGACGGTACATTGACGGAGAAGAAGGTACATTGATGAAGAAGAAGGTGGTACATTGACGGAGAAGAAGACGGTACATTGACAGAGTGGAAGACGGTACATTGACGGAGAAGAAGACGGTACATTGACGGAGAAGAAGACGGTACACTGACGGAGAAGAAGACGGTACATTGACGGAGAAGACGGTACTTTGATGGACACTGATGGAGAAGACGGTACATTGAGGGAGAAGACGGTACATTGACGGAGAAGACGGTACAATGACGGAGAATAAGACGGTACATTGATGGAGAGGAAGACGGTACATTGACGGAGATGACGGTACATTGACGGAGAGGAAGACGGTACATTGATGGAGAACAAGACGGTACATTGACGGAGAAGAAGACGGTACACTGATGGAGAAGACGGTACATTGAGGGAGAAGACGACGATACATTGACGGAGAGGAAGATGGTACATTGACGGAGAACAAGACGGTACATTGACGGAGAAGAAGACGGTACATTGATGGAGAACAAGACGGTACATTGATGGAGAGCAAGACTGTACATTGGCGGAGAAGAAGACGGTACATTGACGGAGAAGAAGACGGTACATTGATGGAGAAGAAGACGGTAAAATTGATGGAGAAGAAGACGGTACATTGACGGAGAAGACGGTACATTGACGGAGAAGAAGACGGTACATTGATGGAGAACAAGACGGTACATTGATGGAGAGCAAGACGGTACATTGGCGGAGAAGAAGACGGTACATTGACGGAGAAGAAGACGGTACATTGATGGAGAAGAAGACGGTACATGATGGAGAAGAAGACGGTACATTGACGGAGAGAAGACGGTACATTGACGGAGAAGAAGACGGTACATTGATGGAGAAGAAGACGGTACATTGATGGAGAGAAGACGGTACATTGGCGGAGAAGAAGACGGTACATTGACGGAGAAGAAGACGGTACATTGATGGAGAAGAAGACGGTACATGACGGAGAAGAAGACGGTACATTGACGGAGAAGAAGAGGGTAACGACAGAGACGTATTGCAAAACGACTAGGAGACCTGAGAAAAAGAGGGTACGCTGACGGAGAAGAAGACGGTACGCTGACGGAGAAGAAGACGGTACGCTGACGGAGAGGTATTGACGCTGTGGGAAGGAGGAAACGAGTGGCTGAGGACCGTAACTCCATGTGACAGGAATAGCAATGGGAGGTGGTGGGGAGGTAGAGAAGCGAAAGGTTAAGGGGTGCGTGCGTACGTGTGTGTGTGTGTGTGTGTGTGTGTGTGTGTGTGTGAGAGAGAGAGAGAGAGAGAGAGAGAGAGAGAGAGAGAGAGAGAGAGAGAGAGAGAGAGAGAGAGAGAGAGAGAGAGAGAGAGCAAATCCGGGCTGTATTTTCAGTTGGGGTTGATCTTCTATTATTCTGATTGAAAACTTTTGCTAATCGCTTGCAAGGATTCAAAGCAAGACTCGACAAAAACACATCAAAGAAAAAAAAAAGAAAAAAAAAAAGGCCATTGGGAATTGACTGACAACATAACCCGCGGGCAGTTTGCACGGTACCGGTCTTGTTGAGCCTGTCTTCAACGTCCCCACAATGTAGCCAGGGTCTGAGGATATCGACGTGGTAGCAAATACTCCAGCCAGGGTCCGCCCGGAGTGTACTGGGTCTGTTGAACAACTAACTATTGCTTTCTATTCGCTGTTAATTGCCGTCATGCCAGCTTTCGTCGGCATCAAGGAAAAAATCAATAACCGAGCGAACGGCATAATCTGTCGAATGAAAATAAGAGAAACATCCGACATGAAGCCTGACACTGCTTCCTCCCCATCTGATGAATCTATGAATAATGTACAGGCAGCACTGATGGCTAATTATATACGCGCAAAACGGCTCTGAATTTATTTATACAAGGACACGAGGATACTCGTTTGCTACTAACATTTGTTCCGCTCAAACAAAACAGTACACAATTCTACAAGCGACACCTCGACATACAGGTGTCAATAAATTCATATTTAAATTAAACACTATAGACTACCAGAGCAAAAGATTAGAAATGGAGGAATGTTTGGGAGTGACTGGGAGGCAGCTGTTTGTGCGAGTGAACTGAAATTTGGAAGAGTGAGAACATATGTATTAGTGCAATGTTTCATTATATTGTCTTGCACGTTTTGCTGCAGACCATGCAATTTCCTCAGTGGATTAATAAAGTTGTCCTGAGTCTTGCATCTTGGATTCCATTCGTGCAATGTTAGCTACACAGGTTTTTAGGTATTCCCCTGCAAGTGAACCAACTGGAAGCCATAAATAGTTAGCCACTTCATTTTCTCCGTTATTTGGTGATTACCTGTATGTTGCTTGAAAAAAGGGTCTACCTTTGCTCTATTGAAATAAGCGTTCCTTTAAACCCGTTGTGTGTTTTCATCAAAGGCGGGCATGACACTTTCTTGAGAAATTCATCTGAGGTGGACTAGCAACCACTAGTGTCAGTGTAGCTATTGAAAATAGCACAGTTGTCACAAGAACGCTGGTGGCGTGTTTTCCGTGTTGCTCCATATTACCAGCTTCGGCAATGCCTGAGCTGAAAATTTGCTTTAAACTAATAATGAAATCATCAATCACTGTTTTAGTTTATGCCTGTTCACAGCTATATATGAATTATTAATGATCATTCAAATAACATTTTAAAACAAATAAGAGAGAGAGAGAGAGAGAGAGAGAGAGAGAGAGAGAGAGAGAGAGAGAGAGAGAGAGAGAGAGAGAGAGAGAGAGAGAGAGAGAGAGAGAGATTGTTTTGACTCCTTGCCTTGCTGGTTTAGTTTTTGTTTTTTTAGAGGTGCGTGTGTGTGTGTGTGCGTGTGTGTGTGTGTGTGTGTGTGTGTGTGTGTGTGTGTGTGTGTGTGTGTGTGTGTGTGTGTGTGTGTGTGTGTGTGTGTGTCGTGTGTGTGTGCGCGCGCGCGCACATGCACATGGTTGCGCCTGTGTGTTTAATATGGCCCTACTAGGAATAAAAAACAACAACAACAAAAACACACAATCAGACGACGCCATTGGAAAGTAATAAAACAAATGGCCTACCACGAAAAGCACCTAAGGTAAGAAAAGGTTAACACGCACACACACACACACACACACACGCACACGCACACACGTACGCTCACATACACACGCACACACACACACGCACCCATCCACACATACACACACACACACACACACACACACACACACACACACACACACACACACACACAGAGCAAACAAACAAACAACCAACAGAACAAAATGAAGCTAAAACAAACAAACAAACAAACAAACAACAGAACAAAATGAAGCTAAAACAAACAAACAAACAAACAAGGCAGCAGGAAGAGCAGAACGCGAGCAAGACTCCAAACAAACTCTACACTCTCTGTTTCCTCTTTCCTTCCTCGCCCATATCGACAATCGCCCGGGGCAGCACACAGACCGCGCGCACGGGCAAACTGTTCGTCCGGACCGGCTAAAATTAATGTGGGTCACGGGCCTTCCCATTCCGCCCTTCCGTTGGGAAAAATCGAACTGCCGGCAGTCCCAGCTGAGCCCCCGACACGAGATCTGGGTGAGCGGGACGGCTCCGTTTGGGAACCGGGAACATGGGATCTGTGAACAGGTGGGGTTAGTTGTCAGTTGTTAGTGGACGGGACGATGTCGCTTGTTTTTAAGTAAGTAAACACGGTGCTTAACGTCCACAGAAACCATCAGGCTTATTAGGGACGGGGAGAAGGGGGGAAGGGGGTATGGAGGTGGGGGGAGAGGGAGATTATTACCTATCGCTACACTGTCACCACCAGAATGTTCCTGCATTAAGATGGGGCACGATGAGAGCCATTTTAATGTTTCAGTAGGATGTGATGGACAAAGTCACAAGACAGTGTCCACAAACCACAACCTTTTTGAAGAGAAGGGAGAGCCGAAGCGGTATCGAACCGAGGTCCTTCCGCTTACCAGCCTAACGCCTTACCGCGCTTGTTTTTCGTGGGGCTTCAGCTTTTAAGTGTGGGTGACCGTGCCAAACTCCAAGCACTGGTTTACGACATCCTTCCTTCAACCACTGCCGTATTTCGTTACGCCATAGGTCCCAGAAAACTGTCAGCTAACGAGCAGGGTTTTTTTTAAATTGGTATTCAAACAGTAGTAAGTTTGTTATAAACAACTCAAATTATATCAGACGTTTGTTTTATGTTGCCATGTTGCTTACGCCAGCTCAAATAAAACCAAAATCGTTTGAATCTAGACGGAACTCTTTTCTTTACCCGGGGTGGATGCGTCTCATGTTTACGTGCGTGCTTGGGCGCTAGGTTGCTTCCACAGTCTTATCAGTACCCAAACCTTTCGGAGGGCGCTGACCGCGTCACTGGACAGCCGCGCGGAGATAAAGAGTGCCCCTTCAGTGGCGTAACTAAATCTGGCAGAGTTTGGAGGAAGGTGCCAAAAAGCGATGCTCGGAGTGTGTGATCGTGCGTGTCCGCTGTGCGTCATAGGTAGGTTTATAGCTATACGTCAATAGGTCGAAAACACGACGAAATTTTACGTATGAAGCGATTTACCGTAGGACATCGCTGTTGAAGCAACAGTGCATTTTCATTGTTGCTGTTTTGTTTCATTTTTGTTTCATTGCCCTTGTTCTCAGGCTTTTTGCAAGATGTATTATTTTTTATGGCATGTCTTCTTTAGGCTGGTTCGCGTGAGCTCTTCTTGAAAGCCTTCAATGTTTAGCATTAAACTGTACAATGAAATGATTCCCTGCATGTTTTGTTTACTAGACTGTACAATAAAGTTATTCGCTGCATGTTTTGTTGATTAGGCTGTCAGTTTCTCTGTCGGGTCGTATTGACAAGATGACATAAAACAAAGGGATTCGTTGGAAATGTACTAGAAGAAAAACAAGGAACCAAGTGAAATTTGATTAGTTAAAATTGAATTTGAATGTCCCTCCAACTGCATAGGGTCACAACACAGTGCGATGCGGGAGGAGGAGATGAAGAAGCAGAAAAGAAGTGGAAGACAAAAGAAAGAACAGAAGAAGAAGAAAGAAGAAGAAGAAGAAGAAGAAAAAAGAAAACGAAAGAAAGAAGAAGAAGAAGAAGAAGAAGAAGACGAAGAAGAAGAAGAAGAAGAAGAAAGAAGAAGAAAGAAAAAGAAAGAAAGAAAGAAGAAGAAGAAGAAGAAGAAGAAGAAGAAGAAGAAGAAGAAAAGAAAAAAAGAAAGAAAAAAAAGAAAGAAAGAAAGAAAGAAAAGAAGAAGAAGAAGAAGAAGAAGAAGAAGAAGAAGAAGAAGAAGAAGAAAGAAAGAAAGAAAAAAGAGAAGAACAAGAAGAAGAGCAGAAAGAAGAGCAGCAATCCAACTAACCAGAGAAAAAGACGACAACCATAAACACGAGTGTAACAACAGGAAGAAACGAAAACAAAACAAACGAAAACCCAAGCCATCTGAAAATAAGGCTTCGCCCAAAACTCGCCTCTTCCGTCGCCGCCCTGTCGCCATTACTTATGGCCCCAGAGAAGAAGCCGGCCAAGAAGCCATGGACGCTCACTCCTTGTCGACTGCCACAGCTGATCACGGCATAAATAATGAACGCGCCGAGCCTTCCCACCACTCGCTCAGCCTCAGCACACTATGTCGGTAGCGGCTGGAAACCCCGCAGCTGCCCAGCGTGTCGACGGGTATTTTAATGTAAAAACAAAACAACCTCTCCCCCCCCCCCCCCCCCCCCGCCCCGATCCCCATAAATCAAACAAACAAAGACAAAAACAAAAAACAAAAACAAAAAAGCAAAAAACCCACAACACACACACACACACACACACACACACACACACACACACACACACACCAAAAACAACAACAACACACAAAACAATAGCAAAAGCAACAACAAAAACGCGAACAGAGGGTTCCCAGAAAAAGCTGTAAAACTGAAACAAAAAACAACAAAATATTCTGGCTCATACAAAGTCCACGTACAACACTAAACAGTCGAACAGTTCAAAACAACAGCGGTGAAAAATAAAAGTATACAAGCTGGGGAAAACAGTCACTGCAATGACACGTGCTCTATTATTTATTCGGAAAACTTCCTTCGGAATCCACGAATCTTTCGCTCCATTGCCGTGCGCCAGACCCCAAGCGCTGGTTTACAACATCCTTCCTCCGACCACGGACATAATTGGTTACGCCACAGGTCTCGGTCAACTCTAAAGCTGTCAGGCTTTTTTTCTTCTTTTCTTCTTCTTCTTCTTCTTTTCTTTTCTGTTTATAACCGCCGACGTTGCTTACGCCAGCACAAATAAACGAAAATCGTTTGACTCGAGACGGAACTAATTCTTTTATCCGGGGCGAACGCGTCCAGTGTTTACGTGCGTGCTTGGGCGCTATGTTGCTTCCACAGCCTCATCAGTACCCGAGCCTTTCGGAGGGCGCTGACCGCGTCGGTGGACAGACTTTGTGGTGAGGTAAGGACGGAGCGTCCTTTCAGTGACGTAAGCAGAGGTCGGAGGAAGGGTGCGGAAACCGACGATTGGAGCGTGTGCTGAAGTTTGGTGGACAGTAAGTGAGTAAACATGATGCTAACGAAACCATAAGGCTTATTAGGGTCGGGCTTGGTGGATCGTAAGTGAGTAAACATGGTGCTTAAAAAAACCCATAAGGCTTATCATGGACAGGCTTGGTGGACATTCGAAGCGCGCTGTAAATAGCTACGGTCACTCATTTAGACTCACATGCCACAAAAGCGCAGTGAGTCTGCTCGAGAGCGGAGAATACCGCCATATAAAAGCGATCATCGATCAGTCAACCAGACTGGAGTGCACTCCACTAGAAGGCACCATTTCGGAAGAAAACAAACGCAGCCTAGCTATCCGTGGTACCCTCCGGGAAAAAGAAAAGATAACTGTTACAAAATGAGTCTCGCCTGACCGCGACAGCGCAATGGGCAGAGATCCGTTTCTGGTGACCTTGTCACTGGACTCGGGGGTCCTGCTGAAGGAATTGTCTCGTGGCTCTCGGACTCAGTGTCGTGCAGAACCGTACCGAAAACTTGTGCTCACTCTCAGAAGAGTTCTGAGCTGAGACGTCAATCACCCGAGCAACTTCAGCCAATCAGAACGTCACGTGAAACGTGACAGCTGAGACGTCAATCACCCGAGCAACTTCAGCCAGTCAGAACGTCACGTGAAACATGACAGCTGAGATGTCAATCACCCGAGCAACTTCAGCCAATCAGAACGTCACGTGAAACGTGACAGCTGAGACGTCAATCACCCGAGCAACTTCAGCCAATCAAAATGTGACGTATAACATCTGCACGAAAAGCTCGATAAGTGGATGCCGAGTGTGGCCCACAAGCTAAAGCACAGCAAAAGAACGAAAGATTCAAATAAAAAACCAAGCACCGGCGCACTTTCGTGACGAACAGTATGACGTCAAATGAAGGAGAGAAATAACATTAACCTGAGATCACTTCAGTTCAGTTCAAGGCGGTATCTATACGATCGGAAAAGCCAGTAATTATGCGCTCTACCCCGTCTCTCAGACGTTTGCCCAACGTTGCCTTTGAAACGCTCATTTTCATTCATGTCCACGGTAGCCTCAGACTAACGAACCGTCGCGCATTCCGCCGGTCAGCACAGCCAGCACCACCACTGTGGCAGCCGGACCGAACGACTGTCACAGGCACCACGCGAGGCGGAGCACATCGGTCAACTTGGAACACGTGCATTTCTTCTTCCTTTTTATTCAAAGTTTTTCCGCGTAAGTCAGATTAGACGGAGCTTACAATTATCAAGATAGCAGCATATATCATCAAGTTATACCGAAACAATAACAACAACAACAACAAAAAACCACTTTTTTCGCAGTCGCACAAACGCACATCTGTATATATGTATCCATACACACAGTTAATTTGGAAGACGTGCAGAAACTTAACAAAATAACAAACACACAAACAACAACAACAACAACAGAATCAGCAGCTGTCTCTTGTAAACCGAAGTGACACTTCCTCATACTCCCCCCTCCCTTCCCCGCACACCGCCCATACACCCCCCGACCCCCCCCCCCCCCCCCCCCCCCCCCCCCCCGCTCACGTCCAGTCCTCTCCCCCTCTGCAGCAGTTGATGAAATGTCACAGAGCTTCAGGAGAAATCCAGGGATTTGCCCAAACTCTTTATAACTAGCCAAGGATTAACCTTTCGGGATGAAATGTATGCAGTTAATCCAGCAGCGAAGATAACCAAATGATTCAGCAGCATCGCCTTGGTGCTGTCAGCGTTCTCTGCAGAAAGCTGCTGTTGTTAAGAGATGAGGACAATGCGTAGGCGGTGATGCCAGAAGTTATAATCGTCTCCCTTAGCGAAGTTTGAAATTGGTTTTTGTTGAGAGAAGAGAATAATGCGTTGGTGGTACGTGATTGTCTCTGGAGGCGGAAATTTGAACTTGCAAACAAATAAATTTCAAGTTTTGTATTCCCGTCTTGCCGAATTCGTGCTTTTTGTGTGTT
>JABMCL010001026.1:320000-345000 GCA_018857735.1 Alviniconcha marisindica | reverse complement strand
GTGTATGTGGGACGTCAGAATGGAGCAGTGTATGTGGGACGTTAGAATGGAGCAGTGTATGTGGGACGTCAGAATGGAGCAGTGTATGTGGGACGTTAGAATGGAGCAGTGTATGTGGGACGTCAGAATGGAGCAGTGTATGTGGGACGTCAGAATGGAGCAGTGTATGTGGGACGTCAGAATGGAGCAGTGTATGTGGGACGTCAGAATGGAGCAGTGATGTGGGACGTTAGAATGGAGCAGTGTATGTGGGACGTCAGAATGGAGCAGTGCATGTGGGACGTTAGAATGGAGCAGTGTATGTGGGACGTCAGAATGGAGCAGTGTATGTGGGACGTCAGAATGGAGCAGTGTATGTGGGACGTCAGAATGGAGCAGTGTATGTGGGACGTCAGAATGGAGCAGTGATGTGGGACGTTAGAATGGAGCAGTGTATGTGGGACGTCAGAATGGAGCAGTGCATGTGGGACGTCAGAATGGAGCAGTGTATGTGGCACGTCAGAATGGAGCAGTGCATGTGGGACGTCAGAATGGAGCAGTGTATGTGGGACGTCAGAATGGAGCAGTGCATGTGGGACGTCAGAATGGAGCAGTGTATGTGGGACGTCAGAATGGAGCAGTGTATGTGGGACGTCTAGAATGGAGCAGTGTATGTGGGACGTCAGAATGGAGCAGTGTATGTGGGACGTTAGAATGGAGCAGTGTATGTGGGACGTCAGAATGGAGCAGTGTATGTGGGACGTCAGAATGGAGCAGTGTATGTGGGACGTCAGAATGGAGCAGTGTATGTGGGACGTCAGAATGGAGCAGTGTATGTGGGACGTCAGAATGGAGCAGTGTATGTGGGACGTCAGAATGGAGCAGTGTATGTGGGACGTCAGAATGGAGCAGTGTATGTGGGACGTCAGAATGGAGCAGTGTATGTGGGACGTCAGAATGGAGCAGTGTATGTGGGACGTCAGAATGGAGCAGTGTATGTGGACGTCAGAATGGAGCAGTGTATGTGGCACGTCAGAATGGAGCAGTGTATGTGGCACGTCAGAATGGAGCAGTGTATGTGGGACGTCAGAATGGAGCAGTGTATGTGGGACGTCAGAATGGAGCAGTGTATGTGGGACGTCAGAATGGAGCAGTGTATGTGGCACGTCAGAATGGAGCAGTGTATGTGGCACGTCAGAATGGAGCAGTGTATGTGGCACGTCAGAATGGAGCAGTGTATGTGGCACGTCAGAATGGAGCAGTGTATGTGGGACGTCAGAATGGAGCAGTGTATGTGGGACGTCAGAATGGAGCAGTGTATGTGGGACGTTAGAATGGAGCAGCAGAAGCGAAGAAGAGTATAAACGAGGTCTGAATGGAGCAGTGTATGTGGGACGTCAGAATGGAGCAGTAGAAGCGAAGAAGAGTATAAACAAGGTCAGAATGGAGCAGTGTATGTGGGACGTCAGAATGGAGCAGTAGAAGCGAAGAAGAGTATAAACAAGGTCTGAATGGAGCAGCAGAAGCGAAGAAGAGTATAAACAAGGTCTGAATGGAGCAGCAGAAGCGAAGAAGAGTATAAACAAGGTCTGAATGGAGCAGCAGAAGCGAAGAAGAGTATAAACAAGGTCAGAATGGCACACTGTGAAGGGAGAGTACCAAGATGTCCCAACGGTGCGATGCTAAGGACGAGTACGTGGGATTAGGGGTGTGTGGGTGAGTGGGTGGAAGGGGTCTCAGTGGGGCTCTGCAGCAGAAGAGTGAGTGGCAATGGCCACGGGCGGAGAACTCGGCTCAGTCCCACACGGCGATGAAGTCAGAGTGATGGGTGCTGATATCGCACCCCTGTGCTGGTGTAGCCACGGGGCAGTGAGATCGATGTCACTCCTGTCGACATTCTTGCAAAGGTTCATGCAGTCCGTGCATGATTTGTACGTGTCAGAAGCGGTCTTAGGGTGTGTGTGTGTGTGTGTGTGTGTGTGTGTTGTTGGGGTGCTTTGGGTAGAAGGGGTTGGGGTCATGCTGTTTCATATCCTCCGAATGATAGAGAGAAACTTTGCTCTCTCTTTTTCTTCTTCTTCTTCTTCTTTTTTTTGATCAGAAAGTTCATGCTTTATTCGGTCTTAGTGTTTTGTGGACTGGGATTCTGATTACAGTTAAACGAAATACAGTTTTAGAGAGGCGAGGCAGGGCAAAGATAGGCTTTCGCATTTACATTCCCTCCATCATACCGTGCAACGATCAACACCCAACATTCAGCACTGTTCTCTGTCGCGTCTTTGCCCCAGTAAACCCGCGCCCTGAATCGCACCGTAATCCATTCAACCTGTTTTCAGTCACGTCCTTGTCCCACTCAACCTGCCTTCAATCAACTTCTGTACTCAATTAATATGTCCATGTCCCATTGAACCTCTGACCTCAGTCAAGTCCTCGTCCCATTAAACCTCTGACCTCAGTCAAGTCCTTGTCCCATTGAACCTCTGACCTCAGTCAAGTCCTCGTCCCATTGAACCTGCAACGTCAAGTCCTTGTCCCATTCAACTGCTACCTCTGTCAAGTCCTTGTCCCATTAAACCTCTGACCTCAGTCAAGTCCTTGTCCCATTGAACCTCTGACCTCAGTCAAGTCCTTGTCCCATTAAACCTCTGACCTCAGTCAAGTCCTTGTCCCATAACCTCTGACCTCAATCAAGTCCTTGTCCCATTGAACTCTGACCTCAATCAAGTCCTTGTCCCATTGAACCTCTGACCTCAGTCAAGTCCTTGTCCCATTAAACCTCTGACCTCAGTCAAGTCCTTGTCCCATTGAACCTCTGACCTCAGTCAAGTCCTCGTCCCATTGAACCTCTGACATCAGTCAAGTCCTTGTCCCATTGAACTGCTGACCTCAGTCAAGTCCTTGTCCCATTAATCCTCTGACCTCAATCAAGTCCTTGTCCCATTGAACTGCTGACCTCATTCAAGTCCTTGTCCCATTAAACTGCTGACCTCAGGCAAGTCCTTTTTCATTCAGTTTCTGTCCTCCATCACACCTTGTCATCAGTGGGGCTAGCCAACGGACCCCCCCCCCCCCCCAACAACAACAACACGTCTGTCCACTGTGAGGTTTTGTCCCGGGCAGCGAAAGTCCATGCTTATAAATGCCACTCTGCAGCCTTTGAAACGTGACTGGAAACTTCAGGGTATAGGGGACCGACCTACAGGCTTCCTGCTGTTGGTCTGTCAATAGCCCTACAAAACGGAAGTACCTTTTTCCTTCGACTTTGTGCTCGTCAGGGCGCAGCTGTGCTGGTTCCTTCTTGACCAACGAGCAGAAAAGGGTGACTGGATCGTAACGTATGTTTTGTTTCTTTCCCCACACACCAATCCGGGTCTTGCTCATGACGTCACTGATACAGCGGTTGGACACAAAATGGCAGCACTCACGGTCGTGTATTCACGAGCTTCAGACGCTAGAAATCGAGTCGAGAGAGAGAGAGAGAGAGAGAGAGAGAGAGAGAGAGAGAGAGAGAGAGAGAGAGAGAGAAGCTGTGTATACTTTTTAGTCCATTCCTGTCTATTAACCTATGATGCTTCTTTCGCTTCGGTTCTTCTCGTTAAAGCGTGCGCCATTTCACATCTTTCGCTCTTGACACGCCTGTTTCCGTCATGCTGAGACTTGCCGCTGTTCCAGAACACAACTTGATCTTTAACAAAATACTGTCTCTGCTTGAATGGCGACGAAGCCTTATCACTCCTGTTTAAAAACAACAACAACAACAACAACAACAACAACACACCACACACACACACACACACACACACACACACACACACACACACACACACAGAGCACCCAAAACAAGTACACATGCTGGTTTGAAATGTGACCTTGTATGCCAAAGATCTGAAGGTTTTTGTTTCCACTCGCTCATAGAGTGCTTTGAAATGAGACATAGCTTGTATATACTAAGGATCTGCAGAGTTTGTTTTCACTCTCTCATAGACTGCTTTGAAAAGAGACCTAGCTTGTCTACTAAGGATGGTCTAAAGCTTTAGTTTCTGCTCGCTCATAGACTACTTTCAACTTGCTCCTGACTCCCCCGTACCCGCAATTAATGGGTTATCGCGGACGCAGAAATTAAGGTTCCCTCTGTTGAGAATCCAGAGCTGACAAGCTTTCTCCTTTTAAAGCCTGGAGTAGTCAAAATTATATAGCCACGCATGCTTCGCCCACTGCCAAGAATCTCTTCCCTCCTAATTTCTACCTTCCTGGTTCATCCATCTTAATTGTTTTTGTTGCAAATCCTCTCCATACTTTTGGACTACGTTAATTTTGGATAACGCAGTTTCCAGTGTGTGCCCGCGGAATAAAATAGGTCACCCTGCTCTTTTAGCACAAGTGGTTTAAGCAGGTTTCCACGGTGAGTGCCTACAGAATATTTATAGGTACCAAAATACGTTAATATTATTATGCATTGGATGTGGATGGTTGCTGGTTTTTGACGTTGGTTTTTAACAGTGAATTAGACTTGTGACTAATTTTAGTGACCGATGTTTTGAAGTGGCGTCAAAGAATTGGGAAAGTGTGATTCGTCCTCAGGTGACCCACTGAGGTTGACGGGTCGATACAAATCCAACGAATCCGTTAATGAGTTGCTGAATGATTCAGTGAATCTTTGTCTTACTATATTGTTTGTAAGTTGTTTGTTTATTATGTTGTCATTTTATGCAGTCGAAAGACATAGACTCTATGTCTATACATACATAGGCGATAATAACAATAATAAGGTACATTATCATGTGCTCATCAACGGCCTGAGCGCTCATATGATACATATTAACCTAAATCCAATATTCTGTACACATGTAGAGCACCTACCAAAACAATTTACATAAGGTAAATGGAAACACACACACACACACACACACACACACACACACACACACACACACACACACACACACACACACTGACTGTAGCAGAAACTGGGTACTGATATTAGTTGGGGTGGAAATACTCTGAGAAGAGGAAGGTTTTCAGTTCAGCTTTAAAAGACGACAGGGTTGAGCAGTGTCTAAGGTCTTGTGTGAGTGAATTCCAAACATGGGGTCCAAAGCAAGAGAAAGCACGAAAGCCTTGACTCTTGCGTTTGTATTGCTGGAATTTCCGCAAAGTAAAGATTCTGTCTTCTGTAAAACTACAACTATATAACTGCCCCGTACAGCACATCTCTCCGCCTGTATTACCACTTCCGCTGCCGACACACACCAACACACCTCTTTCGTGTTCCGCAAGTCCTGTCGTTAGGGTCGGGCTGGGGTTGAGGGATGGGGAAGGGGAGGGGGTTGAAGAAAACTTCGTGCCGATGCCGCCTGCTCACAGGAGTCCAATATTGGTTTTCACCTCATTACTGTGGGAAGCGTTCATTGATTTTCTCCCTAACGTATCACTGCGCATTGCACAGTAGACCTTTCGCTGGCGCTATCGTGCTCTCTCTCCCTGGGTCTCGCCAATGTGACGACCGCCATCGGTTACTGCCACGATACAGTGGTACCTGTCTGTAGTGCTGTCTGTTTGGGCCTGGCACTGGTTACTGCCACGATACAATGCTACCTGTCTGTAGTGCTGTCTGTGTGCCTGGTACTGGTTACTGCTAGTATACAGTGGTACCTGTCTGTAGTGCTGTCTGTTTGGGCCTGACACTGGTTACTGCAGGGAGGGAGACAGTGGTACCTGTCTGTAGTGCTGTCTGTTTGGGCCTGACACTGGTTACTGCAGGGAGACAGTGGTACCTGTCTGTAGTGCTGTCTGTTTGGGCCTGGCACTGGTTATTGCAAGGAGACAGTGGTACCTGTCTGTAGCGCTCTATCCTTGGGCCTTACCGATGAGATGTCTGGCACTGATTAGTGCTGAATTTGATTCGATTTTTGATATCAAATTATATTCGTCAGGTGTGAGTGTTTTATTTTCTCAGCAGCTATGTAGGCTTACGTGAACACCGCACTACGACTCACAGGCTTGTTGATGCTCTCGTTAGCTTTGTATTTTATCGTTATTTTGTCTTTGAATCAATCCTCTTTAAACCAGATTTCCGATCTCTCGTTAGCTTGGTATTTTATCGTTATTTTGTCTTTGAATCAATCCTCTTTAAACCAGATTTCCGATCTCTCGTTAACTTTGTATTTTATCGTTATTTTGTCTTTGAAATCAAATTCCTTTTAAACCAGATTTCCGATGTCTCGTTAGCTTTGTATTTTATCGTTATTTTGTGTTTGAATGAATCCTCTTTAAACCAGATTTCCGATGTCTCGTTAGCTTTGTGTTTTATCGTTATTTTGTGTTTAAATGAATCCTTTAAACCAGATTTCCGATGCTCTCGTTAGCTTTGTATTTTATCGTCATTTTGTGTTTAAATGAATCCTTTAAACCAGATTTCCGATGTCTCGTTAATTTTGTATTTTATCGTTATTTTGTGTTTAAATGAATCCTTTAAACCAGATTTCAGATGTCTCGTTAGCTTTGTGTTTTATCGTTATTTTGTGTTTAAGTGAATCCTTTAAACCAGATTTCAGATGTCTCGTTAACTTTGTTTTGTATGGTTATTTTGTTTTTTGTATTTGAATAAATCCCTTAAGCCAGATTTCCGATGCTCCCGTTAACGTTGTATTGTATCGATAATCTGTATTTGTATAACTCCTCCTTTCAGCCACATTTCCGGTGCCCTCGTTAATTTTTATTGTATCGATATTCTGTAGGCTATTTGAATAACTCCTCATTTAAACGAGGTTGCCGATGCTGAGTGAACTAATAGGCGCCGGTTGTTGTGGTCGCTGGCTTGTCGCTTTGCTGACATTTGCATGGCTTCAGTCTCGACATCAAACTTCCGGCCGTGGAACCGCCTGTGAATATACGCTCCACAGACCTACTGTCAGCCTCCTCCTGTAAATCAGCGCTTGAAACTTACCTTTTCCAATCACATGATACTGATTGGCGTGTGTGTGTGTGTGTGTGTGTGTGTGTGTGTGTGTGTGTGTGTGTGTGTGTGTGTGTGTGTGTGTGTGTGTGGTGGAGTGTGTGTGTGTGTGTGTGTGTGTGTGTGGTGTGTGTGTGGTGTGTGTGTGGTGTGTGTGTGTGTGTGTGTGTGTGTGTGTGTGTGTGTGTGTGTGTGTGTGTTGTGTGTGTGTTGTGTGTGTGTTGTGTGTGTTGTTGTTGTGTGTGTGTGGTGGTGTTGTGTGTGTGTGTGTGTGGTGGTGTGTGTTGTGTGTGTGTGTTGTGTGTATGTAGTGTGATTGTGTGTGTGTTGTGTGGTGTGTGTGTGTGTGTATGTAGTGTGTATGTTGTGTGTGTGTGTGTGTGTGTGTGTGTGTGTGTGTGTGTGTGTGGTGTGTGTGTGTGTGTGTGTGTGTGTGTGTGTGTGTGTGTGTGTGTGTGTGTGTGTGTGTGCGTGCGTGCGTGTGTGTGGTGTGTGTGCGTGTTGTGTGTGGTGTGTGGTGTGTGTGTGTGTGTGTGTGTGTGTGTGTGTGTGTGTGTGTGTTGTGTGTGTGTGTGTGTGTGTGTGTGGGTGTGTGTGTGTGTGGTGTTGTGTGTTGTGGTGTGTGTGTGTGTGTGTGTGTGTGTGTGTTGTGTGTGTGTTGTGTGTGTGTTTGTTATGTGTGTGTGTGTGTGTTGTGTGTGTGGTGTGTGTGTGTTGTGTTGTGTTTTGATATTAATTTTGACGTTTTTTGTTGTTGTTTGTTTTTTAACTTGAGTACGAAATGTCAGTACACGCCTAGGCCGGCTCATTGAGATTGGGTGCTCTAAGACCGCATCATTAGTATTTATTTATTTATTTATTATACATCTCCGCTGACAAAGACTGCACGTGCAATGATTATTGAGTGCTAGGAATCAGTTTACCATTCCCAGTAGGCTTGCATGTGACTCGGACAGGCCTTCCTGTTCACCGCCGTGATGGGGATGTGTCTGTTTGCACGTGAGATGTTGGCATGTGTTTGTTTGCACGTGAGATGGTGGGATGTGTGTGTCTGCACGTGAGATGTTGGGATGTGTGTGTCTGCACGTGAGATGTTGGGATGTGTGTGTCTGCAAGTGAGATGTTGGGATGTGTGTGTCTGCACGTGAGATGTTGGGATGTGTGTGTCTGCACGTGAGATGTTGGGATGTGTGTGTCTGCACGTGAGATGCTGGGATGTGTGTGTGCCCGCACGTGAGATGTTGGGATGTGTGTGTCTGCACGTGAGATGTTGGGATGTGTGTGTCTGCACGTGGATGTTGGGATGTGTGTGTCTGCACGTGAGATGTTGGGATGTGTGTGTCTGCACGTGAGATGTTGGGATGTGTGTGTCTGCACGTGAGATGTTGGGATGTGTGTGTCTGCACGTGAGATGTTGGGATGTGTGTGTCTGCACGTGAGATGTTGGGATGTGTGTGTCTGCACGTGAGATGTTGGGATGTGTGTGTCTGCACGTGAGATGTTGGGATGTGTGTGTCTGCACGTGAGATGTTGGGATGTGTGTGTCTGCACGTGAGATGTTGGGATGTGTGTGTCTGCACGTGAGATGTTGGGCATGTGTGTGTCTGCACGTGAGATGTTGGGATGTGTGTGTCTGCACGTGAGATGTTGGGATGTGTGTGTCTGCACGTGAGATGTTGGGATGTGTGTGTCTGCACGTGAGATGTTGGGATGTGTGTGTCTGCACGTGAGATGTTGGGATGTGTGTGTCTGCACGTGAGATGTTGGGATGTGTGTGTCTGCACGTGAGATGTTGGGATGTGTGTGTCTGCACGTGAGGTTGGATTGTTGCGCAGTGATGTGGGATTGTGTGTCTGCACGTGAGATGTTGGGATGTGTGTGTCTGCACGTGAGATGTTGGGATGTGTGTGTCTGCACGTGGATGTTGGGATGTGTGTGTCTGCACGTGAGATGTTGGCATGTGTGTGTCTGCACGTGAGATGTTGGGATGTGTGTGTCTGCACGTGAGATGTTGGGATGTGTGTGTCTGCACGTGAGATGTTGGGATGTGTGTGTCTGCACGTGAGATGTTGGGATGTGTGTGTCTGCACGGGTGGGTGAGGAGATGTTGGGGGATGTGTGTGCGCACGTGGATGTTGGGATGTGTGTGTCCGCACTGGTGTTGGGATCTGGTGATTGAGCAGGGCGCTGGGCCGCTGTCTCGGTCCGTTTTGTCAGCATCTCCTGCTGCAGCCTCGGCCCGTCGCCTGACGCCGTCTCCATCCGTCTTGCGGCTCACGGCCCGTCGCCTGACGCCGTCTCCATCCGTCTTGCGGCTCACGGCCCGTCGCCTGACGCCGTCTCCATCCGTCTTGCGGCTCACGGCCCGTCGCCTGACGCCGTCTCCATCCGTCTTGCGGCTCACGGCCCGTCGCCTGACGCCGTCTCCATCCGTCTTGCGGCTAACGGCCCCGTCGCCTGACGCCGTCTCCATCCGTCTTGCGGCTCACGGCCCCGTCGCCTGACGCCGTCTCCATCCGTCTTGCGGCTCACGGGCCCAGCGGGTCTAGCCAGAACTCCAAACACTGGTTTACCTCCTCCCGCCTCCAGTCGCTGCCATAACTGATTACGCCGTAGGTCTCGGCAAACCGTCAGCTAACGGACTTTTTTCTTGGTTTGGTTTGCGTTGGTGCTCGAATGGCAGTAGGTTTGTACCAGAAACTCCGATTATATCGGGCGTTTTATTTTGTTTGTTTTTTGTTTTGTTTTACAGCAGCTCACGTTGCTTTTGTTAGCACAAATTAATAAAGTCAAAATCCTTTCAATGGAGACGGAACTCTTTTTCTACTCGGGGCAGACGTACGCGCGTCATGCTAACGTGCGTGTCTGACGCCATGCTGCTCTCGCAGTCTAATTAGTACGCAATAATTATAATCCACATTTATATCGGAGGGCTGCTGACAGCATCGGTGGACAGCTGCGCGGAGATAAAAAGTTTGCGTTGGTGCTGGAACGGCAGTAACTTTGTAACAGAAACCTGGTACACATTAGCCCTGATATAACCCTTTGTGGTGACTGGGCTCAAAGCACCAACTAACTAACTAACTAACTAACTAACCGTGGTACACATTAACCCTGATATAACCCTTTGTGGTTGACTGGGCTCAAAGCACCAACTAACTAACTAACTAACCAGTGGTACACATTAGCCCTGATATAACCCTTTGTGGTTGACTGGGCTCAAAGCACCAACTAACTAACTAACTAACTAACTAACCGTGGTACACATTAGCCCTGATATAACCCTTTGTGGTTGACTGGGCTCAAAGCACCAACAACTAACTAACTAACTAACCGTGGTACACATTACCCTGATATAACCCTTGTGTGACTGGGCTCAAAGCACCAACTAACTAACTAACTAACTAACCGTGGTACACATTAGCCCTGATATAACCCTTTGTGGTTGACTGGGCTCAAAGCACCAACTAACTAACTAACTCACCGTGGTACACAAACCTTTCGGAGCGCGCTGACAACCGCGGCATTCGCTGTGTGGTCCTGGGGCTGATGAAGTCTCTTGGTGTCTGGCACCTGGCGATGAAAGTGGACCGATGGTAGAAGTGGGCTTACTAGTGTGTTTCATGACTTACCGTTAGTGCCGGTTCCCAAGAAGCCCAGCATAGCAAGCCTGAACGACCACCGACCGGTCGCTCTGACCGCCGTGGTCATGAAAGTGTTCGAGCGCCTGGTTCTCAGGTCCCTCAAGGCAGCCACTGACCATCAGCTGGACCCGCACCAGTTCGCCTACCGGGCCACCAGATCCGTCGATGATGCTGTCGCGCTTGCCCTGCATCACATTCTGCAGCACCTCGAGACCTCCGGCACATATGCCAGGGTGCTGTTCGTGGATTTCAGTTCAGCGTTCAACACGATCATCCCACGGAAGCTGTTTAACAAACTGATCCACATGGGCGTCGAGAGGTCTCTGTGCATGTGGATTGTGGACTTCCTCCAGGACAGGCCCCAGTCAGTGAGAATCGGCAAGCAGACCTCCAAGGAGATCACCCTCAACGTCGGTGCTCCTCAGGGGTGTGTGCTTTCACCTCTGCTGTTCTCGCTGTTCACAAATGACAGCGTGTCATCAGAGCCCTCTGTAGTCATGATTAAGTTTTCAGATGACACTACACTGGAGGGTCTGATCCACAACTCTGATGAGTCAGCCGACCGGGGTGAAGT
Source organism: Alviniconcha marisindica (assembly GCA_018857735.1). Lineage (NCBI taxonomy): Eukaryota > Metazoa > Mollusca > Gastropoda > Provannidae > Alviniconcha > Alviniconcha marisindica. Next base: position 333,848 of record JABMCL010001026.1, on the reverse strand, counting down.
TGAGAGGTTGGCTGGCTGGTGCTCTGAGAATGACTTGGAGTTAAATGTGTCCAAAACGAAAGAAATGGTGTTTGATTTTAAGAAGAAGAAAACGCCTCTTGTTCCACTCACTATCGCTGGCGAGGTAGTCGAAGAAGTAAAATCATTCAAATTTCTTGGCACAACCATCTCTTCAGACCTTAAATGGGACGAGAATTTTAGCTCCGCCACCAGCGACTTTTCTTCCTGAGACAGCTAAAGAAATTCCAAGTCAGTCATTCCATACTGACTCAGTTCTACGCGGTGCAATTGAGAGCATTCTGACATTTTCCATCACTGTCTGGTACAGCAGCGCGTGTCAGAAAGACAAAGATCAACTAGAGAGGACAGTTCGAACAGCCTCTAAAATCATAGGCAGCGACATGAAACCAATTGCCTCCATTCACTCCCTGCGATCAGACCGCAAAGTGATGGCCATACATCGCATCCAGCCAACCGCCTCTTCCAGCCCCTTCCCTCTGGACGCAGAACAGTTTTTGTCCAGAACAGTTTTGACCCTCAAGCAATACGCTTATTTAGCAAGTGATCAGTGTGTTAGCGACAGCCAAAGAACCAAACTGTGCTCAGTCTTTCATTTGACCGTAGCTTATTTTATTTTATACTCTTGTTATTATTTATTCCCAGTGCGCATTGCTCTGGCACATTCATGGAGAGAGAGAGAGAGAGAGAGAGAGAGAGAGAGAGAGAGAGAGAGAGAAGAGAGAGAGAGGAGAGAGAGAAGAGGGAAAAGAGAGAGTTTGCATTTGTGTATAATATATGCTTGTGCACATGGTTGAGCGTGCGCACATGTGTGGGGTGTAGGAGTATGCGTGTGAATGTGTTTGTTAAACTTTGATTAGTTTTAACTTACTTGTTTTATATGTAGGACTTTTTATTTATTTTTATTCTTTTCTATTATCGTGTAATTTTAACATTATTTACAAGTGTGTATGTGCGGAAGGGGGAGGGGTGGGGCATGCGTGCAGGTGCATGAGTGAGTGAGTGAGTGTGTGTGTGTGTGTGTGTGTGTGTGTGTGTGTGTGTGTGTGTGTGTGTGTGTGTGTGTGTGTGTGTGTGTGTGTGTGTGTGTGTGTGTGTGTGTGTGGTGAGTGTGTGTGCGTGCGTTTCTTGCTGTTATTGAACTCTTACTCGGCTCTGTCTTAAAAGCAGGATTTTATATTATGAAATGGAATGTAATTGTTACTTATAAATGGGGTGTGTGTGTGTGTGTGTGTGTGTGTGTGTGTGTGTGTGTGTGTGTGTGTGTGTGTGTGTGTGTGTGTGTGTTGTGTTGCTTTTTTTTGCGTTACCTGCGCGGTGTGTGTGTGTGTGTGTGAACTTTACTTTGCCTATTTAGTCTTAGAATAGACTATATTTTACATTGGAACATTACTCATACTTTGGCGGTGTGTGTGTGTGGTGTGTGGTGTGTGTGTGTGGTGTGTGTGTGTGTGTGTGTTGTGTGTGTTGGCGTGCTGCGTGCGGGTGCAGGTGTGTATGTGCAGTTGTGCGCTAGGTGTGTTTCTATGGGCGTTTGGGTGTTGTTAGTGAAAGGGTTGCTAGAGATAATGTCAGTGTGTGTTGCTTATGTTTGTTGCTTACGCTTTCGAGACACTTTCCTTGTGTAAAACTTGGTGAATAAAGAACTGAATCTGATTTAATCGAATCTGAATATTGAGATATGTTCTTCGTTGTGCAATAAACGACAGCTTTAATTTCCGCTGGGATGAATCAAGTATATTGTTATTGTTGTGTACTACCTGTGTTCTAACCTGTGTGATGCTTGTGTGTGTGTGTGTGTGTGTGTGTGTGTGGTGGTGGTGGTGCGGGCGTGCGTGCGTGCGTGCGTGGTGTGTGGTGGTCGTGTGTGTGTGTGTGTGTGTGTGTGTGTGTGTGTGTGTGTTGTGTGTGTGTGTGTGTGGGTGTTTTCTTGCTTGCTTGCTTTGAAGCCGGTGGGTTTGCGTGTACACACCACAGACACATGTCTCACCGGACCATTAATAACACATCACCATACAGATGGACAGTGAAGCAGTGCTGTCAAACCCATTAATAGCACATCACCATACAGATGGACAGTGAATCAGTGCTGTCAAACCCATTGATAGCACATCACCATACAGATGGACAGTGAATCAGTGCTGTCAAACCCATTGATAACACATCACCATACAGATGGACAGTGAATCAGTGCTGTCAAACCATTAATAACACATCACCATACAGATGGACAGTGAAGCAGTGAGAGTCGATCGTCTTCGTCTTACATTTCCTCTTTCCTTAGGCTTTCCCCGAAAACGGAGCTGCCAGCAGTTCAGGACGGAAGCATTAATATTTTCATCTTCCCCTCCGAAGAAGTCCAGCATTTGCACCACCTCCTTCCTCTGTGTGCATTCATGCGTGCCCTTTGCCAGTCAAACCACTCCAACCTTTTATCATTTTCCCTCCAGTTCCCCGGCCTTTTTCCTCCCCAAACAGTTTTCCCTTCACTTCCTCCGAGTCTGCCACATCGGATATCCGGAAAAGCTCGAATTTGGCCAAAAGTGACAACTGTCGCGATATTCCCAAAGTCAACACATTCGAGGGTTTCAGTTAGAAAAGTTAAGAAGTGCGAGGGACCTCTCCAAAAGCTTGCTATTTCCAGTAATGGGGGCGAAATTCAGACAGCTAGTGTTGCCACCTTTCAAGCTAAATGGCTCCGGGGGAGCTTTTCCAATCAGCGGTTCCGATGGCGCGTGGGTCGGGCTTGTATGCTTAGCCTGTGGAACTGGCCCGTCCAACGCTGCGCCAGAAAGTCATCTACTCGGCACGTGGCTGCAACATGACGTCACCGTGCCTTGCTCATCGACATCGCCAAGCGGTTACAGCAGAACTCGGACATTAAAAACAAAAACAAAAAACTCGTTCCAAATAAACCTCGGTTACGACAAAATGCCTGTCTGGGTCCAGGCTAAGTTTATGTTGTTGTTTCGTTACATTTAAAAAAATAAATTAAAAAAATAAACATAGGCAAGTAGGCAACCCGTTTCATGGTCTGAAACACGTATTGTCCCCCCAGTGACACTCTCTTTAGGCTGTCCACAATTTATGTGACTGTCGTAGTCCCCCACAATAACTCTCTTTAGGCTGTCCACAATTTATGTGACTGTCATAGACCCCCACAAAACTCTCTTTAGGCTGTCCACAATTTATGTGACTGTCGTAGTCCCCCACAACAACACTCTCTTTAGGCTGTCCACAATTTATGTGACTGTCGTAGTCCCCCACAATAACTCTCTTTAGGCTGTCCACAATTTATGTGACTGTCGTAGTCCCCCACAATAACTCTTTAGGCTGTCCCCCAATTTATTGTGACTGTCGTATGGGTCGGTCCCCACAACAACACTCTCTTTAGGCTGTCCACAATTTATGTGACTGTCGTAGTCCCCCACAATAACTCTCTTTAGGCTGTCCACAATTTATGTGACCTCGTAGTCCCCACAAAAACACTCTCTTTAGGCTGTCCACAATTTATGTGACTGTCGTAGTCCCCCACAATAACTCTCTTTAGGCTTTCCACAATTTATGTGACTGTCGTAGTCCCCCACAATAACTCTTTAGGCTGTCCACAATTTATGTGACTGTCGTAGTCCCCACAACAACACTCTCTTTAGGCTGTCCACAATTTATGTGACTGTCGTAGTCCCCCACAATAACTCTCTTTAGGCTTTCCACAATTTATGTGACTGTCGTAGTCCCCCACAATAACTCTCTTTAGGCTGTCCACAATTTATGTGACTGTCGTAGTCCCCCACAATAACTCTCTTTAGGCTGTCCACAATTTATGTGACTGTCGTAGTCCCCCACAATAACTCTTTAGGCTGTCCACAATTTATGTGACTGTCGTAGTCCCCCACAATAACTCTCTTTAGGCTGTCCACAATTTATGTGACTGTCGTAGTCCCCCACAACAACACTCTCTTTAGGCTGTCCACAATTTATGTGACTGTCGTAGTCCCCCACAATAACTCTTTAGGCTGTCCACAATTTATGTGACTGTCGTAGTCCCCCACAATAACTCTTTAGGCTGTCCACAATTTATGTGACTGTCGTAGTCCCCTACAACAACACTCTCTTTAGGCTGTCCACAATTTATGTGACTGTCGTAGTCCCCCACAATAACTCTCTTTAGGCTGTCCACAATTTATGTGACCTCGTAGTCCCCCACAATAACTCTCTTTAGGCTGTCCACAATTTATGTGACTGTCATAGACCCCCACAATAACTCTCTTTAGGCTGTCCACAATTTATGTGACCTCGTAGTCCCCTACAACAACACTCTCTTTAGGCTGTCCACAATTTATGTGACTGTCGTAGTCCCCCACAATAACTCTCTTTAGGCTGTCCACAATTTATGTGACTGTCATAGACCCCCACAATAACTCTCTTTAGGCTGTCCATAATTTATGTGACTGTCGTAGTCCCCCACAATAACTCTTTAGGCTGTCCACAATTTATGTGACTGTCATAGACCCCCACAATAACTCTCTTTAGGCTGTCCATAATTTATGTGACTGTCGTAGTCCCCCACAACAACACTCTCTTTAGGCTGTCCACAATTTATGTGACTGTCGTAGTCCCCCACAATAACACTCTCTTTAGGCTGCCCACTGTTATTGTGAACAGTCGTAGTTTCCCAATAACTTTGTGAACGTCGTAGTCCCCCAACAACATATACTGTGCTCTCAGAAAATCTCTATATGCTGTCCAAAGTTAATGTGAACGTCGTAGTCCCCCAACAACAAGCTCTTTAGGCTGTCCACAATTAATGTGAACGTCGTAGTCCCACCAGCAACGACACTCGCTTTAGGCTGTCTACAGTGGTCAACATCCACAGCCCCCTCAATTCTCTGTCTCTCTCTCTGTGTCTCTGTCTCACTGTCACTGTCTCTTTGTCTCTCTGTCTCTGTCTGTCTGTCTCTGTCTCTTTCTCTCTATCTCTCTTTCTGTCTGTCTGTCTGTCTGTCTGTCTGTCTCTCTTTGTCTCTGTCAGACTGCCTGTCTCTATCCATGCACTTGACACACGCGCGCACATACCCGGACGCATGCACGCCGCACAAACTAACACACACACACACACACACACACACACACACACACACACACACACACACACACACACACAGGCACCCGCAAGCGCGCACATGCACACACGCGCAATCACACACACAAACACACACACAGGCACGCACTAAAATATCAGCATTTTTATTACAATTTCCTTTTATGTTCGTCTTGTGAGTGTCGACTGATCAGGTTGATGTTGGTGACGTCATTTATGTAATATTCGAGCCGTAATATTTATAAGCAGTTTTGCTTGTTTCACGGCCGAACTGTTCTGTTTTTAATGTATTTTTATAATTATTATAAAAGATGTTTTTTAAACCCACCCCCACTCCAAATTTCATGCGTCATGAAGTGTCAAAGTACCCCCCGCCTCCCCTTTTTCCCTCACGCCATCCCGATGTTTTCGCGTGCGGGGTGTGGTGTGTGTGTGTTTGTGGGGGTGTGTGTGTGTGTGTGGTGTGGTGTGTTGTGTGTGGGTGTGTGTTGTGTGTTGTGTGGTTTTGTGTGGGGGGTGGTGGTGGGGGTGGGGTGGGGGTGGTGGGGTGGTGGTGTTGTGTGTGTGTGTGTGTGGTGTGGTGTGTGTGTGTGTGTGTGTGTTTTTTTGGTTGTGGTGTGTGTGTGGTGTGTGTGTGTTGTGGTTGGTGTGGGTGGTGTGGGTGGTGTGGGGTGTTAGGTGGGGGTGGTGTGTGTGTGTTGTGGTGGTGTGTGTTGTGTGTGTTTGTGTGTGTTGTGTGTGTGTGTGGGGGTTGTGTGTTGTGTGTTGTGTGTTTGGGGTGTGTGTGGGTGGGGGTGTGTGTGTGTGTGTGGTGTGGGTGTGTGTGGGGGTTGTGGTGTGTGTGTGTGTGGGGTGTTGTTTTTGTGTGTTGGTGTGTGGGGTGTTGTGTGTGTGTGGGGTGTGTGTGTGTGTTGTGTTTTTTTGTGTGTGTGGGGGTTTGTGTGTTTGTTTGTGGGGTGTGTGTGTGTGGTGTGGGTGGTTGTGTTTTGTGTGTGTGTGTGTGTGTGTGTGTGGGGGTTTGGTTTGTGGTTTTTGTTTGGGTGGGGGTGGGTGTGTGTGGTGTGTGGTTGTGTGTGGTTTTGGGGGGTTGTGTTGGTTGGGTGTGGTTGTGTGTTGTGTGTGGGGTGTGTGGGTTGTGTTGTGTGTTGTTGTTGTGTGTGTGTGTGTGGGGTGGTGTGTGTGTGTTTTGTGTGTGTGGTGGGGTGTGTGGTGTGTGTGTGGGGTGGTGTGGTGGGGGGTGGTGTGGTGTGTGTGTGGTGTGTGTGTGTGTGTGTGGTGTGGTGTGTGTGGTGTGTGTTTTTGGTGTGTTGTGTGGGTGTGTGTGTGTGGGGTGTGTGTGTGTGTTTGGGTGTGTGTGTTGTGTGGTGGGGTTGTGTTGTGGTGTGTGTGTGTGTGTGTGTTTTGGTGTGGTGTGTTTGTGTGTGTGTGTGGGTGTGTGTGTGTGTGGGTTGTGTGTGTGTGTGTGTGTTTGTTGTGGGGGTGTGTGTGTGTGTGTGGTGTGTGTGTTTGTGTGTGTGTTTTGTGTGTGTGTGTGTGTGTGTGTGTGTGTGGTGTGTGTGTGTGTGTGTGGTGTGTGTGTGTGTGTGTGTGTGTGTTGTGTGTGTGGTGTGGTGTGGTGTGGTGTGTGTGTGTGTGTGTGTGTGTGTGTGGTGTGTGTGTGGGGTGTTGTGTGTGTTGTGTGTGTGTGTGGTGTGTGTGTGTTGTGGTGTGTGGTTGTGTGTGTGTGGGTGTGTGGTGTGTGTGTGTGTGTTTTGTGTGTGTGTGTGTGTGGTGTGTGTGTGTGTGTGTGTGTGTGTGTGTGTGTGTGGTGTGTGTGTGTGTGTGTGTTTTGGTGTGGTGTGTGTGTGTGTTGGTGTGGTGTGTGGGTGTGTGTGTGGTGTGTGTGTGGTGTGTGTGTGTGGGGTGTTTGTGTGTGTGTGGTGTGGTGTGTGTGGGTGTTGTGTGTTGTGTGTGTGTAGTGTGTGGGGGGGTGTGTTGTGTGTGTGGAGTGTGTGGTTAGTGGGGTGTGTGTGTGTGTGGAGTGTGTGTGTGTGGAGTGTGTCCCTATAAACTGTATACTGTCCACTGACAGGAGCTGTCCGGCCATGTCTGAGCCGGCGACGAGCGGCGAGATAGCAGAGCCACTGGTTACAGCAGTAGTGCAGAGCCACTGGTTACAGCAGTAGTGCAGAGCCACTGGTTACAGCAGTAGTGCAGAGCCACTGGTTACAGCAGTAGTGCAGAGCCACTGGTTACAGCAGTAGTGCAGAGCCACTAGTTATAGCAGTAATGCAGAGCCACTGGTTACAGCAGTAGTGCAGAGCCACTGGTTACAGCAGTAGTGCAGAGCCACTGGTTATAGCAGTAGTGCAGAGCCACTGGTTACAGCAGCAGTGCGGATGGGCCACTGGTTACAGCAGCAGTGCCGATGGGCCACTGGTTACAGCATTAGACAGGTGCGATGGGCCACTGGTTACAGCAGCAGTGCCATGGCCACTGGTTACAGCAGTAGTCAGAGCAGGGCAGTATGGGCCACTGGTTACAGCAGTAGTGCGAGGGCCACTGGTTACAGCAGCTAGCCGCAGGCCACTGGTTACAGCAGTAGCGGAGCACGGAGGGCGCAGAGATGGTTACAGCAGATGGGCCGATGGGTATACAGCGGTACAGAGCAGGCGCAGTAGGGGCCACTGGTTACAGCAGCTAGTGCAGAGGCACTGGTTACAGCAGAGGCGAGCTACTGGTTACAGCAGTCAGTGCGAGCCACTGGTTACAGCAGAGTGCACGAGGGCACTGGTTACAGCAGCAGTGCACGATGGGCCACTGGTTACAGCAGCAGTGCGAGGGCCACTGGTTACAGCAGCAGTGCCGAGGGCCACTGGTTACAGCAGTAGTGCGGGGCCAACTGGTTACAGCAGCAGTGCCGCAGGGCCACTGGTTACGCAGCAGTGCCGATGGGCCACTGGTTACAACAGCAGTGCCGATGGGCCACTGGTTACAGCAGAGGCCGATGGGCCACTGGTTACAGCAGGCAGGCCGATGGGCCACTGGTACAGCAGCAGTGTCGATGGGCCACTGGTTACAGCAGCAGTGCCGCAGGGCCACTGGTTACAGCAGCAGTGCCGATGGGCCACTGGTTACAGACAGCAGTGCCGATGGGCCACTGGTTACAGCAGAGTGCGGGGCAACTGGTTACAGCAGCAGTGCCGCAGGGCCACTGGTTACTGCAGCAGTGCCGATGGGCCACTGGTTACAACAGCAGTGCCGATGGGCCACTGGTTACAGCAGCAGTGCCGATGGGCCACTGGTTACAGCAGCAGTGCCGATGGGCCACTGGTTACAGCAGCAGGGCCGATGGGCTACTGGTTACAGCAGCAGTGCCGATGGGCCACTGGTTACAGCAGCAGGGCCGATGGGCCACTGGTTACAGCAGCAGGGCCGATGGGCATTAGTGACAAGCAGCTTACAGCGGGCGTCAAGGCCGTGCGCAAGGGCAGTGGCGCGATAGTGATCCGGCATTACAGCCCACCGTCAGTATCGATCTCTGCGGTCAGTCAGTCACTGATTGTGGCCAACGTCTCCCCCCCCCCCCCCCCCCCCCCCCCCCCCCCCCCCCCTAATAAGTCTTACGGTTTTTGTGGACGTTAAGCAGCACAACGCTTGCTTACTTGCGATCACTGCCGCCAGTCGCTGTGGTCAACGTCACCACTCACGTCAGCCGGAAGTGTTGCTTACACTCAGTGACGGGCAGAGTACTGCGCCTTGACTGGCGGTACAGAGTGAACTGAATATCGCGGCCACAGCGAATATCTCATAACCACTGAGAGAGAGAGAGAGAGAGAGAGAGAGAGAGAGAGAGAGAGAGAGAGAGAGAGAGAGAGAGAGAGAGAGAGAGAGAGAGAGAGAGAGAGAGAGAGAGAGAGGATAAAATTCCTGATTTACGAGGGTAATAGATAAGCATATATGCTTCTTTTTTTATATAATTTTTTGTACGTCCTGCCCTCGCCCGAACACTGAAGGGACTACTCTAGATCTAGTCATGTAGTCAGTCACTGCGCACGGTTTCTAAGCTACGCCGCACACCGCGGTACACACACTGACATGGAATAAATGAAGTTTAGACGTCAAACATGATGTGAGACAGGCGGGAATGGAGAGAGAGAGAGAGAGAGAGAGAGAGAGAGAGAGAGAGAGAGAGAGAGAGAGAGAGAGAGAGAGAGAGAGAGAGAGAAGAGAGAGAGAGAGAGGAAGAATAAACTTTATTTTACGAGGGTAGTGGAGAAGACTCGAGGTCTTTTTACATCCAGCCCTCGCCCATGAAGGAAACTACTATTAACTAAGGATACATTGAGCTACTGTATGCTGAGTACATGTACATTCATACGAACCATGTTGAAATGGACACCAGTAAACCGAGAAACAAGTCGATAATGAGCATAAAAATAAACTGAATTAAAATAATATATACATATAAAAATTAGCTTGATTTGGAGTAAACACATACACGCGCGCACGCACATAAGACTGATTAAGAACATGTTTGTCATCGAAAACTACATGCACACAGAGCACAGACACACAAAATGTTTGACTGAGCTGCCTGTAGCAGAACAACACAGCGGGTTGGAGCAGCCGCACACACACACACACACACACACACACACACACACACACACACACACACACACACACACACACACACACACACACATACATACATATCATATATGATCATGGTTTCACGTAACACCTAAGAGAGATAACATATGAAGCGTAAGACGCTTTTTAAACACTGACTGGAAGCCTCAATTCGCCGCTGGGCAATGCTGAGTTCCAGAGAGCAGGACCAGGATAAACCAGGCTGGACATGAATAAATCTGTCCTTGGTTTTGGCACATTTAGCTTTCTTGATGAATTCCTTGAACTTTGATTAATCAATAATTTTGTTGATAGATAAATCGGTGCCCTACCCGATACAATTTTGTGCAGAGAGAGAGAGAGAGAGAGAGAGAGCGTGTGCGCGTTTAGAGTAACATGGGAGGTAACTCTGAACGAATGAACCCCCGCCCTTCAGTTTGTGGCCTTGACCTCCAGGACAGAAAGTGCGCATGGTGGTTGTTGCAGAAGATCCACACATTAACCAGCTGCTGCATACGTCGCTCTTTGGCTCTCACTTGGTGAGTAACATGATCAGCATCCCAGAAATCCGTGTTTAATGGAGACTGCACGAGACTGGAATGGTAAAAATATTCGGATGCTCTCCGTGCTGTCTCAAGTTAATGGATAGCACCACATCTCAGCGGAACCAGCCTGATGAAATCAAGCAGGCAGCCATCTGAATTTTGTGTTTATTATTATTATTACATTATTATTATTGTTGTTATTATTATTATTATTATTCATCGCTTTTATATAGCGCTATTCTCTGCGCACATGTCGCATGTGATTGTGAATGTGAATGAATGAGTGATTGTATCCTTTTCGTAGCGCGTATTATTAATATCCACGGAAGTGGTGTACTGGTAGCGCTCTTTGGTAGTTGCATGGCTTGTGCCACGTGAAAATGCTGTGTAACCGGACCTGCGGCCCGTTCCTCATTTTAGGTTTAGGGGGAGGCTGGAGATTGCCAAGGAGAGACACTCACAATGGAATACACAATTGCCTCTAGTCTTCTTCATGTAGTCACAGTAGTGTGCATTTCAATGTTCCTCGCGTTGTGTTCCGAAAACCACTACAGTCGACCGACCTTGGTAACCAGAAAAAAAACCCTGTGTTAGTGTTTGGTTGCTTGTCTGATACTCAGAGGTAGGTGTGCCGTTTCACAATGCACATATGCCACTTAAAAAAGATAAGAGAGAGACAGAAGTTGTTCACATGTACTGACATGACAGAAACACTGAGGCATGATCACAGACGCACGCACTGACCACACTCTGTCTCAGTACATTCACTCCCATTATAGTGACAAACCAAATAAAGAAATACATACAATTTTTATTTACACCACCGCATGTTACACACACAGTAAACAAGAACAAACCAAACTGACACATGGCTATACCTAACCTACACACTAAACCATAGCTAACTTAGCTACCGGCATAGGCTCAGTACCAATTACCTACAAAATAAGTTGCACCCTTGCACTGACTTGACTAATATTTGCACTTTGCAGCACAAGAAGACAAACAAACATAAACTTAACTAACGCTCGCACTTTGCAGCACAGGTCTTCTAGTAACTAAACATGCGTGCCTGTACTTTGCAGCACAGGTCTCTAATAACTAAGGGAAAAGCAACACACTTTTCAGCATGTAGACTTGGGGGGGGGGGGGGGTGGGGACGGACTAGCACTTTTCAGCACCGAGTCCTCTAACTAAGGGAAGAGCAACACACTTTTCAGCATGTAGACTCGGGGGGAGAAGGTGGGGTTGACCAGCACTTTTCAGCACATGGTACAGAAACCGGGCAGGCACTGTCTTTTATACAGCCGCGCACCGGCCAGTCACTGGCAGGCAGCGTCCGACTGGAGAGAAAGGGTGGGGGAACTCAGGGCCCGTAACTCGAGTCAGCTTGCAGTTGCACAGCTCTCCTGCTACAGCTGCCATCTCGGCGCAAGTTCTGTGTACACCATTCTGCCATACACCAGTGTAGTGTCACTTCATTCAAAGCCACATATGTAGGGTGTATGTGTGTTTAGCTGTAACCTGTCACCTGTGCTTTTGGTGGAATGACTCTTTTACGTGCTACTGCGGTAACATGGGGTGGAACGGATACCAAATAAGAGTCAGCACAGAAAGTTGACCCAGGAGAAGAAAATTCTTCTGCTGCTCCTGCTGGGGCTCCAACCCGGGACCTTTCGGTCACGAGTCTGGCACTCTGACCGCTGAGACATTCCCACTCGTCCATTCTTGTTACTCAACCACTGACGGTGGTCAGGAAGTGACCACGTTTAGTCTCATCACAGCCGTCCATGCCCGCAAGCATCATGCACAGACATAATACAAAATGAATTAACATGATGTGATCAGTAAATTATGGAAAGGTCATGAACGCTAAAAACGTTCACTTGAAATGGATTTTTTTTTTTACATTTTTTTTTTTATTGTTATCAAATCTCTCTCTGTGTTTCTCTTTCTCCCTCTGTTTCTAGTCTCTCTCTGTGTGTCTCATTTGTTGGTGCATTTGTTAGTGTATAATTTAATGATTTAATTGGTATTTTTCACACTATTCTTTAAGAATAAATTCTGCACACTTTTGTCATCCTTATTGTTATGTATCATGCACTTCAGACTCTTGTTACTGTTAGTTTAGGTGCATCACCCTGATATAACCGTAATGGTTGACTGGGCATAAAACACCAAGCTACCTGCTTACTTACTGCTTACTGGTAGGTGCAGGCATTTTACAAATTACAAACATGTATGCAGAGAAAACTGAGCATTAATGACAAAGGGGCTTAATATGGCTGTAATTAGTGAGAACTACAACAATGTAACTGGTATGAATGAGTGCAGTGATTGGTGTGATGTTCTACAACAATGTAACTGGTGTGAATGAGTGCAGTGATTGGTGTGATGTTCTGTTTGCAGAAGATGACCATGAATTGAGACCAGTGGTCAGAGCTGTCCAGCAAGATGCCAGGAGAGAGGGACCCCCTCCTTGGGGCTGACCGCTGTCCACCTTCCCACCCACATGGTGATGGTCCCACTTATGGGTCCAGTGGGCTGCATGTGCCCGGTCAGCATCTCCATGGTAACTGTGTGTGTCTGGTCAGCATCTCCATGGTAACTGTGTGTGTCTGGTCAGCATCTCCATGGTAACTCAGTGTGTGTCTGGTCAGCATCTCCATGGTAACTGTGTGTGTGGTCAGCATCTCCATGGTAACTGTGTGTGTCTGGTCAGCATCTCCATGGTAACTGTGTGTGTCTGGTCAGCATCTCCATGGTAACTGTGTGTGTCTGGTCAGCATCTCCATGGTAACTGTGTGTGTCTGGTCAGCATCTCCATGGTAACTCTGTGTGTGTGTGTGTGTGTGTGTGTAGACGTGTGTATACAGGGTAGATTTGTGTAGACATGTTTGTATACAGGGTGTGTGTGTGTGTGTGTGTGTGTGTGTGTGTGTGTGTGTGGTGTGTGTGTGTGTGTACAGTTTGATTTTGCTATATTTGCTTGAATAATTAAAGCACCAAACGTGTGTTCATACTGCTCAGCTGTGTCTATCATAATCATAAAAATTGTATGAAAATGTTTGTTTTTTTGCAGCTCGTTGTACATTACACATTACCCAACAGTTTTAATGACTGGTTGAGAAACAAAAAATCGACCGGCAAAACAATGGTCAGTTAGCAGTGTAGCACAATGGCAGAGATTCTGAAGAGTGTCCCCATGATGTTTTCTCTGCTGACGTTGTTGGTGTTGTGTTGTCCGCATGCAGCAGGTGCTGACCATCACCATGTGCCGTACAGCGACTCACGTAACAGTTTGGGTGAGGAGGGCTGCGACTACGACATCAAGCCTGACTCGGTACACATCCCCACAACCACAGATGTAAGTGTGTTGTCATGGTAACGGGGCAGTTTGGTAAAGGGGCAGTGTGGAGGGCTGCGACTACGACATCAAGCCAGACTTGGTACACATCCCCACAACCACAAATGTAAGTGTGTTGTCATGGTAACAGGGCAGTGTGGTAAATGGGGTGGGGTTGGGGGGGGGGGGGGGGCACTCTATCTGACTTGGTACACATCCCCACA
>JABMCL010001026.1:307500-315000 GCA_018857735.1 Alviniconcha marisindica | reverse complement strand
TGAGGGCTTAGTCTCACCGACCTGTTTACTTGTACATCATGAGGTGCTTAGACGGTCTCACCGACCTGTTACTTGTACATGGGGAAGGGCTTAGTTGGCCTCACCGACCTGTTTACTTGTACATGGGGAGGGGCTTAGTCGGCCTCACCGACCTGTTTACTTGTACATGGGGAGGGGCTCAGATGGCCTCACCGACCTGTTTACTTGTACATGGGGAGGGGCTTAGTCGGCCTCACCGACCTGTTTACTTGTACATGGGGAGGGGCTCAGACGGCCTCACCGACCTCTTTACTTGTACATGGGGAGGGGCTTAGACGGCCGCACCGACCTGTTTACCTGTACATGGTGAGGGGCTTAGACGGCCTCACCGACCTGTTTACTTGTACATGGGGAGGGGCTTAGACATGGGGAGGGGCTTAGACGGCCTCACCGACCTGTTTACCTGTACATGGTGAGGGGCTTAGACAGTTGCAGTCGCACCGACCTGTTTACTTGTACATGGTGAGGGGCTGAGACAGTCGCAGTCTCACGACCTGTTTACTTGTACATGGGAGGGGCTAGACAGTTGCAGTCTCACTGACCTGTTTACTTGTACATGGTGAGGGGCTTAGACAGTTGCAGTCGCACCGACCTGTTTACTTGTACATGGGGAGGGGCTTAGACAGTCGCAGTCTCACTGACCTGTTTACTTGTACATGGTGAGGGGCTTAGTCTCACTGACCTGTTTACTTGTACATGGTGAGGGGCTTAGATGGTCTCCCCGACCTGCTTACCCACAGGATTTGGGCCTAGTTTGTACGCTTAAATTTTCAGTGGATGAAAATTAAAAAACAAGTGCAATCATAAATATATTTTTTTTATCATGTTTTGTGGTTCATTTGTTTTCCAGTCCATAAATGTTTCCAAACATGTTTTGTGGCTTGTTTGTTTTCCAGTCCAGAATATGCCCAGTTCTGGTTTTCAGTGGCACATGTGTAAGACTCGCGATCTGTCGCTGCCACAGTGTGGGTTTCTATATTGCACTTTGTGTAGTCTTGGCACTGATTTCTCGGACAATTCAAAGTGAGGCTTGTATTTCCGCTGCAAAGTACAAGCATTCACTGTTTTTCTGGAAGTTGTGTTGAAATTGTCTCCAGATTATTTTTACTGAGAACAGAATAAAATGGAAAAGAACTGATGGAGAAAATGTTGAAGCAGCGAGGGGACAAGTGTTCTTGTCAAGATATGTGTGATCTGTCTCAGTACATCACTGGATTCAGACCAGCATCAGATTGTACAGGGACTGTGGTTTCCATGGTGACCACTGCATTAACCGTTGGTCTGTCTCAATACATCACTGGATCCAGACCAGCGGCAGATCCTGCAGGGACTGTGGTTTCCATGGTGACCACTGCATTAACCGTTGGTCTGTCTCAGTACATCACTGTGGATCCAGACCAGCGGCAGATCCTGCAGGGACTGTGGTTTCCATGGTGACCACTGCATTAACCGTTGGTCTGTCTCAGTACATCACTGTGGATCCAGACCAGCGGCAGATCCTGCAGGGACTGTGGTTTCCATGGTGACCACTGCATTAACCGTTGGTCTGTCTCAGTACATCACTGTGGATCCAGACCAGCGGCAGATCCTGCAGGGACTGTGGTTTCCATGGTGACCACTGCATTAACCGTTGGTCTGTCTCAGTACATCACTGTGGATCCAGACCAGCGGCAGATTGTACAGGGACTGTGGTTTCCATGGTGCAGCCACTGCAGCAGGGACGCCATCAAGCAGTTGGTGGGCATTGTGGGGGCGGTGATCATGCCGCACAACATTTACCTCCACTCCGCCCTCGTCTTGGTCAGTGTGTGTGTGTGTGTGTGTGTGTGTGTGTGTGTGTGTGTGTGTGTGTGTGTGTGTGTGTGTGTGTGTGTGTGTGTGTGTGTGTGTGTGTGTGTGGTGTGTGTGTGTGTGTGTGTGTTGTGTGTGTGTGTGTGTGTGTGTTGTGTGTGTGTGTGTGTGGTGTGTGTGTGTGTGTGTGTGCATGTGTGTGTGTGTGTGCGTGTTTGTGTGTGTATGAGTGTGTGTGTGTAGTTGTTGGTGTTGGTCAGTTTGTGTGTGTGTGTTTGTGTGTGTGTAAGAGAGAGAGAACACGCGTGAGAGAGAGGGGGGGTCAGTGTGATGTGTGCATGTCAAAGAAAACATCTTTCTGTAAAGAACGCTATTTTGGTTGACACATAAGTTGTTTAACAAGCCTTGGCACCACTGTTTAGTCCCGGGATGTCAACCGACGAGACAAGGGAGCAGTGAGGGAAGCCAACATGTACTACGCCATAGAGTCCGGTGAGATGTGGGCACAACCCTCCTTCTGTCTAATGCACTGTTTCATAATCAGGTCAGACACAGACACCGAAAACCCTCCTTCTGTCTAATGCACTGTTTCATAATCGGGTCAGACACAGACACCGAAAACCTTCCTTCTGTCTAATGCACTGTTTCATAATCAGGTCAGACACAGACACCAAAACTTCCTTCTGTCTAATGCACTGTTTCATAATCAGGTCAGACACAGACACCAAAAACTTTCCTTCTGTCTAATGCACTGTTTCATAATCAGGTCAGACACAGACACCGAAAACCTTCCTTGTCTCCAGTGCACTGTTTCACTATCCGTATGAAAGTGGTTGTTGTTGTTGTTGACTGACTTTAACGTACTGTGTTTACAGCTGTATGAAAGTGGTTGTTGTTGTTGACTGGCTGTAGTGTGCTGTGTTTACAGCTGTATGAAAGTGGTTGTTGTTGTTGACTGACTTAACGTGCTGTGTTTACAGCTGTATGAAAGTGGTTGTTGTTGTTGACTGACTTAATGTGCTGTGTTTACAGCTGTATGAAAGTGGTTGTTGTTGTTGACTGACTTTAACGTGCTGTGTTTACAGCTGTATGAAAGTGGTTGTTGTTGTTGACTGGCTGTAGTGCTGTGTTTACAGCTGTATGAAAGTGGTTGTTGTTGTTGACTGACTTTAGTGCTGTGTTTACAGCTGTATGAAAGTGGTTGTTGTTGTTGACTGGCTTAGTGTGCTGTGTTTACAGCTGTATGAAAGTGGTGTTGTTGTTACCGATGTGCTGTGTTACGCTGTATGTAAGTGTTGTTGTGACTGACTTTAACGTGCTGTGTTTACAGCTGTATGAAAGTGGTTGTTGTTGTTGACTGGCTGTAGTGTGCTGTGTTTACAGCTGTATGAAAGTGGTTGTTGTTGTTGACTGGCTGTAGTGTGCTGTGTTTACAGCTGTATGAAAGTGGTTGTTGTTGTTGACTGGCTGTAGTGTGCTGTGTTTACAGCTGTATGAAAGTGGTTGTTGTTGTTGACTGGCTGTAGTGTGCTGTGTTTACAGCTGTATGAAAGTGGTTGTTGTTGTTGACTGCTTAGTTGCTGTGTTTACAGCTGTATGAAAGTGGTTGTTGTTGTTGACTGGCTGTAGTGTGCTGTGTTTACAGCTGTATGAAAGTGGTTGTTGTTGTTGACTGGCTTAGTGTGCTGTGTTTACAGCTGTATGAAAGTGGTTGTTGTTGTTGACTGGCTTGTAGTGTGCTGTGTTTACAGCTGTATGAAAGTGGTTGTTGTTGTTGACTGGCTGTAGTGTGCTGTGTTTACAGCTGTATGAAAGTGGTTGTTGTTGTTGACTGACTTTAACGTGCTGTGTTTACAGCTGTATGTAAGTGGTTGTTGTTGATTGACTTCAGTGTGCTGTGTTTACAGCTGTATGTAAGTGGTTGTTGTTGTTGACTGACTTCAGTGTGCTGTGTTTACAGCTGTATGAAAGTGGTTGTTGTTGATTGACTTGCTAGTGTGCTGTGTTTACAGCTGTATGTAAGTGGTTGTTGTTGTTGACTGGCTGTAGTGTGCTGTGTTTACAGCTGTATGTAAGTGGTTGTTGTTGTTGACTAGCTTTATCATGCTGTGTTTACAGGTGTGGCATTGTTCGTGTCATTCCTCGTCAACCTCTTTGTGATGGCCGTTTTTGCCAAGGCATTTTCTAACACCGACTTTGCTACTCTGGAGAAGGCCGTGAGTATGGTGTTTTCCTTTTGTTTGCAGGTTGAACATAATCAAGGCAGGGATGTCTCGAATTTAAATACCCATATGTACTGATGCCGCATGTTATCAGTATCATAGTGTTACCCTGTCTCTCTTTCTTCTGTGTGTGTGTGTGTGTGTGTGTGTGTGTGTGTGTGTTTTATTAACGTATTGCCATTATGTGAAAGTAACACATAAGTATGGGTAGGCTGTGGTCTGTTCAGGGTGACTGGTCATACAACCACTATGGACTGGCCATGAAAACCATGTGACCAATGTAAGGGTGACTGGGGTTATTGGTACAAGCCACTATGGACTGGCCATGAAGATCAGGTGACCACAGTGTAAGTGTACAGTGATGTGGTATGTTCAGGGTGATATGCTATGTTCAGGGTGACTGGTTGTACAGTCGCTATGGACTGGCCATGAAGATCAGGTGACCACAGTGTAAGTGTACAGTGATGTGGTATGTTCAGGGTGACTGGTTGTACAGCCACTATGGACTGGCCATGAAGATCAGGTGACCACAGTGTAAGTGTACAGTGATGTGGTATGTTCAGGGTGATATGCTATGTTCAGGGTGACTGGTTGTACAGCCACTATGGACTGGCCATGAAGATCAGGTGACCACAGTGTAAGTGTACAGTGATGTGGTATGTTCAGGGTGATATGCTATGTTCAGGGTGACTGGTTGTACAGCCACTATGGACTGGCCATGAAGATCAGGTGACCACAGTGTAAGTGTACAGTGATGTGGTATGTTCAGGGTGATATGCTATGTTCAGGGTGACTGGTTGTACAGCCACTATGGACTGGCCATGAAGATCAGGTGACCACAGTGTAAGTGTACAGTGATGTCTGTTCAGGGTGATATGCTATGTTCAGGGTGACTGGTTGTACAGCCACTATGGACTGGCCATGAAGATCATGTGGGCCCTTGGTCTGCTGGCTGCCGGACAGAGTTCCACAATGACGGTACGGATTTCTGTTGAGGATTGGTTCCTTATTTTAACCAGTCAGTAATGATGATAGTGAAGACTGCAGAATATGATCATATCAGTGGTTATGAGGTACTGTCACTGTACTTCCTGGGGAATTAATTTGATTTGTTATGTAGATATGTCTGCACACTGAGCGGGTGTGGGGCGGGGATTGGGGGGGGGGGGGGGGTGTGTGCGGAGTGGGGTGGGGGTCGCAGAAACAGAAGATTGCTAATAATATATACTAGTTTTAGCAGGGTATTGTTTTCACCTTTAGTTCAGAGCATGAACAGTAGGACTTGGCCAGACAACTGAGGCATGAAAACAGTCAAAGCAAAACAAAAAAGAAGAAAAAAAGAGAAAAAAACCCACTATAAAAACACACACTTGGCAGTTAAAAGTAAAAAACAACTATCCCCTCCCTGTTCCCCCCCATGAAAAACAGAAACCAGCGACAGGATCACAAAAAAACTATAAAAAACAACAACAGAGAAATGAACAAACAGACCAATTTCAGCAGAGAAAAACACCTGCCCAGAAATAAAACAAACAACAAAGAATGCCCCCCCCCCCCAAAAAAAAAAAAGAAGAAAAAAAGAAAGAAAGAAGCAAACTAATGAACACTTTTCCTACATACTGAATCAGATGCTTTGATTTTGAAACCCTAGATTTATTGTTTATATTTGCATCAGTGATTAGGTCTGTAATCAGACAGAGATATGGTGATTATATATAAAGACATGATGAACATTTTTTTTCTTTCTTTTCAGGGCACCTATGCTGGTCAGTTTGTGATGGAGGTGAGATTACAACGATAATAACAGTCTACTTTATTCATTTATTCCAGGGGAAAATTGAAGATTAAAGAAATGAAGATGCTGTGAATGTGGGAAACTTGGAGCTTTTGGAAGCGTGCATGACAATGAGCTTCACAGACACACTCTGTGCCTACAAGACGGTACTGTGGTGGAAAACTTTGGTGGCATATTCTGAAAGGAGAATCAAACAGAAGCCAAGGATGGGGGGGCAAGGATGGGGGATGATAACGGCACTCCAGCGACTCACTGCAAGTCCAAGGGAGGGAACCCACAACTGAATCACCGACACTGACTGTTGAAAAGTGGTGGTAGTTGTTCCCCTTGCATGCAAGGCTTATGGCGGAAGGTTTGATAAGTCATTCCCCACCAGCACTTTAAAAAACAAAAACAAAGTGGAGATTATCTTGCATGCATTGAATGCAGTCTTTAGGCTGAGTGTCAGTCTTTAGTAGGTCGGTGAGCTGAGACAACTGCGGTTGTATGGATGAGCATTCCCTGATAAGTTCCAACATTAAGCCCAGACAGCATACTCAGCCCACTGTGACATTGTTTCATCATGGGTATGGATAGGGATGATTTATTGATTTAGGCCATTGCCCCTCATGAAGCGGTGCAGGTGGATGACTCACCACCTCACAGTACGTACTAGAATTATGCATATAAAACAACAACAACAACAAAAATACCCCACAAAAAACTAATGACAACGTGCTTGGACTAGGTACTTAAAATAACATGGGTGAATGCCTGATAAGCTGTAACCTCTGCTACAAGCACTGTTGTCGGAATGACCAGCAACCAGGGTCTTTTATGCACTTACTGCAGTAACATGGGGATGGAACTCTCCTGAACTCAGGCAGTAACATGGGGTGTAACTCTCCTGAACTCAGGCAGTAACAGGGGGGTGGATCAATCCTGAACTCAGGCAGTAACATGGGGATGGGTCAGTCCTGAACTCAGGCAGTAACATGGGGGTGGGTCTATCCTGAACTCAGGCAGTAACATGGGGGTGGGTCAATCCTGAACTCAGGCAGTAACATGGGGGTGGATCAATCCTGAACTCGGGCAGTAACGTGGGGATGGATCAGTCCTGAACTCAGGCAGTAACATGGGGATGGATCAATCCTGAACTCAGGCAGTAACATGGGGATGGATCAATCCTGAACTCAGGCAGTAACATGGGGATGGATCAATCCTGAACTCAGGCAGTAACAGGGGGTGGATCAATCCTGAACTCGGGCAGTAACAGGGGGTGGATCAATCCTGAACTCAGGCAGTAACGTGGGGATGGATCAATCCTGAACTCAGGCAGTAACATGGGGGTGGGTCAATCCTGAACTCAGGCAGTAACATGGGGTGAGATAAAGTCCTGAACTCAGGCAGTAACATGGGGGTGGGTCAATCCTGAACTCAGGCAGTAACATGGGGGTGGATCAATCCTGAACTCAGGCAGTAACATGGGGGTGGATCAATCCTGAACTCAGGCAGTAACATGGGGGTGGATCAATCCTGAACTCAGGCAGTAACATGGAGGTGGATCAATCCTGAACTCAGGCAGTAACATGGGGATGGGTCAATCCTGAACTCAGGCAGTAACAGGGGGTGGAACAATCCTGAACTCAGGCAGTAACATGGGGTGGGTCAATC
>JABMCL010001026.1:295000-302500 GCA_018857735.1 Alviniconcha marisindica | reverse complement strand
AGCATAGTCCTATAGTTATGTGTTAACGAGCGTGGTCACCACATGGATAGATGACCATTATAATAATAATAATAATAATGTACATTTATCATGCGCTCATCAATGCCCTGAACGCTCACATGATACATATTAACCTAAGTATGATATTCTATACACATGTAGAGCATAGTCCTATAGTTATGTGTTAACGAGCGTGGTCGCCACATGGATGTGTGACGTTACATGCTAGGCTTTGCACCCACCTTCAGATCTCTCAGCAGTCAATTACCGTGCAGACTACAAAAGTCCTTTGGATGAGACTATAACCCGAGGTCCCCTGTGTGTAAACACACGCAAGAAAGATCACATACACACGTAGTCCATGTCAGAGTTTGGTGGATTATAGAAACACCCAAATAACCCAGCGTGCACTAAAAACACCCAAATAACCCAGCGTGCACTAAAAACACCCAAATAACCCAGCATGCACTAAAAACACCCAAATAACCCAGCATGCACTAAAAACACCTAAATAACCCAGCATGCACTAAAAACACCTAAATAACCCAGCATGCACTAAACATGTGTCTTCTTCATGTTGAAGCTGGACGCTATACAAAAGAAGATCAGAATAAATAGCCTTGTGTGCTTGGCTTGTAGCCAGGGATCTCTCCCGTTCGCCTTTCGACCCTCCCTGTCCGTTCAGTTTCATTTTTTCAAATCTACCCTTCGCTTTTTCTTTGTTTTCGGTGTGGCTAATGCAGGTTCCAATGCAGCCCAGTGGAATAAGCAAGCAAAAAGAGCTGTTTTGTGGACAACAGAATATCGATTCTTTTCAGGAATATAGATTTTTTTTCTGGCTGCAAACAAATGGTCATTTAACTTGCACACAAAGTTGCACTCAGTTGAAGCAACGGTGAATCAAATGAGATTACTCATGCAAAAGGTTAAAAAAGAAGGCCTTTTGATAGTTAGGGAAGTACAAAGTGCTAATAATTAATCAGTTAATTGGCATTGTTCTTGTTCTTTTGTTCCTTGTGTGTGTGGTGGTGTGTGTGTGTGTGTGTGTGTGGTGTGTGTGTGTGCGTGTGTTTGTGTATGTTCGTATGAGAATGCATGTGTGCGTGTGTGATTTTTATATTTCTGTTGTTGACTGGTTTTCCAAGGTGATTTGTTTTGTACCTCGTGTTTTGGCTTTGTGCAGGCTGTTGGAATTGACAGTTATCTGAAGCTGAAGGTAATCTGTGTGGCTGATATGTGTGTGTGTGTGTGTGTGTGTGTGTGTGTGTGTGTGTGTGTGTGTGTGTGTGTGTGTGTGAGTGTGTGAGTGTGTGTGTGTGTGTGTGTGTGTGTGTGTGTGTGTGTGTGTGTGTGTGTGAGTGTGTGTGTGTGTGTGTGTGAGTGCGTGTGTGATGTGTGTGTGTATGTGTGAGTGTGTGTGTGTATGTGTGTGTGTGTGATTGTGTGTATGTGTGTGTGAAGTGAGAGAGTAACCAACACTCTGGGTGTGTTGCAGCGCTGGGTGCAGCAGAAGTGTAGCTTTGACGTCACAGCGGTGGAAGCGGAAATGGAACGGCTTCAGCAGCTGGCGTACCCACATCCCAGTGAACACAACGAAGCACTGCTGCAGCATGCCTCCAGTGAGGATGTCCAGATCAGCCGGAGTCAGTCCCCCAGCGAGGCGTGAGGGTCAACGCTGTCCTGTTTCCGTTCTGGTCAGGGTCAGGGGGTTGTAGGGGGAAATTGGGAGGGGTGGGGATGGTAGGGGAGGGGGGCCAAAAGCAGCAACATGCCTCCAGTGAGGATGTCCAGATCAGCCGGAGTCAGTCCCCCAGCGAGGCGTGAGGGTCAACGCTGTCCTGTTTCGGACGTCTTCCTTGCCCTGGTCAAGGGTGCAGGGTGAAACTGGACCCCCATTGAGGGGCGTAGGGTGTGCTGGGTGAAATTGGACCCCCATTGAGGGGCGTAGGGTGAAACTGGACCCCCATTGAGGGGCGTAGGGTGAAACTGGACCCCCATTGAGGGGCGTAGGGTGAAACTGGACCCCCATTGAGGGGTGTAGGGTGAAACTGGACCCCCATTGAGGGGTGTAGGGTGAAACTGGACCCCCATTGAGGGGTGTGATTGTTGCTGGGGCACACTTGACAATACTAATGCTATCCTTCTGTACAACAAAATACTCAAGGAGCGAGCTTATGGTCGCTCTTCTATTCAGAATCAGCATTTTCCCCTGTACATTTGGTTTGTGTACTTAATATAGTTGTTGGGGCACACTTGACAATGCTAATGCTATCCTTCTGTACAACAAAATACTCAAGGAGCTAGCTTATGGTCGCTCTTCTATTCAGAATCAGCATTTTCCCCTGTACATTTTTTTTTTTGGGTACTTTATATAGTTGTTGGGGCACACTTGACAATGCTAATGCTATCCTTCTGTACAACAAAATACTCAAGGAGCTAGCTTATGGTCGCTCTTCTATTCAGAATCAGCATTTTCCCCTGTACATTTCTTTTTTTTGGGTACTTTATATAGTTGTTGGGGCACACTTGACAATGCTAATGCTATCCTTCCACAAAATATTCAGGGTGCTAGCATGTGGTCAGTCTTGTGGTCATGTGGTCAGTCTTGTGGTCATATAGTTGTTGGGGCACACTTGACAATGCTAATGCTATCCTTCCACAAAATATTCAGGGTGCTAGCATGTGGTCAGTCTTGTGGTCATGTGGTCAGTCTTGTGGTCATGTGGTCAGTCATGTGGTCATGTGGTCAGTCTTGTGGTCATGTGGTCAGTCATGTGGTCAGTCTTGTGGTCATGTGGTCAGTCATGTGGTCATGTGGTCAGTCTTGTGGTCATGTGGTCAGTCTTCTGTTCAGGATCAGCACTTTCCGTGTTGTGTTTTTGCCGAATTGATTGTTGTTGGGGCACACTTGACAGTACTAATGCTATCCTTCTGTAAAACAGACCACTCAAGGTTGCCGCTGCGGTCAGTCTTCTCTTCATTTATACATGCGCATATACATACACGTAATCTGTACACACACAAATGATTTTGATGAAAACCCCAAACTGAAGTTTTGACCAGCTGCATGGGGAAACGCCCCTCTCTCTGTTCTCATCCAGTATCAGTGCGGCTCACTTTGGGTTGTTGGGCCTCGTCATTTAAGTAGTCACTAATGCAGCTGAACTTGGTTGTGCAATGTTAGTATTGAAGTCTTTCTTTCACCCTGATATTTCTACCAGTGAAGAACACTCCTATGTGTGTAAAAAATGATGCTTGTGACTTTGATCTGGGACAGTAAGTGTTTCTTAAGATATTTGTTTTGTTTCAGCCAGTATTAAATGTTTGAGGAGATGTACTTGCATTCTTCCTATTTGATATTCTGAGAATTTTGAGCATTTTGGAATTGAGGTTGTTTGTGGTTTTGCAAACATGTTTAAATGTTTTGTTTTGCATTAGTTTATACATCAAATAAGGGATTAACTCCATTGTTGATGAATCTCAAGGGAGTCCTTTAGTTATAATCTTGCTTCTGCCAGCATCAAAAAGCTGACTGTTGGTGTAATGTATAGTGCTGGCTTATCACTTGTCACTGTTAAGAGCATTTTCCCTGACATTTTTTACTGTTCACTTGAAACTTTCAAACTTTATTACTTGTACTGGTTTCCAGACCAATTCTGAAGCACCAGTGGATTTGAGTGACCTAACTAGCACCACAGTGTAACATACAGGAATAATATGATGTGTGTGCATTATGCCAGAAAGTATGTAGGTCACTTCACATTTCAGTAGGTGTTCTGTGATTTGAGGATTTTTAAAGCCTCAACTTGGAAATGGCGTCTGTTGTTTTTCATGTTCTTTAATTTGTCATTACTATGTGTGTGTGTGTGTGTGTGTGTGTGTGTGTGTGTGTGTGTGTGTGTGGTGTGTGTGTGTGTGTGTGTGTGTGTGTGTGTGCACTGTGGAAGTGATCAGACATTATGACAGTGTTGTGCATACAACTGATATCCCCGTCCATGCCTTTGATATTATTGATATATTGGCTCAATATAGTAAGCTATTCCAAGTCTACTGCAGTTTATTCTGATTGTCTCCACTGTTTCTTTCATCCTTCTTTTGTTTGTGTTAGTCAAATACTACAAAGTGTGTCATTTACTGTGGCGTGCAAAGTGTTTGTATTCAACTTTCACGTAATAACTTGTCATAAGCCATCGTACTGAAAAAAACAAAGCACCCCCACCCCCGAAAAACAACAACAAACAACACACACACAGATGCGCACGCGCACGCACACACGCACGCACACACGCACGCACACACGCACGCACACACGCACGCACGCACACACACAAAGCAGACACGAAACAAAAACAACCAACAAACAGAAAAACAACAAAAAGAAAAACCTGTATTGCTGTATTATACCAGAAAAAGAAAAATGTTACTATTTTGAGAATGAAATGTTCTTTTGCTTCAACCACTTTCAAGTCTAAAGAGTTCCTCTCTTACTGTGTATCAAAGATTTGCTGTGTCGTGTCACTAATGGTCAGGTTAGGAGTTAGTGAGGTAATGAGACCCTGTCACTCCATGTGATGTCACTAATGATTACGTCAGGAGTTAGTGAGGTAACGAGACCCTGTCACTCCATGTGATGTCACTAATGATTACGTCAGGAGTTAGTGAGGTAACGAGACCCTGTCACTCCATGTGATGTCACTAATGATTACGTCAGGAGTTAGTGGGGTAATGAGACCCTGTCACTCCATGTGATGTCACTAATGATTACGTCAGGAGTTAGTGAGGTAATGAGACCCTGTCACTCCATGTGATGTCACTAATGATTACGTCAGGAGTTAGTGGGGTAATGAGACCCTGTCACTCCATGTGATGTCACTAATGATTACGTCAGGAGTTAGTGAGGTAATGAGACCCTGTCACTCCATGTGATGTCACTAATGATTACGTCAGGAGTTAGTGAGGTAATGAGACCCTGTCACTCCATGTGATGTCACTAATGATTACGTCAGGAGTTAGGTAATGAGACCCTGTCACTCCATGTGATGTCACTAATGATTACGTCAGGAGTTAGTGAGGTAATGAGACCCTGTCACTCCATGTGATGTCACTAATGATTACGTCAGGAGTTAGTGAGGTAATGAGACCCTGTCACTCCATGTGATGTCACTAATGATTACGTCAGGAGTTAGTGAGGTAATGAGACCCTGTCACTCCATGTGATGTCACTAATGATTACGTCAGGAGTTAGTGAGGTCATGAGACCCTGTCACTCCATGTGATGTCACTAATGATTACGTCAGGAGTTAGTGAGGTCATGAGACACTGCCACTCCAAGCACTCTTTTTCAGTTACAGTGTATGACAGTTGTTACCTTGAATTTGTTTGACCATTGATATTAGGAGTTTCTTGGAATTAGCATAATATTTGGGAGCTGTTTTGTCTGTTTTGCAATGATTTAGATGAATAAAGTTTGAATATTCACTGCTTTTGTTTACAGAGTTACTTTTAAGCATGATTTCAACATAATTATGTAATCTACCCTTCCATTTTGCATTTCTCTCTCTCTCTCTCTCTCTCTCTCTCTCTCTTCTCTCTCTCTCTCTCTCTCTCTCTCTCTCTCTCTCGCATACACATGTGTACAGAGACACACACACAATACAGTGATTCAACAATCTTACAATCTTTCTTGCAGGCTGAGAAGATTTTGCCATGTGTTTGGTATACAGTAACATACAGAGAGAGAGAGAGAGAGAGAGAGAGAGAGAGAGAGAGAGAGAGAGAGAGAGAGAGAAGTAAAAACATATAAAGAAAAGTAAAAACTAAGAGAAGTATATCATCAACAATAATCTTAATAAATACATTTCTTGAACATGCCAGGTCAGGTATTTTGCCTGGAAATGTTAACCAAAGACAAATTGTTCTGCTTGTAACAAAACAGTACAATAACAATGGGGAATTTATAGAGCACTTTCAGAGACTCAGAGCTTTACAATTGATTAAAAACATTCAATGCGCAAATACCCACATACCAACCAATAGCATATAAACAAATTACTGAATATAATCGAACAAAGCATAATGAAGCACACACACACACACACACACACACACACACACATACATGATCGTGCGCGCGCACACATACTTAGATCACACGCATACGCACAGACAATGCCAGACAACGCACACACACACGCACAGGCGCGCGCTCGGCCTAGAAGGACATGGAAAGAAACACAAGAGGCTCTACTGGTAAGTGATAAGCACTCATTTTAAAGGCAGGGTTAGTCTAGAAGAGCTGTGATGGAGAGCGAAAGAGAAAAGAGCAGCAGAGAATCTGTTACTGGTCAAAATACGGTTTGAAGAGGTACATTTTAAGGCTAGTTTTGAAGGCAGGGAGGGAAGGGCTGTGACGGAGAGCGAAAGGAAGAGAATTCCAGATATGTGCAGCAGAGAAGCAGAAGGCACAACCACCATGCTGTTTTCTTTGTATCACAGTATCACAGACTTGGCTATATTTATCTATACATAAATATATACTATCAGAATAAAAGCAACAACAGCCGCTTCAGGTGTTATTGCCAAAAAACGTTCTTTTGGGCCTGTGCAACAGGTTTCCTCATATGTGGACTTAGATAATCATTATATCATGTAGAATCGCATGCGAGCGCAGTGAGTCTGCTCGAGAGCGGAGAACAGCGCTATATAGAATTAGAAAAAGCGATCAATAATATTTAATGAGGTTAGTTTGCCGGTGCCTGCATACACTCCCTCACACATGGTTTTACATTGGTTTTCATTGCACAATGCACAGTGTTTATTTTGATGCAAAGGAACATATAAAGTAGTAGAAGGACGGGAAAACAACATAGCTCAACCCAAACCAGATAAGTGGTTCAGCTTTTCATCTCATTTTTCATCCTTTTTGACCGTGTAGCTGTTGTTAAAGTGTTGTTTTGTAGCTTGACAAAGGGGATTACCCCGAAAATTGGCTGGTTTTGTCTTGTCCTAATAAATAGTGTTCTTTTGAACCTTTTATGTGTTTGGATCTTGTTTTAGAACGTTAGCAGTCATTCTTGTTTTAGATTTTTTTCTCTCTGTAGCAGTAAAAAGGCTGTGGTCCGTGGACACCGTCTTGTGACTTTATCCCTCACAATTAACGAAACATTAAAATGGCTCTCACGCTGCCTGTCTTAATGCAGGAGTCATTCTGGTGGTGACGGTGCAACGAGAGGTGTATAATCTCCCTCTTCCCCCACCTCCATACCCCCTTCTCCCCCTTCTCCCCGTCCCTAATAAGCCTTATGGTTTTCTGTGGAAGTGAAGCACCGTGTGTACTTACTTACTGCGGCTCGGCAGAGCCCAGGGGAGATCGAGAGGAGAGAGGCGAGCTGGGCTCTCATAGCAAGCTGGACAACCTTGTGCTCCAGGTGTCAACAGTTGCTTTTCGGTCACTGTCTTTGTGACGTTACTCCGCACAGCTGTTGGACAGCGACTAGCGAA
>JABMCL010001026.1:280000-282500 GCA_018857735.1 Alviniconcha marisindica | reverse complement strand
TGGTGTCGACTTGTTGCATTTCCATGTAATGGTTGCTGCTATAAGTTAAGCTATATGAGTATTGCCATAAATCGTTTCCATGAGTGTTTGTACTGCCGTCTGTTTTTTATATCGTAGTTTCAGTTGTTTTTGTGAGCCAGTCTCATGGGATTGTCACGTGTTACAACGTGTTACAGAACGTGTTACAGAACTGAAAAAATTAATAAGCAATATACACGCAGCAGTCTTTTTTTTTTTTTTTTTTTTCTCGATTGATTTTCTTGTCTAGTTTGGTCAAATTGGGCATGAACAAAGACGGCATGAACAAAGACGGCATGAACAAAGACAGCATGAACAAAGACGGCATTAGTTGAAGTGTATATTGCACCACGACCCATTCCTGTTCCGCTCTTAATTGGTAAAGAACAAAATAACAGGGCCGCACTTTGAGAAGCTCAAATGAAAATATATAAACTACATGCACTTGAAGCCAGCAAATTGAAATATTTTGCACTGTTTCTGGGTTTTTTGGCCAATTTGTGTTTTCGCTTTCCTTTAAAAAGACGAGGCCGAAACCTAGTCAACCAAAGTGACCTTGGAACGAAAAAACAAACAAACAAACAAAAAATAACAACCAAAAAACCCAGAAAAAAATCCACCCCAAAACAACAACAACAACAACAACCAACAACAATAACAACAAATTCAACCCGAAACGAGAACTGTTTCTATGGCAACACTGGAAAATGTTTTGAGAGACGAGACGAGGCGGTATGGGTTTTCTTGTTCGATCAGATGCTGTTTTGAATGAAATGCAAATGAACTGAAGACGTTCGTGTCGATGGACCCCATAAAATCGATTACTGGTTTTGCGCCCTTTTCCAAACGCTGACGTTGCGCATGGTTGCTGCCTAAAGCAGGTTTTCATTACCTAGTAATTGGATTTTAACGTTCTGTCAACCGCAGAAGGGTTATCTCAGTACGAACAAACGCGGTCATAATCGATAATTGAACTCACTGAAAACTTCTCATGTTGTTGCTGCTGTTGTTGATCGTTTTTACCTAGCTATATTTTCTGCTCTCGAGCAGACTCATTGCGCTGTTGGAGATGTGGCTGTGGATGAGTGAATGTATCCTTTTATAGCGCGCTTTTGAATATTCATCCGTGTGGTGTAATTACAGCGCTTTTTGGTTCTTACGTGGCTCCCTGGAGCCACGTGAAACTGCTGCCGACTCGACGCATGTTCTGTGTACACCATACAATCAAGTATCAGTTTACAGTGTCACTTCATTCAAAGCCACATACATAGGGTGCATGCGTGTTTAGCTACACTGTGCACTTTTGGCAGAATGACTGATCTTGATACTGCGGTAACACGGGTGTAGAAGGGATACCCAAATAAGTAAGAGTCAGCACAGAAAGTTGACCCTGGAGAAGAAAATTCTCCCGCCGCTCCTGCCGGGACCCGAACCCGGGACCTTTCCATCACGAGTCCGACGCTCTACCACTGAGCTATCCCCGCTCCATACTCGTCAGAACTACAAGCAATAAATTTGTCTCTCTCTCTCTTTCTCTCAACTTGATGATGATGATGATGATGATGAGAGAGAGAGAGAGAGAGAGAGAGAGAAAAGAGAGAGAGAGAGAGAGAGAGAGAGAGAGAGAGAGAGAGAGAGAGAGAGAGAGAGAGGGGAGGAAGTGACATTTTATCCCAACACACCCACACACACACACACCAAAAACCCCACACCAAAACACACACACACACAGACCGACAGACAAAAAGAGAAGGGATATGGAGAGGAAAAACTCATGCCTATTGAATACTGCAGTAGACCGTATCAAGACAAGCAGAAAAGATGTAACATAACGCTACAGACTAACTGTTACATAACGCTACAGACTAACTGTAACATAACGCTACAGACTAACTGTAACATAACGCTACAGACTAACTGTAACATAACGCTACAGACTAACTGTAACATAACGCTACAGACTAACTGTAACATAACGCTACAGACTAACTGTAACATAAAACTACAGACTAACGGAATCGAGGTGAATATCTAAATATTGTCATCTATCTGCGTTCTCACAAACACCTTGCAAACCTCAGTGGTTAGAACGTCAGACACGTGACCGAAAGGTCCCGGGTTCGAATCCCTGTAGGAGCGGTGGGAAAAATTTCTTCTCCAGGGTCGACTTTCTGTGCTGGCACTTATTTCGGTATCCGTTCCACCCCGTGTTACTGCAGTAGCACGTAAAAGATCCCTGGTCATTCTGCCAAAAGTGCAGGTGGCAGGTTACAGCTAAACACGCATACACCTTACGTATGTGGCTTTGCATGAAGTGAAAATTGTGTGCATGGTTGTAGGTGTACAAGAATGCGCCAAGATGGCAGCAGTTTCATGGGCACCAGCCTTTCCAGCGCTGTAAGTACAACCACCTCGGTGGATATTCAAAAACACGCTATAAAAAGCTAGTCACTCATGTCGAATCACATGCGAGCGCAGTGAG
>JABMCL010001026.1:257500-270000 GCA_018857735.1 Alviniconcha marisindica | reverse complement strand
GTTACCAGAGTACGTACAGCACGTCAAAACACAAGGCGAAAGAGCGTGCATCAAGGGGTTACCAGAGTACGTACAGCACGTCAAAACACCAGGCGAAAGAGCGTGCATCAAGGGGTTACCAGAGTATGTACAGCACGTCAAAACACCAGGCGAAAGAGCGTGCATCAAGGGGTTACCAGAGTACGTACAGCACGTCAAAACACCAGGCGAAAGAGCGTGCATCAGGGTGTTACCAGAGTACGTACAGCACGTCAAAACACCAGACGAAAGAGCGTGTATCAAGGGGTTACCAGAGTACGTACAGCACGTCAAAACACCAGGCGAAAGAGCGTGTATCAAGGTGCTACCAGAGTACGTACAGCACGTCAAAACACCAGGCAAAAGAGCGAGCATCAAGGGGTTACCAGAGTACGTACAGCACGTCAAAACACCAGGCGAAAGAGCGTGTATGAAGGTGTTACCAGAGTACGTACAGCACGCAAAACACCAGGCGAAAGAGCGTGTATCAAGGTGCTACCAGCCTACATCTTGCTGCTGAAGACGTACGGACCACCAGTACATCTTCTTTGACAGGAAAGGGGGTCACTGACACACTGACATTGGCTCACGGACGTCTATAGCTGCCTATTTGCATGCAGAATCATTCTGGCGGTGACTCTGCATGCAGCGTCAGGTAGAGTCCCCCCCTCACCCCCCTCACCCTCTCCTGGGACTGATCTGGACGTCCTCAAGCAGACCATCACCTTCCCAACAGCTCTCTCAGCACAGACAACGGGGACTGTGGTATTGACAGAGGCATGGCACAGCTCTAATGATACACCGGTTATTGCCTTTCTTCTGGCGCTGGGTGCGGAATGCCAGACGTGACCTGCATTAATGGTCACACTCTGTGTGTGTGTGTGTGTGTGTGTGTGTGTGTGTGTGTGTGTGTGTGTGTGTGTGTGTGTGTGTGTGTGTGGTGTGTGTGTGTGGTGCGTGCGTGCGTGCTGCGTGCGTGCGTGCGTGTGTGCGTGCGTGTGCGTGGTGCGTGGTGCGTGCGTGTGTGGTGTGTGCGTGCGTGGTGGTGCTGTGCGTGCGTGGTGTCGTGTGTGTGTGTGTGTGTGTGTGTGTGTGTGTGTGTGTGTGTGTGGTGTGTGTGTGTGTGTGCGTGCGTGTGTGTGTGTGTGCGTGCGCGCGTGCGTCCGTATGTGTGTGCATGCGTGTGTGTGTCCGTGTGTGCGCGCATGCGGGTGCGTGCGTGCGTGCGTGCGTGCGTGCGTGGGCGCGCGCCCGTGTGTGTGTGTGTGTGTGTGTGTGTGTGTGTGTGTGTGTGTGTGTGTGTGTGTGTGTGTGTGTGTGAACCTTGTTTCAGATTTTGTTCTGTCCATACGATACTTAGCCACAACGTTTGAAGAGAAAAGGCATCAAAACACATAAGAGGTTGAAGAGAAAGCTTATTTTAAACAATTAGACGACACAAAACAAACACACCTTGTCAATGAAAACACTTTTATCGAGCAACAGAGTGATAATTATGCACCAACAAACTATGATGGCAATTACATTCCAACTACTTAGCTTGCGGTTCGTTGCGAGTTGTTGGCATATAATATATCTCGCTGATTCTACACGTAATGTCTTGTTGATTCTACCCGTAATGTCTCGTTGATTCTACCCGTAATGCCTTTCGCTTCTACCCGTAATATCTTTTTGATTCTATCCGTAATGTCTTTAATTCTACCCGTAATGTCTTTTTGATTCTACTCTTAATGTCTTTAAAATTCTACCCGTAATGTCTTTTTGATTCTACCCGTAATGTCTTTTTGATTCTACCCGTAATGTCTTTTAAATTATTATATCGTAATGGTTTGTTGGTTCTACACCGTAATGTCAACAAACAACCATATCATTTGTGTCTGTATCCATCAACAAATTATGCGGAAATATTTCAATCACAAGTTTGTCTCATTCTCTCTTACAACGTCAAAAGTAAACCTCCCATCTCTGCATCAATACACAGTAACAAAACAAAAACAACAACAACAACAACAACAAAACAAACGTCAAAAGCAAACCATCCATCTGTCTATCAACACACAGTAATACATGTTCTTCATAGACAGCTGTTCTTTATGTGTTATACCTGCTTCTGTTTTTAATGTATTCAACTCGTTTGAACTAAATTGTTAATGTGGCAGAGCTGGTGTGGGCGAAGAAAAAATTCTGTTTAATTGTTATGATTGCAACGGACAATAAAGTACTTTGAATTTGAATTGAATTGAATGTTTTGGTACCTATTTATATCCTGCGGGCACTGTCCACTGGAACCAGCTCAAAGCGCTTCTTGTAACCCTTAGTTGTACCTACAACATCATCACGATAAAACCATCATCATCATCATCATCGTCGTCGTCGTCGTCGTGGACGTAGCAAAGAATTGGTAAAACAAAGCGATGTGGCCAGCGAGCCTTCAGATAACATAAATTGTCACCCCTTTCCAGTGGAGCGCGCTGCCCAGGAGATTATATATAACGATATAAGTATGACAGTTCGGATTAAAGAACCAGGACATGCTTGGCGTTGATCTAGTTCTCTATACATAACATATAATTGGTCACAGGTTCGGATTAAAGAACCAGGACATGCTTGGACTGTTGATCTATGTTCTCTATATACTAACATATAATTATGTACAGGTATGGATTAAAGAACCAGGACATGCTTGGACTGTTGATCTATGTTCTCTATATACTAACATATAATTATGTACAGGTATGGATTAAAGAACCAGGACATGCTTGGACTGTTGATCTATGTTCTCTATATACTAACATATAATTATGTACAGGTATGGATTAAAGAACCAGGACATGCTTGGACTGTTGATTTATGTTCTCTACGAGTATACACTAACATATATTATTATGTACAGGTTTGAATTAAAGAACCAGGACATGCTTGGACTGTTGTTCTACATTCTCTACGAGTATATACTAACATATATTATTATGTACAGGTTTTGGATTAAAGAACCAGGACATGCTTGGACTGTTGATCTGCGTTCTCTATATACTAACATATAATTATGTACAGGTATGGTTTAAAGAACCAGGGCATGCTTGAACTGTTGTTCTACGTTCTCTACGAGTATATACTAACATATAATTAGGTACAAACACACAACACACACACACACACACACACAAAGCCCTCATAGGCACAAATTTGGATTAAAGAACCAGGACATGCTTGGACTGTTGTTCTGGGTTCTCTATATACTAACATAATAATAAAGAATATTTTATTATATGTACAAACACACAACACGCGCGGGCACATTCGTCATCACAACCACCACCATTATCAGCATCATTACCACCACCATTATCGTCATTAGCACCCACATCATCATCACTAACATCATTATAATTATAAGTGTACACCATGGACTGACCTCTGTCGCCGTGCTGGTGGACGGGAGGTGGCGGTGGCCCGGACTCTGAGGCTCCATGGCCTCCGGATTGGAAAGGAAACGAACCCGACTGGGACGTCTTGGAGGCTGCTCTTGGCCTGGTCCTTCCGAGACGTGTGCGATGCTTGTCTTCTCCGCGACCGCTGACCGCCGCTCACTGGCCACAGCGCATTCCCTCCCAGCTCCAGCACACGACGAAGAACCCTTGGCATCCCCGGCAATTTCTGACACACTTTTGCCCGAGGAAGACGCGTTCTCGGTGGCTGTTTCTGACACATTTTTGTCCGCTGAAGAGGCGTTTTTGTTAGTGGTTCCTGATGCGATTTTACCTCCTGAAGAAACGTTTTTGTTGGCTGTTTCCGGTGCGCTTTTAACTGACGGTGAGGTGGTTTTGTTGGCTGGTTCTGGAACGCGTCTACTTGCTTCAGACGCGTTGTTGTTGGTCGTTGCTGGCCGTCTTGGATCCGCAAGAAGCGAACTGTCGTTGGTTTCTCCGAACGTTCTTTTACCCGACGAAGACGCATATCCACGGGCTGCTTCAGACGTCGCTTTGCCTGCTGGAAGAGTGTTGCGGGGACGTGTTTTGGGGGCAGGTCTGGTTTGCACGGCCTTCGCTCTGCCCGTGACACGTCCTTGATCGGGGACCTTGGCACGAGGAATCTGCACGTACTTCTCCGTTGTTCGTCTGGCCAACGCCGACCTGAGACCGTCCCGCTCTTTCGTGTCGGCTCCTCCCGCGCTGGTCGTGGACGCTTTGGAGGAAGGAGAGCTGCATCCGTCAGCTTCCGGTCGTGGGCCCTTCCCCGCTGAAGGACTCTGTTGCTGTTGTTGTTGCTGCTGTTGTTGTTGTTGTTGCTTCTGCTGCTGCTGTTGTTGTTGTTGTTGCTGTTGTTGTTTTTGGTGCTGCTGTTGTTGTTGTTGCTGCTGCTGTTGTTGTTGTTGCTGCTGCTGTTGCTGTTGTTGCTGCTGCTGCTGTTGTTGCTGCTGCTGCTGCTGTTGTTGTTGTTGTTGCTGCCGCTGCTGTTCTTTCTCCGCGTCCCGAGAAGTAACCTTGTTCTTGCTGCTGGACTTGATCAAGTCCTTGTTGGCAGTCTTGCTTTCTCTCGTCGGTGGAGGCGATCCCTTGTCGTGAGAACTGCAGACGGCTTTAGCGGTGCCTCTGGCACAAACGGACACCGCCGGCTCTTTGGGACCCAGACCGTTGGGCAAGTGTGGCCGCCTTTTGGGTGAATCCGACTTCCTCAATGCCTTACGCTCAGCCAGCGCATTGCTGGCCATGACGGCTGTGCTGTGCTGTTCTGGCCAACTGGCAGCAGACCTAGCTACTGCTGTCTCCTCATCATGAGATTATGCCAGAGTCCTTACTGACCCACCTCCTGTTAGTACCTCCGGACTCGTTACCAGAGTCCTTACTGACCCACCTCCTGTTAGTACCTCTGGACTCGTTACCAGAGTCCTTACTGACCCACCTCCGGCTCTTACTTTCATCTGCTAGACAGGCCTCATCGTCGACGAGAGAATCCGTGATTCCCCCCACGCCCCACCCCCACCCCCTGTTAGTACCTCTGGACTCGTTACCAAAGTCCTTACTGACCCACCTCCTCTTAGTTTCATCTGCTAGACAGGCCTCATCGTCGACGAGAGAATCCGTGATTTCCCCCACCCCCACCCCCTGTTAGTACCTCTGGACTCGTTACCAAAGTTCTGGCACGTTTTTGTGTTGTTCGTTATTCTCTTGATATATTTAGACGTGTCGCCAAAATTGCAACATTTTGTTTCTGTTCGTTATTCTGTTCATAAATTAATTTGAACCTGTCACCAAAGTTCCAACACTTTGTTTCTCTTCGCTATTCTGTAAATAATTCTGGGCCTGACACCAAAGTTCCAACACCTTGTTTCTGATTTTGGACGTGTCATCAAAGCCAACACTTTGCTTCTCTTCCTTATTTTGTTACCAGATTTCCCAAATTTGCTGCCTTGCATTAAGAAATTTGTTCCGGTTTTGAATAACAAGCTATCATTCTGTTGGTTCTATAATCAAACCAGAATATCTAGCATAGGAATCGAATTTTTCCATGAAAGCAACCTTCGGTCTGTCTGTTCACATTGATTCAGTTTCTTGACCTCCATTCTCCAACAGCTTTGATTGTTGCCCGGATGGTTTTGGTTAACAGCGGCGCGAGCTGATGACTCAGGCTGTGGATTGGATGCTGGATTCGCTCAGCACAGCAGAAGAAATGCCGAACGGATGCGACGCATTATGGGCTTAACCCCTGACTTGTCAACAACGAAACGGCAAATTCTTTCTAACCGGTTCTTCAGATCGGATCCTGCTACACAACACACAGTGGTCTTAGTGCTTATGTCACTCGTATCGACTGTCCAGAATCTTGAATCGTCTGGTTGAGTGTATCGCCAGGGTTGTTTCGTTGTCCGTTAGGCCACAGCTGCTAGAAGTTCAAATCGCTGAACCAGTGGTTGACTCTAACTGCCAGCCAGCACCGTCCAGGGCGCAGTGGCTGGCGAAACGGTCATGCCAGGGACTCGGTTTTTCCGCCATGCGAATGGAGCTGAATGGCCTCGGATGTCGGGCTGACACGTTAACAACAACAGAGTCGTCTGCGCTGACGACAGTTGCTGCAGATGAGAATGGCCGGGAGTCTGCGTCCATGGTTGGCTACAAGCAAAGATGCTGTCTGCAAGAACTGACGATGGATAAATCAGCCTTATCCGAGGGACTGACGTTCAGTTCTGGTTGACTGCTGGAGGATACCAGTTAAAACGCAAAATTCACTCTAACCTAGTCACACATAAATCACTCGATTCACATCGCCACTGAACGATCTGCAAATCAGCCTGATCCAAGGGATTGTGGCATTCAGTTCTGGTCGATCGATTGATGATACCAATTAAGGTGCAGTTCACACAAACCGAAGCACAAATAAATCGTCATATCGCTTGATCCACATCAACACTGAACGATCCGCAATTCAAGCACTGAATTCTGCAAAGCCGATTTACTACACCAACATAATTATTCTGCGCATTTCAAGCCGAACAGGATCATCACTTTGTTGTCTGTGTATCCAAAAACAGAACAGGCATCATTCAACTGTTCGTGTTTCCAGAACGGAAGAGTATCATTCAACTGTGTTTCCAAAGCAAAAACGCATCGGTTGGTTGCTATGATCCCCACGCCTCAGCGCTCAAGCTATTGTTTTTCACGCCTCGCTGGCTGATTAGAGGAGAGAACTGTAGCAGTCACGCTTGACTTGAGACGGTGTGAAGACTTCAAGCACCCATCCATAACGTCATAACTACGCCAAGCCAGCAGTTAAGAGCTAAATCGTCGCTGGCGTCCTCTCAACTGTACAGATTCCCGAGGTCCGCTCCTTGAACGTCAGTCTGGTGGTCTTACTTTTCTACTTAATGCAACGTCAGTGGTCCGCTCCTTGAACGTCAGTCTGGTGGTCTTACTTTTCTACTTAATGCAACGTCAGTGTGGTGGTCTTACTTTTCTACTTAATGCAACGTCAGTGTGGTGGTCTTACTTTTCTACTTAATGCAACGTCAGTGTGGTGGTCTTACTTTTCTACTGAATGCAACGTCAGTCTGGTGGTCTTACTTTTCTACTGAATGCAACGTCAGTCTGGTGGTCTTACTTTTCTACTTAATGCAACATCAGTCTGGTGGTCTTACTTTTCTAGTTCATGCAACATCAGCCTGGTGGTCTTACTTTTCCACTTAATGCAACATCAGTGTGGTGGTCTTACTTTTCTACTTAATGCAACATCAGTGTGGTGGTCTTACCTTTCTACTTAATGCAACGCTTCAGTCCCACACGGTGTCAGGCATCAATCCGTCCTGCAAAATTGATCCTCTGTCCGTCAACAGCAGTCAACAGAAAGAGAACATCTGTCTTCCCCAAGCAGCTGTACTTATTGCTGTTGGTCTTCGGTCCACACAGACATTTTTAACTGTCATTTTCTGACTGCGACGTGAAGCGATGGCTTCGACTTTTGCCCTCCGAAAACGAAGTGAACAAACGATCGAACTACAAAGAGCACTCTATTCTCTTCAATCCACGGCATAGAACAAAACAAAGAAACACAAAAATCAAACAAAAGAAAACAAACAAAGAAAACAAAAACAAACAAACAAAAACAAAAACAAAAACAAAAAACCCACCACCACCAACAACAACAAGAAAGAAAGAAAGAAAGAATCACACACATAAAAAAAGCAAGCAAACAAACAAACAAAACCGAAAACACACACACACACACACACACACACACACACACACACACACACACACACACACACACACACACAAACACGAACAAAAGCAACAACCACAACAACTAAAATACAGCCACAGAAACCTTGCGGAGAACGACACGTATCCGGTCTACAAGGCTTATCCCGTTTGCCTTGTTAATTCCCTTAAGGCAGAAAGGGGAGTCACTCTGGAGAGCATTAGCCGGCGGTGGCCTAAGTTTGTCTTTTTTCCCAAAAACCGTTTGCTCCCCTTCCCTTCAAACACGCCACTGTGTCAGCTCCCTGATTTTCTCAGTCTGTCAGAATCATCACACTCTGAGAGTGAAAACACCCAGAGGAACCACACGCATGCTCATCAAAGCCTCCTCCTCCTCCTCTCTCTCTCTCTCTCTCTCTCTCTCTCTCTCTCTCTCTCTATATATATATATATATATATATATATATATATATAAAACTTGATGAACTTGCCCCGACAGGACTCCGACTTAAGCACTGCCGCAACCACCGAACTCACAAAACACTCCTCATTCACAAGGACCCGGATCAGTTTCAGTCGGAAGGTGGATAGTTACGAGGGCGACTGCTGGTTTCACTCCCACAAACCGACTGCAACGTCGGCTGGAGAGGTAATAAGTCCGGCCCGGCCTGTCAGTTTACGCGTACAGCAACGTCGGCGCAGCCCCACGCGGCACACGCGGCACAATTCAAAAGCCGCAGAACTTTCCGCACGACAATGCCGGACACGCAGCTGGCTGATCTACCGCCAGCCGTCTTCCAGTGTCGTAAAAGACAGCAGCAGTAATCGTGCGGACGTAGAGCTGCCGGAAGTGCGTCACAACAAACACAGCCTGCATGCGGATGCGGGGATCTATTAGAGCTCGGCAGCTGTGTAAAAGTCAGAGCTCAGGAGCTGTGTAAGAGTCAGAGCTCAGGAGCTGTGTAAGAGTCAGAGCTCAGGAGCTGTGTAAGAGTCAGAGCTCAGGAGCTGTGTAAAAGTCAGAGCTCAGGAGCTGTGTAAGAGTCAGAGCTCAGGAGCTGTGTAAAAGTCAGAGCTCAGGAGCTGTGTAAGAGTCAGAGCTCAGGAGCTGTGTAAGAGTCAGAGCTCAGGAGCTGTGTAAGAGTCAGAGCTCAGGAGCTGTGTAAGAGTCAGAGCTCAGGAGCCGTGTAAGAGTCAGAGCTCAGGAGCTGTGTAAGAGTCAGAGCTCAGGAGCCGTGTAAGAGTCAGAGCTCAGGAGCTGTGTAAGAGTCAGAGCCCAGTAGCTGTGTAAAGTCAAAGCTCAGGAGCTGTGAAAATTCAGATCTCAGGAGCTGTGTAAAGTCAGAGCTCAGGAGTTGTGTAAAATTCAGAGCTCAGGAACTGTGTAAAACTGGAGGCGGCCGTCCCGAGCTGCGTCCCTAATACTCCGTACGATCTCTGTGGACGTAAAGCAACACTGAACTGACTTGAACTCAGCCTTTCAGAGCTCAGGAGCTTTGTGAAAGTGGAGGTGGCCGTCCTGGGCTTCCCGTTCCTAATGGTCATTGTGGTCTCTGTGGACGTAAAGCAACACTGAACTCGAACATCATACTTTTTTTTGGTGCTCAGCATCTGTATTAAAGTGGAGGTGGTCGTCCTGGGCTCCCCGACCCTAATGGTCAGTGTGGTCTCTGTGGACGTAAAGCAACCCTGATGTGACAGTGTGGTAATCACCACAGCACGTGGAAAAACTAGTGTTTCTTTCTTTCTTCTCTCATGTTTTCCCCATTAGCGTCCCTGTGGGCTTTCGGCGCCGACACCCACCAACGTCTCTTGTCACGCTGATGCTCGCTCCCTTCATTTGACATTTCGGTCTCCGACAATGAAAAATGCCGAGCCTAGACATTAACGAGTATTTATATAAACTTATCTGTTAGGTAGGCGGCGTCTATCTATATGTTTTAAAAATCAAAACATTAAAAAGAAAACATCCTAAAACAAGACACATGAGACAGGTTAAAAAAACGTTCTTTTTAACCTTTTTTAATGTGTTGATTTAAAAAAATCTAATTTTGAAAATACTTATTTGTATTCTTCTTGATTGTAAATAGACAAAATGAGACGAGTACCATAGGCTACAGACCACTTACGTTTCCTTACGAAATGCGTAACCAGGGTCTAAAATGGAGGTGGGGCGGTTGTGGATGTGGGTAGATGTAAGAGGACGGTTGTGGATGTGGGTGGATGTAGGAGGACGGTAGTGGATGGGGTGGTGGTGGTGGGGGGGGGGGGGGGGGGGGTCACCACACTCACCTAGGACCATAGATCATACAAAGCACAGAAACACAAAGACAGTTTTCACCAATCAAGG
Source organism: Alviniconcha marisindica (assembly GCA_018857735.1). Lineage (NCBI taxonomy): Eukaryota > Metazoa > Mollusca > Gastropoda > Provannidae > Alviniconcha > Alviniconcha marisindica. The sequence goes on along the minus strand of JABMCL010001026.1, from coordinate 259,941 downwards.
TTGACTATTATGTCTCAGATTATGTACCGCAGTACCTGTCAAAACTGACCCGCTGGTCCTGCTTAAATGCTTTGGAATTTGGAAATAGGTATTAGCCCACCATTCCCTGGTACGCACACGATGTTGGCGGCACTCCGTTCTCTTCAGCCGTTGTAACTGATGGGCACTTAGTGCTTGTCACTTTGCCCGTCACAATTAAAGGAACATTAAAATGTCTCCCGGTCATCAGTGGCCATCTTACTGCAGAAATCATTCTGGTGCATCGTTTTGCTTGCCAAGAAGGCGATGCCGTTAACCGTTCCTACTCACTAAACCACCACCGCTTTTCCCTGACATCCCACAGAGTTGAACATAGCGGTCAACGCCGCTCAGTGTGAATGGTACTTGCGTTGCTGCAGCGCTGCGCTCTGTGGGTTTGACACGCACGGCCAGTCATATGATCATCGAGACCGTAGATCGGCGAGGCTACTGTCCGCTACTGTCCGCTGTGTGTGGAGACTGTGCGCGCGCACCAGCCATGGCGGCACGAACTGGGCTCAAAGCAGCACCCTTACAGTATGACAGTTTAATAGCGTCAAAAGACAAAGTTATTAATTATGCGCACGTAATTACAATTATAATTATGATTACAATTATGTCCGCATATCTCTGCACATAATTACTGATTTTGTCTTCAGACTCGCAGTTAACAGATTACTTGCGTGAAAAGCACATAATTAGTAATTATCTTAACATAATTAGTAATTATCTGTACATAATAGTAACTGTGTGCCTTTCGAGCTGCTTCCACCGGTTTATTTGCGTCAAAAGTACATAATTACGATTATGTTCACAGAGTTATTAATTATTTTGAAAGGGCGTAAGTGCGCATGTGCGGGTTTGTCAACACTTCCTTTTCCTCCTGTGTAGCACGCCGGTCGCCGACAGCATCGAGGCGATGAGTTATTTGAACATAATTACTAATTATCTGAATATATTACCAATTATCTCTATGTATGAGCAAATATATCTTTTGACACTTGGCTCCAACGGCTTAAATGCATTAAAAGCACACAATGACTAATTATGTGCAAATGACGCTAATTATGAGTCCTTCGTGCTGCCCCCAACGGCTATTTTCGTCAAAAGTACATAATTACAATTATGTGAAGACAAAATTAGTAATTATGTGCAGATAATTGGTAATTATGTGCAGATAATAACTAACTATGTGCACATCATTGTAATCATGTTATTCACATAATTAGTAAGTTTATCTTTTGACGCTAGTAAGACGCCATACACAGTGGAGCGGCGCGTGCCACGTGTAACCCGACACCAGAACAGTACTGTTCCGGCACCTTGTGTTCACGACCATAGCCTGTGTCTGGACGTGTACTCCATGTTTTGTTGTGCTGGATGCTTTTGCATGTGCGTTGTGTAAGGCACCGTTGTTTTATTTTCTATTTTCTTCTGCTTATATTATTTAACGAAAACAAAGCACCACTCCCTCCCCGCCCCCTCTGGTCTATGCCCACAACAGCAGCAGCAGCAGCAACAACAACAACAACAGCGATGATAGTTCTCTGCCGATCTGTGCCCACAAAAAACTATGCAAAATCAAAAACAACAAAAACACCAGCAACAAAAACTTCTCTGATCTATACCCACAAGAACAGCAGCAGCAGCAACACCACCACCATCACCAACAACAACAACAATAACTGATCGGTGCCCACAAACAACAACAACAACAACAGCAAAACAACAACAATAGAAACAGTGATGGTTTTCTGATCTGTGCCCACAAACAACAAAACAACAACAACAACAACAACAACAAAACAACAACAACAACAAAACAACAACAACAACAACAGCAAAACAGCAACAACAAGAACAACAGTGATGGTTCTCCGATTTGTGCCCACAAACAACAACAAAAAACAACAACAACAACAACAGCAACAACAACAACAAAAACATTGATGGCTCTCTGATCGGTGCTCACAATCAACAACAACAACAACAACAACAACAACAACAACAACAACAACAACAACAACAACAGTGATGACTCTGATCAGTGTCCACAACCAACAGTGACAGACGAGTGTCATGAGACCGGTCAGTGTAAGAACCAAGACAGAGGCTGAGACCCGGAGCGATGAGTCGCATGGCTGTTTGACTGACAGGCCAACGGAAAGACGTATTGATATCGTGCCCTCGTCATCACACCGTGACGTGTTCGGTACCGTGACGAATGGAGAACACACAAAACCCATCAGACGAGCAAAGCAAGTGAACCACATCGGTCGTTGACCCTCGCAGCATTCCATCGCACTTGGGGATTTCGGACGCTGAGACTGATTCAACATGTATTGCTTGGAGAACACGTATCAAGAGAGAGGCGAGAGAATTAATATATAATATGCACTTTCTCTGAGCGTCTTCTGTGGGCT
>JABMCL010001026.1:217500-232500 GCA_018857735.1 Alviniconcha marisindica | reverse complement strand
CCTACACAAACTACCCGTTATGCTTTTGGAAATGCGTTATTCGTACCCTTGAGATTCCGTTTGAGCGTAGATAAGCGTAGACTAGGAGTTACCCGACAGCCCACAAGACAGACAAATACCTCCGAAACAGATGCGTGGCAAGTGGCAAGAGAAAATGGCGGCCCTCAATATCGCTGTGTTAGTAAGTGAATCATTCGTTTGGTAGGTGGTACAACACTCCTGACCAAAAACGGATTTGGGATTTTGTCGGCGAGTCATAGTCATCAAATAGATCTACTTAAGACCCGCACCAGCGACGCAGAACTTCGAGCTTGAAGTTTTCTGCCGTCGTTATTTTTCCTATTTTAGTGAAGTAAAATATCGGTGAGTGTTGTTTTACTGTTGTACTTTTAGTTCTTTAGAATCTACTCATAGCGTCACGCGTAAAAAAATATTCGTTGCTAATATTGCTAGTTTCGTTTATGAGAAACCGTCCGCATTCTATAATATTAATATATATATTGTGGGTCAGCTTAGTCTTACTTACACTTGTAAACACAAAACAGTAGGACTCTAGGAGTGTTTTTGTTTTGATGTGCAACAGCTGTTAACAAGCAGATTGGTGTGGTTTTTGTTTGTGCCAAAGTTTGTGTAAGAAGAAGGTATATAAATTGATCTAAGTAACTGTATCAATCACCAGGGGAAACAGGAGTACTGTAATTGTGTAAACTTGTGTTACAAGCAGTAAATAACAAAATTACAAAGCAGGGAAACTATATGATTACGAACAATACTAGTTACTAAGTACTTACACCGTCTGTAATATTATTATTAAAAATATCAGTGTGGTGAATACAGCTGAATCTCAGTGGGACAACATAGGATTAAGATCACTGTGGAACCTATGTGGAAGACCACCCATGTGGAAGACCACCCATGTGGAAGACCACCAGTACATTTATCATTTTATGTATACTATAAGAGCACCCGAGTGAGACCGAGAGACCATTCCTCTTTAAAAAAATATAAGACCACTTTTCCTATTAAAGTCTTTTCCATCAGTTCCACAGTGTATGTATTTTGTAAGTAAGTGAATCACTGAACACACATTGTATACATGTATTTTGTATACACACATGTAGGTCAGTCACTGACCACACATTTATGTATTTTGTATACACACATGTAGGTAAATCACTGACCACAGATTATATTTTGTATGCATACGTAGGTCAATCACTGACCACACATTGTATGTATTTTGTATACACACATGTAGGTCAGTCGCTGACCACACATTGCATTGTATGTATACACACATGTCACTGACCAAGGACTGGACTCATTTGAAAACTGCTTTTAGTTTTAATGGCACATTTAATTGTGTGTATTTTGTGTACACACATGTACTGATGTAGGTCAATCTCTGACCAAGGACTGGATTCATTTGAAGACTACTTTTAGTTTTAATGACACATTGTAATTTGTATGTAGGTGAATCACTGTCACACTGACCAAGGACTGGATTCCTTTTAAGACTACTTTAGTTTTAATCAGTTAATGACAATAATAGTTTTACTTTCATTAATCCTTTCACTGCCATGAAGTCCCTTGAAAACAACCAATGAAAGTGTGAAATATGAAATTCATAAGCATTTTCATTTTCTTTTTTGCATTAGCATGTGCATTGATTTTTTTAAATTAAAAAATAAATAAATTCAAAACACATGGTATTGAAAGTAGATTTGTTATACTTTGTTATAGGACCAGAAAATATACTGTTTGCAGGTTAAGAAAAACAGCAACAACAAACTAAACAAAACAAAAACAAAATAGTAAACCTTAAAAAGTAAAATGATAGGTGCCATTATGTTGGAATTTTGACTTGTCATTAATGATTAAACACAAGCAGCATTATTTTACTATGTCAGGTTGACTCAGATTCAGAAGGATAAGAAGTGAAAGCAGAACTTCCTAATTTTGCAGATTTTGCAAGTCATTGGCTTATAATTTATCCCAGTGCCAAAACACATGGCTTAGAAATTGACAGTATACATGTACTGTTTGTTATACTACTGGCTACAGGTTTCATTTTGTTTGGCTGGTGACTTTATAAATATATACAGCTTGTACTAAGGTTGAGCATGGGATGACATCTGTTTCTCATGCCTGTCAACAGGAAGATGTGCTCAGTTGAGCATGGATGGTGATGATGACATCTGTGTGCTGCCAGACTCCTCTGAAGATGAAGTAGATGCTTATCCTCATCCCAGCCGGTGTGTCATCCCCTTTTCGCCTCTGTCTCCCGTCCCCGACTTTGACCGCGGCTCTCATCACGCCCTGCAGAAAGCGTACGTTGACGTGAAGCGTCGCTTGAACGAGTCCAACACCAAGAATCAGCAGCTGGCAAGGAGGGTGCGGGAGCTGGAGACGACAAAGAACACTGACAGTTATATTGGTGTGTGTGTGTGTGTGTGTACATGCGTGCGTGCATGAGTGTGTGCATTTGTGTGTGTGCATGTGTGTGTGTGTTTGATTCTCTGTGTGTTTGTGTGTGTGTGTGTGTGTGTGTGGACATGCGTGCGTGCTGAGTGTGTGCATTTGTGTGTGTGCATGTGTGTGTGTGTTTGATTCTCTGTGTGTTTGTGTGTGTGTGTGTGTACATGCGTGCGTGCATGAGTGTGTGCATTTGTGTGTGTGCATGTGTGTGTGTGTTTGATTCTTGTGTGTGTGTGTGTGTGTGTGTGTGTGTGTGTGTGTGCGTGTGTGTGTATGTGTGACTCTGTGACTGTGTGTGTGTGTGACTGTGTGTGTGTGTGTGTGTGTGTGTGTGTGTGTGTGTGTGTGTGTGTGACTGTGTGTGTGTGTGTATGTGTGTGTGTGTATGCGCATGCATGTGTGTGTGTGTGTGTGTGTGTGTGTGTGTGTTGTGTGTGTGCATGTGTGTGTGCGTGTGTAAGCATTCATGCATGCACGCGCGTGTGAATGCGTGTGTGCGTGCATGTGTGTATGATACGTGTGTGTGGGTGGGTATGATGTGAATGTACAGTGTGCATATGATATATGTGTGTGTGTGTATGTATGTGTGAGGTGGTGGGGGTGGAGGGTAGGTTTGTGTGTAGATTGTGTTTGTGTGTCTGTTGAATATGTGTGTATGCCGGGAAGGGGGCTGGGGGGGGCAGGGAGTTTATGTACAAGTGTGTATCCTACATAATATATATGTGCTGGTGTTTGTGTGCCTTTGTTTCTGTAGTGTGTGGGGGGAGGGGAGAAGGGGAGGGTGCACACATGTATTCGTGCATGCCTGCACATGCACAAACTGATGATGTTAGTTGTTACCTCCCACACACTGACACCGCACATCAGTTCGCAGCGTCATGGTGAAGTGTAACCGTAACCATGTGTGCCGGTGCAGGCAGCTCCTATGACATGATGGACGACGTCAGCTCCAGGGGACAGGGGGCAGCGGAGGCGCAGGTGGCGGCAGAGGAAGGTTACAGCAACAACCTGCAGCGGCAGCTGACTAGGGCCAAGTCTCAGATTCAGGTCATGGAGAACAAGTACCAGGTACAGGTGACACTTTAGGCCGCCATGATCGCGCTGAGACAGTCACCGTGCACACCCTCTTTTCTTTTCAAGGCCCCATGTGTCACGTCTTTTGGAATCATTGCCTAAAATTGTAACAGTGATGATTTGGGGGGGGGGGGGGGGGGGGGGTGGGGGGGGGGGTGTATGCAAAGACCTGCACACCCAAACACATAAACACTAAAAAGAACCCTGTTTATTAGGACAAATCGCAACGTGCAACGTTTTCAGGCAATCCCCTTTTTAAAGCTACAAAACTACAGTTAAACAACAGTTGAATGGTAACAAATAAGATGTAGGATACCTATGTAACAGTTACAGATCTGCTATTGGTTGAGCTGTGCCGTTTTTGTGTTCAGTGCTTGGAGAAATGTTGGCATGACAACACCCAGCTAGCCTTGTGTACAGTGGAAACATTACGAAAACCTTTAGTCCAGCTACAGTTGTGATTGTGCAACTTCCACCTCAGTGTATGTGTATATGTGTAGTCTTAACGACTGATTCTTAATAACAATAATAATGGAAATTTGTAAAGCGCCTACCCTGTGACTCAAAGCGCTGAACAAGCATACACACATAATGTACATTGAGATGGAAAATGTTATCCCAAAAAAAAAAAAAAAGGTTCAAGCATAACTATGCAAAAGATGCACACACACACACACACACACACACACACACACACACACACACACACACACACACACACACACACACACACACTACAGACTGATAGGAGTGAAGGACAATGTGGCTTAACAGAAATATTCTGAGAAGAGAAATGTCTTGAGCTGGCTTTTACAGGAAGAGAGAGTAGCAGAGTGCCTGATGTCTTGGGGGAGATTGTTCCAAATGTGGGGGCCAAAGTGTGAGAAAGTGCGAAAGCTATGGGTTTTGTGGTTGAAGCGTTGGAGTTTGAGCGTGCGTGTGTCTGACGAAGAGCGGAGAGAGCGGGAAGGACTGTAAAAGTGTAGCAGCTCAGAAAGATCTCGCTGCAAATCCACGTTTAACTCATTCAGAAGTGCAGGACAGATTACTGCTGCGTAAAGGCAGCATTTTCACCCAGAAAACTAATTACTTCTAATTATTAGTGCTTCGGCTGATGCTCTGTGCATCAATCTGTGCGCTGGAGTGAAGCGTCAGTTGACATGGAAAACTCCCAACAACTTTTAAAAGTATGCGCCAGGTGCACGCCTAACGAGTTGTGCCCAGCTGCTTGTTTAAAGGTTGTTTCCCTTACATTTCCTTCCAATGGGCGACTTAGCTGCCGATCACCCTGCTTGGTGGCGCTGGGCATATTTGGGGCTTTGACAAAGCCAGCTGCAGATGATCTCCCCTACACAAGCCAGGTGGTGCTGGGCATATTTGGGACTTTGACAAAGTCAGCTGCAGATGATCTCCCCTACACTAGCCAGGTGGCGCTGGGCATATTTGGGACTTTGACAAAATCAGCTGCAGATGATCTCCCCTACAGTAGCCAGGTGGAGCTGGGCATATTTGGGCAGTGCAATGCTCAAGCCAGCAAAGTCGCTCATTCCATCCATGATTTGAATATAATGAAAGATTTGTAGTGTTTTTCAAATTTCAGTGCACAAACATTTCAGGACTGGCTAGGTTGATGGTTAGGAGTTAGGCCTGTTTGTCTTCATTTGTAGTATGGCTTTTGGGCTGTTGTCATGTTGACCAACATAATTTGGACACTGTCCTGTCAGTATAACTGATATTCCATAACCATGCATTGACTTTCATAGAGATTGGATCAGAATTAGAAATGCTGTTTGCATGTGTGTGTGGTTGTGTGTGTGTGTGTGTGAACAAATGTTGATGGCAAACTTGTATATGTGTAGTATTATAGTATATTGATATTGTGTGTATTTTTTAAGTCTTGTTTTTGCTTGATTATGAAGTGTACGCACCTAGGGCTCACCAGAGAAATCTCCCTCTAAGTCTAAGACCCTGTTATTATGATTATTTTGATACAAGGCAAGTGTTCATTAGGGGTTTTAAAATTACTTTATCTGCCCTGAAAATTTATCATTGGATGGAGGAAAAAGAAACCAAGAAAAAAGCACGCTAAAAAAGCAAGGCTGGTTGCTAGCATTCTGAAACAAGATCCAAACACAAACGGTTAAAAAGAATGTTAATTTTAATGGGTCAGTCGAAAACATGTTCACATTTGTTTTGGTCAGCCCCTTTTACAAAGCAACAAAACGACAGTGAAACCGTAGTAAGTAAATAAGTAAGTTGGTGTTTTTCACCCGGTCAACCATTACGGTTATATCAGGGTGATTTAAACCACGGTAAATGAAAATAATAATCTGGTTATGGTTTGGTGTGTGGTGCAATGCCTGCAGGAAAAATGCTGGCAGGACTGTGACATGTATGTGTATGTGTAACTGGTGTGCTGTTATGAATATCACCCACACACACACACACACACACACACACACACAAACACACACACACTATTCTGAGTTCATACATGCACACACATGTACACACACATGCACACATGCACGCATGCACACACATACACACACACACATACAGAGTCACACACACACACACACACACACACACACACACACACACACACACACACACACACACACACACACACACACACACACACACACACACACACACACACACACACAGAGTCACACATACACACGCGCACGCCTACTGACTATGCACAGCTTCATTTACACACAACTTAACCCACACACAAAACACCTACTTTTCAGCAAACTGTTCAGGAAATGAACAGCAAGTTGGACGCACTGAGCCAACAGCTGCAGGAGGCCCTGGCCCAGGTGGCGTCGTTGAGCCAAGAGAACTTGCGGCTGCAGCAGGGTTACGAGGCGGCGAGGAGGGAGAGGGAGGTGGCGGTTCAAGCGGTGCAAGAGCTGAAGCAGAGGTGTGAGAGTCTGGAGATGGAGAAAGACAAGGTCATGAAGGAAGGAGCTTCTTTGCATCGTTTACTGCAGAAGGTCAGGGGTTTTTTGCTTTCAGTTTCACTGTGGTATCTTTGCTTGGTTTGTTCTTTGTTTTGTTGACCTGGCTCGTTGTTTCAGTTTTGTATATTCTGGGTAACTGTTTAACCCCTTCATTGCTCCAGCATGTAAAATTTCCAGGCGGAAAGATGCAAGGACTCAACTGCAAATAGCTGTGTTGATGTTTGACTAGTTTTCTTTTCTTTTTGGTATAATTTATTTTTGTTTGCTTGTTTGTTCTTCTTGGTTTCATTGACCTGTTCGTTCGTTTCAGTTTTGTGTATTACAGGGATAAAATTTTTTTAGCAGTGTTGACATTTTACTAGTTTGTTTGTATAATTTGTTTTGTTTATTGACCTGTATAGTTACATACACTATGACATACATACACTATGACTGACTAGCAGATTGGGTGACTGCTCTGATACATACACTGTGACTGACTAGCGGATTGGGTGACTGCTCTCTGATACATACACTGTGACTGACTAGAAGATTGGGTCTCTGATACATACACTATGACTGACTAGCAGATTGGGTGACTGTTCTGATACATACACTATGATTGACTAGCAGATTGGGTGACTGTTCTGATACATACACTATGACTGACTAGCAGATTGGGTGACTGCTCTGATACATACACTATGACTGACTGGCAGATTGGGTAACTGCTCTCTGATACATACACTATGACTGACTGGCAGATTGGGTGACTGCTCTGATACATACACTATGACTGACTGGCAGATTGGGTGACTGCTCTGATACATACACTATGACTGACTGGCAGATTGGGTGACTGCTCTGATACATACACTATGACTGACTGGCAGATTGGGTGACTGCTCTGATACATACACTATGACTGACTGGCAGATTGGGTGACTGCTCTCTGATACATACACTATGACTGACTGGCAGATTGGGTGACTGCTCTCTGATACATACACTATGACTGACTGGCAGATTGGGTGACTGCTCTTCATACACTATGACTGACTAGCAGATTGGGTGACTGCTCTCTGATACATACACTATGACTGACTGGCAGATTGGGTGACTGCTCTGATACATACACTATGACTGACTGGCAGATTGGGTGACTGCTCTGATACATACACTATGACTGACTGGCAGATTGGGTGACTGCTCTGATACATACACTATGACTGACTGCAGATTGGGTGACTGCTCTGATACATACACTATGACTGACTGGCAGATTGGGTGACTGCTCTGATACATACACTATGACTGACTGGCAGATTGGGTGACTGCTCTGATACATACACTATGACTGACTGGCAGATTGGGTGACTGCTCTCTGATACATACACTATGACTGACTGGCAGATTGGGTGACTGCTCTCTGATACACTATGACTGACTGGCAGATTGGGTGACTGCTCTCTGATACATACACTATGACTGACTGGCAGATTGGGTGACTGCTCTGATACATACACTATGACTGACTGGCAGATTGGGTGACTGCTCTGATACATACACTATGACTGACTGGCAGATTGGGTGACTGCTCTGATACATACACTATGACTGACTGGCAGATTGGGTGACTGCTCTGATACATACACTGACTGACTGGCAGATTGGGTGACTGCTCTGATACATACACTGACTGACTGGCAGATTGGGTGACTGCTCTGATACATACACTGACTGACTGGCAGATTGGGTGACTGCTCTGATACATACACTGACTGACTGGCAGATTGGGTGACTGCTTCTGATACATACATTTGACTGACTGGCAGATTGGGTGACTGCTCTGATACATACACTATGACTGACTGGCAGATTGGGTGACTGCTCTGATACATACACTATGACTGACTGGCAGATTGGGTGACTGCTCTGATACATACACTGACTTACTGGCAGATTGGGTGACTGCTCTCTGATACATACACTATGACTGACTGGCAGATTGGGTGACTGCTCTCTGATACATACACTGACTTACTGGCAGGATGGCTTTCTAAAGCACCAGTAAATGAGCAAATATGACAAACCCAAAGTGAAAGAAAATGTGGTGATTTTGCCCGTCCAATGATAACATACACAAAATAAAAACAAGAACTGGAACAAGATTGGTGAACTGCTCTTTTGTAAAAACACTAAAGCAAGACTGACTGACAATGTCTTTGTAAACACGCAGTAAAAGCAAGAAGCTGACCTGAACATGTCTTTGTAAACAACAACACAGTAAAAGCAAGAAGCTGACCTCATGTTTTGATAAAAGAAAACTGACCTGACAATGTCTTTGTAAAACACCAGTAAAAGCAAAATGACCTGAAAAAGGGAAAACATTGCCCTAACAGTTTTTAAAACCAGTAAAAGCAAGAAGCTGACCTGAACAATGTCTTTGTAAAAACAGCAGTAAAAGCAAGAAGCTGACCTGAACAATGTCTTTGTAAAAACAGCAGTAAAAGCAAGAAGCTGACCTGAACAATGTCTTTGTAAAAACAACAGTAAAAGCAAGAAGCTGACCTGAACAATGTCTTTGTAAAAACAGCAGTAAAAGCAAGAAGCTGACCTGAACAATGTCTTTGTAAAAACAGCAGTAAAAGCAAGAAGCTGACCTGAACAATGTCTTTGTAAAAACAACAGCAGTAAAAGCAAGAAGCTGACCTGAACAATGTCTTTGTAAAAACAACAGTAAAAGCAAGAAGCTGACCTGAACAATGTCTTTGTAAAAACAGCAGTAAAAGCAAGAAGCTGACCTGAACAATGTCTTTGTAAAAACAACAGCAGTAAAAGCAAGAAGCTGACCTGAACAATGTCTTTGTAAAAACAGCAGTAAAAGCAAGAAGCTGACCTGAATGATGACTGATTTCGACCCCACCTTTTTCAGGCGGAGCAGGAGGTGGCTTTGCTGAAGGAGCAGCAAGGGGACAGCCTGTCCAGTGAGCCACCAGCAGAACTGGTGGCTGAGCTGGCCAACATGCACAAGATCATTGACAGCCTTAAGAAAATGGTGCTGGCACAGAGAGATTTCTTGGGTGAGAGGGGGACGTTATTTACTCACGTTTCTTTCCTGTAGATTTTCTTTCTTTCTCTTAAGCCTTTTTGCTGCCAAAGGGTGTGCGTGTGTGTGTGTGCGTGTGTGTGTGCATGCGCATGCGCGTGTGTGTGTGGGTGCGCGTGCACGCGCACGTGTGCATACTGTTGGTGTACACCAATTTCTTTGTTCCAGCAATGGTCTTTGGGGACGGATCACTCTCTTTCTTGCTCCACATGGGCAGACATGTACACACAGATGCACATACATTTCTCCTCCCCCCACCCCAAGCATGCAATTCACTCCTACAACTTAGACAATGCAAGTTCACTCAGACGCAGACAGACTAGACTGACAGACGACAACAACACACACACACACACACACACACACACACACACCACACAGGCACACACACACACACACACACCACACACACACACACACACACAGAGGCAGGCACACACACACACACACACACACACACACACACACACACACCACACACACACACACAGCACACACACACACACACACACACACACACACACACACACACACACACACCACAGAAGGCAGCACACACACACACACACACACACACACCACACACACACACAGGCAGGCACACACACACACACAGCACACACACACACCACACACACACACACACACAACACACAACACACACACACACACACACACACACACAAGCAGCCAACACACACACACACACACACAACACACACACACACACACACACACACACACACACACACAACACACACACACACACACACACACACACACACACACACACACACACACACAGAGGCATACACACAATAATGGACATGCTGCAAAGATAAGGTTTGTCTTTGTGTTTCCCACTGTTCTAACACCAGCTGTTAAGGAATTTTGTGTATGCCATTTGTGTTTTGCCCTGATGTAACCATACTGGTTGACTGCGTGGGGACACAGCACCAGGTGACATACTTACCAGCTGGGTGGCTTCGCCCGCCACAGAGTTGTGTTTTCCAGCTTGCTTGTTAAAGTCTGGCGTTGTGCCGTTGCAGCCCGTCGCGGGATGTCCATGTCAATGCAGTCCAGCTTGAGTCGATCGGTGCGCGACCCGCCCAGCGCAGAACCAACCATGACCCCACCCAGCAGCGAGCGAAGCGGGGGGTCCCACTCTGGGCAGAGCTGGGAGATGGTCAACGGCGTCTCTGCCCTTACGCTGGACTCACGCCAGCAGCAGCAGGTGATGGTGCAGCAGCAGTCGGTCACCTCGACCTCCAGCAGACTGAGCCCCCCGTCGGATCACCAGGAGGCGGTGACCAACCTGGCCGCCGCCCACAAGCCATTGGTCAGCGGGGGCAGGAGTGCGGCGAGGATGTCCCCCTCCGTCGCTGGCCACATGGGGCCGGTGGTTCCGGAGCAGAAGTCCAAGACGGAAATCATTCAGCGGAGGAAGAGCGAGGACAACGTGGTTCAGCCCAGGAGCAGGACAGAGATGATCCGCGTGCCCCAGTCGCCCAGGCTGGCCGAGCACATGGACAGCCACTATCAGCAGCTGCAGCAGGTCAGCGGGGGAATGGCCACCGAGCTGGGTCCGACCGGTTTGATCCAGCTGCAGCAGGGCTCGGTCGGCCTCAACCAGCTGCAGCAGGAGGTCGGCAGGCCGGGGCCGAGCGAGCTGGCGCAAGGGGTGACCGCTCAGCCCAGGGCACCCCATCACCTCGGGGTGCAGTACCCCCCGGCCCCCTACTCTTCACAGCGCCAGACATCCCCTGCCAGGGAGCCACCCAGCACCTACGACAACCTGACCCTCAGCAACGGCAACCTCGTCGGCATGGCGCCGCCTGCGCACCTAGTGAACGGAGCGCGCTTCGTCCAGAACAGCGCGGACAGCTTTGGGAGCAGCGGGGGCAGCACGATGACGCTGGCACCCCAGCAGCCGGGGCTGGCGGTGGCCATGCGGAGAGACGGGGGCGCAGCGAGGGGCTCGCCGCAAGAGCACACCGACTTGACGCAGCCCCTCGACCGCGCCCCTCCGGACTTGAACAGCCAGCTCCAGGAGCCTGTTCAGTTTGAGAATGGACTGCCCGCCGGGGAAGCCGCCGCAACCAATTTGGACCGCAAGTGCCCTGTGTGCGGGCAGGACTTTTCGCACATCTCCATGGATGAGTTCCAGACTCACGTGTTTGAGTGTTTTGATGATGCGGAGGAAGCCAACGCCCCAGAGACTCTGCAGCCGCAGAACAGCACCAAGCAGAACTCGGGGTCGGCCAATCGCATCTGCCCCATGTGCGAGAAGCAGTTCCCCGAGAATGTGACCCAGCAGTTCTTTGAAGGTCACGTTCAAAGTCATTTCGAGGAGATCGATCCGTTTGAAGTTCTGCATCCACAGCAGGCATAGAACTGAGATGAGCTGTTTTGATTGTAACATGTACAGATACAGAAGATACAGAATTTTGATGCCTGGGATGTTGCACTGCTCTGTTACAAAATGGGGTTAATACTTTGGATTGCATGCCATTGTTGCAGTTACCCTTGTAAATTGATGTGATTGACATCAAAGTCATCTTTGATGATAGTGACAGATGTCGCATGAAATGCAGTGGCATGTCGGTGGCATTGCTTCTTTCTGTGAGTGTTTGGCCTTCATGCCTGTTAAATGGCATAGAACATGAAAATATTCCCGATGAATCTGTTTTGTTTTTGTGATGAGAAAATTGTTGTACATAATTAGGTCAAATTTATGCAGAAAATTTGTCACCATTTAATTACAAGGCCATTGTTTGTAATGAGACGCGGTATCTGGAATTCACACTTACCTGGCTTTTTGTATTACTGGTACGGTGGTAGCTGTATACAGACATCAAGAGAAACAAAATGAAAAGAATGGCCCTGGCACTGTGTTGCTGCCTTGATACGCCATTTGATTTGTTTCACTGGATTAAGCTGTGTGGCACCCATCTCCTTTAAAGTTTAAGGCTTCTAGCATCATGCTAGTCCCCCACAACAGTTGGTAATGGTTATTTTTGTTGTCTCTGCATCATTGTGCCTGTTGGCCTGACTCCTTTCTGTTGGCCACTCCAAAATTACTGACCTTCACGGATTGGTGGTCAATGAAAATGCTGGACTGATCATTAACACTGATTTGTGACTCACAGTGCACGGTTTCTTAGTGTGTTTGGGTGAGTTTTCTGCAGTGTTTACTACAGTTGATGATTGATTTGCAAGCCTTACATCAGAAACATGACTATCAGTGTATATAGCTTTGGTGTGATTAGCCCTGATTCATGATTACCAGTGCTGGGTGATTTAGAGCACTGTTTGGGTGAATTTTCACCATTTACTGTACTTGATGATTGCCTGATTTACACCTTCATGTGATTCCAAGCCTTACTTCAGAAACCCCTCTGTCAGTATATTATATAGCTTTGGTCTGATTAACAGTCAACACCGATTCCTGACTCCCAGTGTTGAATGACCTGGAGCACTGTTTGGGTGAAATTGCCTTCAACGTTTACAGTTGATGACAGTGTGATTTACAACTTCACATAATTTGCAAGCCCTGATTCAGACACGCGTGTGTCAGTATTTTGTACAGGGTTATGAAAACTGGGAACTGCACTTTCTCTCCAAGGCACTAAGAAAAGAAAAGAAAGGTTTAGAGGAGAAATGTTTTTTAAAATAAGGCACTTGAATGGGTGTTGCACTCTTTGTATTACACTTGCTGTTAGAGGCTGTTGGTTTGACAGCAGCGGCTACTTTACACTGTCAAGTGTCAATGTCATTTACACTGTCCAGTGGCAGTGCCGTCTGCACTGTCATCAGTGTCATTTAGTCATGTGTTGGTGTCATTCACACTGTCAAGTGTTAGTGTCATTGGTACTGTCAAGTGACTGTCATGTACACTATCAAGTGTCAAGTGTCAGGGTCAGTGAGCCAGGTGTTAGTGTCATTGGTACTGTCAAGTGACTGTCATGTACACTATCAAGTGTCAAGTGTCAGGGTCAGTGAGCCAGGTGTTAGTGTCATTGGTACTGTCAAGTGACTGTCATGTACACTATCAAGTGTCAAGTGTCAGGGTCAGTGAGCCAGGTGTTAGTGTCATTGGTACTGTCAAGTGACTGTCATGTACACTATCAAGTGTCAAGTGTCAGGGTCAGTGAGCCAGGTGTTAGTGTCATTGGTACTGTCAAGTGACTGTCATGTACACTATCAAGTGTCAAGTGTCAGGGTCAGTGAGCCACCTAAATGGGCCCCCTAGCAAGTACAGTAGCACTCTGCTGACTGGGTGCTTTATTTCACAAGTAATTATACGCATGTGGACAGAATTTCACGGTAGCTGAGTTTTAGAACACTGAGCTGTAGATAACCAGTATAAGGCTGACCACTGGCCCGTAATGTCAGTGTCACTGACTGACAGAGCCACGCCTTAGCAAGTACGCTGTCACACCCTTTGCATACCAGCTGTTTTATTCCACAAAGATATATATATATATATATATATATATATATATATGCATGTGAACAGCATTTTACAGTAGATGCATTTTAGAAGACTAAGCCATCATCAGTGTAACGCTGACTGTAATGTTGGTGTCACTGAGTGACTGAGTCACATAAGTCTGCTTAGACTAAGTACCCTGTCACACAATTTGCATACCACCTGTTTTATTTCACACACACACAGACACACACACACACACACACACACACACACACACACACACATGCACACACACACACACACACATGCATGTGAACAGAATTCCAGAGGAGATAGGTTTTTGAACACTAAGCTGTATATAACCAGTATAAAACCTTTCATCTGCATTGGGTACCTGGAAGACTAAATCCGCCATCAAGTCAGATCAGGACAAATTCTTCTTCATGCTGATGACGCTGTGGGGCTTACTGTCCCAAGGTGCCGGGCTGACATACTATCCCAAGGTGCCGGGCTGACATATTACTGTCCCAAGGTGCCGGGCTGACATATTACTGTCCCAAGGTGCCGGGCTGACATATTACTGTCCCAAGGTGCCGGGCTGACATATTACTGTCAAGGTGCCGGGCTGACATATTATGTCCAGTGCAGTGACATATTCTTCCTTCAAGGTGGGGCTGACATATGACGCAAGGTGCGGCTGACATATGACTGTCCCAAGGTGCCGGGCTGACATATTACTGTCCCAAGGTGCCGGGCTGACATATTACTGTCCCAAGGTGCCGGGCTGACATATTACTGTCCCAAGGTGCCGGGCTGACATATTACTGTCCCAAGGTGCCGGGCTGACATATTACTGTTCCAAGGTGCCGGGCTGACATATTACTTATTAGGACAAAGTACCTGTTCTTCCATTCTAAGGAAAATGTGGGTGCCACACTATGAATAACAGACAA
>JABMCL010001026.1:205000-212500 GCA_018857735.1 Alviniconcha marisindica | reverse complement strand
TTACTCCACCCGTTCGTACTCCACCTGTTGTACTCCATCTGTTGTACCCACCTCTACCCTTCCCCCCCTACCCCACTCCACCCAGTCTCACTCTGCTTATTCGCCCCCTCCCCCTCCATTCCACATTTGACCCCACCCTACCCCATTCCACCCAATATCACCCTATTTTATCCACCCGTTCTCACTCCACCTATTTTACCCCCCCCCCATCCTCCTCCCATCCTCTGTGGTGCAATATTTGACCCAATCTGACCCCCCTCCCAAACTCCCCCCCCCCCAACATCCCCCCCCCCCCTCTCCTGTCCGGTTCCATCACCCACGCCATGTTTAACCGAAAACCCACGCCAGTTAACTCTAACCGTATTCCCGCGGCCTTCCGGGCAGGCTGGACAATTTCGAAATGGACAGAGGCAAGATGTGTTCATATACTGACAACCCTCCCCTTCCCTCCCCCCCCCCCCCGCCCCCCCCCCCCCCCCACCCCCACGAAAAAGAAGATAAAAAATAAAACGAAAAAGAGAAAAAAGAGCCAAAGTTTGGGTGCACATTTGTATGCATGGTTAAACTCATCTTTTTTTCTTCTTATCAATTCGTTTTTCTAAAGAAAAATTAAAGGAGAGAGAGAGAGAGAGAGAGAGAGAGAGAGAGAGAGAGAGAGAGAGAGAGAGAGAGAGAGAGAGAGAGAGAGAGAGAGAGAGTGGTGCAACGACCTGCAACTTTTGAAAAAAGCTGCAAACTTCCGTGAAGGTGTGAATGAATCCGCCATCAGGTTTATAACGTAATGGCGATGACGACACAGGCTATATTGACTTATAGTCCAGGTTCAACAGTAGCTCGTCCGGAGACGCACGTAAGAGACAGGGCGTTGAAGCGCTCTGTTCCAGTCAGTGTGCGTGCATGATTCCGGCTGTTAGCCTCTTTATAACGTCGCTTTAATAGTCTTCCTTATTCGCACACTGTATAAACTCTGTTTCTCGCACGTGCAGCCTGGTCAATACCGCTGTTCCGTGATCGCCTTCAGGTATACACTCGGTCATGTGGATCAACGTAGAGATATTAACCCCCTCCCCAGCATAAGTGTATAGAGATTACTCCCCCCCTCCCCTCACACACACACACACACACACACACGCACACACACAAACACACACACACACAACGTGGGAGCAGCCTCAGTTTGCCTCAGCCAACAATATGTCGATTGTTTTGTGATCTGTCATGCGACATCTGTCTCTATTGACCGCGGGGAGCATATTAGTGTTGTGGCCGTTCTTCCTCCCAAGTGTACGACTCAAAAATGATTGCATGATATTGACCAAATGATTTAATTAGCACCAAGGTGGACGCGCCAGCCTTGAGACGTGCTACTCACCAAAGTGATCAAGAGGCTGACACCTTGCAGAGCATGGAGAGACCGGAGGGAGGGGTAGGGATGGAAGCGGGTGAAGGGGGAGGGGGGTAGGGGGGGGGGGTTGTTGTCGTTCAGCTTTGATCTGTTATACTGAAGTCTTCCGTGTTTTACTCCAGTGGTGAAAGCATGCGATGGTTCCCAGGTCACAGTGACCTATCCCAGTGGAGGGGGACCAGGAGAAGTAAGACGCTGTATCCGTTGCTTCCCCCGCCCCCGTCCTCCCCCCTTCCCTGTTTCACTCTCACTGACAAGATTTTTTTCCAGTGAGAAAGAAATGTTTTTTTCTGCGTTTCAGCATGGTCCTGCCTCAAATGGTCAGTCGGGTGGTTTGGACGAAGACTGTGGTCTTCAGAAGGTGCTCCGTGTTGCCCCACAGCTGTTCTTGCTCCATGGGGCCACTGCTGCCTTCTGGCTTCTCTGAAGAGGGGGCAGAACTGTAGAACATGCCCTAGGGACTGTGCTCCTGTCTTGCTTCTCTGAAGAGGGGGCAAAACTGTACAAATTGCCCTGGGAACTGTGGTCCTGTCTGGCTTCTCTGAAGAGGGGGCAAAACTGTACAACATGCCCTGGGAACTGTGGTCCTGTCTGGCTTCTCTGAAGAGGGGGCAGAGCTGTAGAACATGCCCTGGGGATTGTGTTCCTGTCTGGCTTCTCTGAAGAGGGGGTACAACTGTAGAACATGCCCTGGGGATTGTGTTCCTGTCTGGCTTCTCTCAAGAGGGGGCAGAACTGTGGAACATGCTCTGGGGACTGTGGTCCAGTCTTGCTTCTATGAAGAGGGGACAGAGCTGTAGAACGTGCTCAGGTGACTGTGGTCCTGTCTGGCATGAGCAGTGTTCAGCAGTTCAGCATTTGTCTATATAGCCCTCGTCGGCACACGTGTTGGACCTGGTGGCATGTCCAGTAAAAGCTTGTTACTTGCACTGCCCGCCAAAGCTGTGTTGGACCTGGTGGCACTGTCCAGTCCAAAGCTGTGTTGGACCTGGTGGCACTGTCCAGTCCAAAGCTGTGTTGGACCTGGTGGCACTGTCCAGTCCAAAGCTGTGTTGGACCTGGTGGCACTGTCCAGTCCAAAGCTGTGTTGGACCTGGTGGCACTGTCCAGTCCAAAGCTGTGTTGGACCTGGTGGCACTGTCCAGTCCAAAGCTGTGTTGGACCTGGTGGCACTGTCCAGTCCAAAGCTGTGTTGGACCTGGTGGCACTGTCCAGTCCAAAGCTGTGTTGGACCTGGTGGCACTGTCCAGTCCAAAGCTGTGTTGGACCTGGTGGCACTGTCCAGCCCAAAGCTGTGTTGGACCTGGTGGCACTGTCCAGTCCAAAGCTGTGTTGGACCTGGTGGCACTGTCCAGTCCAAAGCTGTGTTGGACCTGGTGGCACTGTCCAGTCCAAAGCTGTGTTGGACCTGGTGGCACTGTCCAGTCCAAAGCTGTGTTGGACCTGGTGGCACTGTCCAGTCCAAAGCTGTGTTGGACCTGGTGGCACTGTCCAGTCCAAAGCTGTGTTGGACCTGGTGGCACTGTCCAGTCTAAAGCTGTGTTGGACCTGGTGGCACTGTCCAGCCCAAAGCTGTGTTGGACCTGGTGGCACTGTCCAGTCTAAAGCTGTGTTGGACCTGGTGGCACTGTCCAGCCCAAAGCTGTGTTGGACCTGGTGGCACTGTCCAGCCCAAAGCTGTGTTGGACCTGGTGGCACTGTCCAGTCCAAAGCTGTGTTGGACCTGGTGGCACTGTCCAGTCCAAAGCTGTGTTGGACCTGGTGGCACTGTCCAGTCCAAAGCTGTGTTGGACCTGGTGGCACTGTCCAGTCCAAAGCTGTGTTGGACCTGGTGGCACTGTCCAGTCCAAAGCTGTGTTGGACCTGGTGGCACTGTCCAGTCCAAAGCTGTGTTGGACCTGGTGGCACTGTCCAGTCTAAAGCTGTGTTGGACCTGGTGGCACTGTCCAGTCTAAAGCTGTGTTGGACCTGGTGGCACTGTCCAGTCTAAAGCTGTGTTGGACCTGGTGGCACTGTCCAGCCCAAAGCTGTGTTGGACCTGGTGGCACTGTCCAGTCCAAAGCTGTGTTGGACCTGGTGGCACTGTCCAGTCCAAAGCTGTGTTGGACCTGGTGGCACTGTCCAGCCCAAAGCTGTGTTGGACCTGGTGGCACTGTCCAGTCCAAAGCTGTGTTGGACCTGGTGGCACTGTCCAGTCCAAAGCTGTGTTGGACCTGGTGGCACTGTCCAGTCTAAAGCTGTGTTGGACCTGGTGGCACTGTCCAGTCCAAAGCTGTGTTGGCCCTTTGGTGGCACTGTCCAGTCCAAAGCTGTGTTGGACCTGGTGGCACTGTCCAGTCTAAAGCTGTGTTGGACCTGGTGGCACTGTCCAGTCTAAAGCTGTGTTGGACCTGGTGGCACTGTCCAGTCTAAAGCTGTGTTGGACCTGGTGGCACTGTCCAGTCCAAGGCCGGAAGCTGATGGTCTGTTGGTCATCTCAAGGCGCAGGGCTGGGCTTCCACCTTTTGGGACAGGGTGGAATATTCCACTGTAGAGATGTGAACGTCATTTGTTTTTATTCACCTCCAACTTGTCATCTTGCGTGCGCCTTAAGGCTGCACATTTCGAGAAAGGCCTTGGCTGGAATAAAACCACGGCGCCGTCTTCACGGGAAACGTCCGAGAGTGTAGGCCACGCGCAGTGTGTAGGAGTAATGATTGCATGCATGGAACTTGTCTGCTACTGGAAACGCAAATATTGTTTCAGATCTACTGATCACTCAGAGAGAGAGAGAGAGAGAGAGAGAGAGAGAGAGAGAGAGAGAGAGAGAGAGAGAGAGAGAGAGAGACATACAGACAGACAGACATACAGACAGACAGACGGACAGAGACAGAGACAAGAGGAAGAGATGGGAAGATGGAAGGAAGGGGAAGGGAGGGAAATTAAGCCTCATGGTCACCGTCAGTTGATCCAACACGTCGTTGCTGCCGGTCCAGTTGGCTGCTCACCTTGCTTTCTGCTTGTGCTTGTGCGTCATTCTATTCGCGATCGTTTGCTCAGCAGTTCTCCGCTTTGCGCAAAGGTCACAGAGGAAGAAACTGGGTTATCAAATCAAGTCAAACGTACCTTGATTATTACCACCCGGGTCTCACCCACTGCTCCACCTCCATCATCGGGCGGAAAACCAAACAGCCTCCTCTGTCCTTTCTGTGACGGAAGCGCGCAACGGTTGACGGGAAGGACTGACGGAGGTCGTTGGGAGGAAGGCGGGTACAATTAACCGGGTAGGAAGCTGATCGTCAGGACCTTGACGGGTAGGTATACTTTGTACACCCGTTTCTTGGCTTTCCTTGCTGAAGTGAAGTAAGTAGAATCGCAAAGCTGACCAAAAGTATTGACGAATGTGTCATATGTAGGCTAATGTAGTCTGTTCTTTTCTGAACAACCGGCCTGTAGGCTTAGGAAGGTCTAGGTCTAATTTTATACTGGAGTTTATTTTGTATTTTGTAAATATAATTATGTGTTTCTGACAGGGTGTAAGACTGCTCTTTCTGAACAACCAACATAGGAAAAGGAAAATCACTGGATTAGAAAATACATAATTATATGTTTTTTGACAGGATGTAAGATTGTGCTATGATTTTGTGGCTATAACTGTGTTGTTAAAGGTGTATGTGTTGTGGGTGTGGCGATTATTTTGTTTTCTCTGTGGCTAAGGATGTGTTAGTGTATCGGCTGAACTAGTGTTGCATTCTCTGCCCGTGTTTGTCTTTGGTTCCTTCTCCGATTCGTCCATGCTTTTCGTTTTGCTGTTGCTGAAGCCCATCGACCAATAGAAGGGCTAATCGATTGTCCGTGTGAAAGAGACAAATGAAGTACAATAGTGAGACACTTTGATACGACAAGGACAAAAGGAAGATTAACACTCGTGTAGGGAATCGTCCTGCTGTGTATTTCAGTCAAATTAATCTTAAAATAAATGCACACACACACACACACACACACACACACACACACACACACACACACACACACACACACACACACACACACACACCCCACACACACACACACACAGACACATCACATACACACACTCACACACACACACACACACACACACACACACACACACACACACACACACACACACACACGCACGCACGCACGCACACGCACGCACGCACGCACATAAGACAACAACAGCAAACAACACCCCTCCCTGGTGTGTTTTCCGTTTTTGTGTTCAGCTCCAGATAGTCAGTATGAAAACGTCCAAACTCTCCAACATCTGTCTGTACAGAAGGAGATAATGTTCGAAAGCATCTGCCACAGACAGCGTCTTTTGCAGCACTGTTCTATCCGCCACCCTCCAGTGACCAGGTCTTTCTGCACACCATTTCAGGGCGGCATACTCTGCAGACAGGGTCTGTTGCTGTTGTTGAAATAGTACTGTCGCCGGCATGCAGCTAGGTGTCATCTTCCTTTGCGGAACAGTGTCCCGGAATGGAGATTTCACTGAGCGCTGTCATCTTCCTGGCGTAGTTTAGTGTCCCTGAAAGAGTTGTCTGTGGCAGGTGTTATCTTCCTTGAGCAAAGTAGTGCTCCGGAAAAGCTACAGCTGTCTTTGAAAGCTGTCGTCTTCCTTGTGCAGATAGTGTCCCTAAAATAACTATCTGTGGCAGGTGTTATCTAGTGTCCAGACATCTTCCTTGTGCAGATAGTGTCCCAGAACTATAGCTATGTCTGGCAGGTGTAATCTTCCTTGAGTGTCCCAAAAGGAACTGTCTCTAAAAGCTGTCATCTTCCTTGTGAACAATAGTGTTCCAAAGGTTACAGCTGCGTCTGACAGCTACCATCTTCCTTGTGAACAATAGTGTTCCAAAGGTTACAGCTGCGTCTGACAGCTACCATCTTCCTTGTGAACAATAGTGTTCCAAAGGTTACAGCTGCATCTGACAGCTACCATCTTCCTTGTGAACAATAGTGTTCCAAAGGTTACAGCCGCGTCTGACAGCTACCATCTTCCTTGTGAACAATAGTGTTCCAAAGGTTACAGCCGCGTCTGACAGCTACCATCTTCCTTGTGAACAATAGTGTTCCAAAGGTTACAGCTGCGTCTGACAGCTACCATCTTCCTTGTGCAGAATAATGGTCCAAAAGGAACTGTCTCTGAAACGTGTCATCTTCCTGTACAGAATTGTGTCCGAACGGCTAGAAGTGTCTCTGAAACGTGTCATCTTCCTGTACAGAATTGTGTCCGAACGGCTAGAAGTGTCTCTGAAACGTGTCATCTTCCTGTACAGAATTGTGTCCGAACGGCTAGAAGTGTCTCTGAAACGTGTCATCTTCCTGTACAGAATTGTGTCCGAACGGCTAGAAGTGTCTCTTAAAAGTGTCATCTTCCTTGTGCAAAATAGTGTCCCGAAAACTACACCAGTGTTTCACAGATGCCATCTTTCTTACGCAGAATAGTGTACCAAAAGGAACGGTCTCTGCAAGGTCTCCTCTTGTACAGAATAGTATCCGAACAGCTAGAAGTGTCTCTGAAAGGTGTCATCTTCCTTCTGAAGAATAGGGTCCCAAAAGGAACTACTTCTGTGAGGGGTCATCTTCTTTGTGACGAATAGTCCCAAATGGAACTGTCTCTGAAAGGTGTCATCTTCCTTGTGAAGAATAGGGTCCCAAAAGGAACTACTTCTGTGAGGGGTCATCTTCTTTGTGACGAATAGTCCCAAATGGAACTGTCTCTGAAACTGTCTCTTGAGAAGAATAGTGTTGGAAAAGGAACTGTGTCTGAAAGGTGTCACTTCCTTGTACAGAATAGTGTCCCAACAGCTAGAAGTGTACCTGAAAGGTGTCACTTCCTTGTACAGAATAGTGTCCCAACAGCTAGAGGTGTACCTGAAAGGTGTCACTTCCTTGTACAGAATAGTGTCCCAACAGCTAGAAGTGTACCTGAAAGGTGTTACTTCCTTGTACAGAATAGTGTCCCAACAGCTAGAAGTGTACCTGAAAGGTGTTACTTCCTTGTACAGAATAGTGTCCCAACAGCTAGAAGTGTACCTGAAAGGTGTTACTTCCTTGTACAGAATAGTGTCCCAACAGCTAGAAGT
>JABMCL010001026.1:192500-200000 GCA_018857735.1 Alviniconcha marisindica | reverse complement strand
TATCAACCTTAGGGAACCAGCTAAGAGGTAGTGAGTTATCTATCTATCTATCTATCTATCTATCTATCTATCTATCTATCTATCTATCTATCTATCTGTCTGTCTGTCTGTCTGTCTGTCTGTCTGTCTGTTTGTCTATCTATTTGTCTGGCAATCTATCTAGTTATTCCTCCCTCCATACATCCACTATCTATAGATCTATCTATATATCCACGCATCTATCCACTAACTATTTTTCTATATATCTACCCATCTATCTATGTACATATCTACCGCCTAACTTACAACTCTGTCTGCCTGTCTATTTATCTATATGCGGGGCGTAGTGTACTGTAATATACATATTTCCACATTGTATTTTCAGTACGTCACTTTGGCAGGCTAAATTCAGTCCACTCTTTGGTACAGGGCATATTCTGCATATCTCAACGTCACAGTGTGTGTGTGTGTGTGTGTGTGTGTGTGTGTGTGTGTGTGTGTGTGTGTGTGTGTGTGTGTGTGTGTGTGTGTGTGTGTGTGTAATTTATAGCAGTGTTGCAGAGCATGCCCTACAAACGTCCATGTTGCAGGATATGCATACTCTATAGATTTCCAAGTTGCAAGGAATATCCCTGGGTATATTCTACATACGGCTAGCCTGCAGGGTAATACCTCTATTTGCAGGATGAAAATAACGTGCATACATTTCCATGTTGCATGCTCACCCATGTCCATATTGCAAGGTATGCTCAACTTATATCCATGTTGCAGGGTATACTCTACATATCTGTACACGGCTGCAGCACGTATGCTCAACGTATATCCATGTTGCAGGGTATACTCACCTATGTCCATGTTGCAGGGTATACTCACCTATGTCCACGTTGCAGGGTATACTCACCTATGTCCACGTTGCAGGGTATACTCACCTATGTCCACGTTGCAGGGTATCCTCACCTATGTCCACGTTGCAGGGTATACTCACCTATGTCCACGTTGCAGGGTATACTCACCTATGTCCATGTTGCAGGGTATACTCACCTATGTCCACGTTGCAAGGATATACTCACCTATGTCCATGTTGCAGGTATACTCACCTATGTCCACGTTGCATGGTATACTCACCTATGTCCACGTTGCAGGGTATACTCACCTATGTCCATGTTGCAGGGTATACTCACCTATGTCCATGTTGCAGGGTATACTCTACATATCTGTACACGGCTGCAGCGCGAGAGAAGTTAAAGGACCCTAGCACACAGAAACTGCACGAGCAGGTTGTGCGAGCCGTGAATGCCTACAAAGAATGCTTAAAGAAGTTCCCCGTCAGAGTCTGTGTCTACAACCGTACCCTGACCAGACTCCACCCAGTGAGTGTGCTCACTTTTCTGCCTTGTTGATTTTCTTCTTCTTCTTCTTCTTCCTCTCGTTCCCTGCTGTTGTCGTCATTTTGATACTGCTACGTATCAACCCCTCGGGCTCTTTCACCCAGCAGTCAGGCAGTCTGTAAAGTTCCCCGAAACTAACTTTAAATCTGCTGGAAACAGATCTTTCCTCTTTCAAGCAGCTGAAATCTGGAACTCTCTTCTAGCAGCTTTCCACGCGATCAGTGCAGTCTGTAGAGATCAAAGACTTGTGTTTTATCGTCGACAGGTAGACGTGATCAATGGAGTCTATAAACATCAAAGATTTGTCTTGTATCTGTAAATATCAAAGACTTGTGTTGTGTCTATAAATATCAAAGACTTTTTTTTATCGTCGACAAGTACACGTGATCAGTGGAGTCTACGAATACCAAAGACAGGTGTTTTATCGTCGACAAGAGAGATGTGAGACGGTACATGTAACTCCAGGTCTTCATTTTTTATTATATTTTTAGAATTGCGTTTTCATGCGCTTTTCAGCTGTATAACATTGATGTCTCTCCGAGTTCCACATCTGGAAATTGAGGTCCTGGACTCAAAAAGCCATTTGTTGTTGTTGTTGTTGTTGTTTGATTGTTCTCTCTTATAAAATGACTTTTTGTAGTTACTGTGCGTAATTACAATATCACGGCAGTTGTGTGTTATCGTCAACAGATAGATATCATCAGCGGAGCCTACGCGCCCTTTGTGGAAGAGTGGCTGAAGGCGTTTCCGAGGGAACAGGTGTACGTCGTCAGGTTTGAGGACTACGTCTCCGACATGGCGGGAACCGTCAAGGACATCGTAAAGTTTCTCGATCTGCGTAAGTGTCATCAGTGCTCTTCTTCCTCTTCCTTCTCTTCCTCCTCTTCCTCCTCCTCCTTCTGCCGCTGCTGCTGCTGCCGTCTACTGCTGTGATCTAATACTACTACTGCTATTAGGCCTACTGCTACTACTATTAGGCCTACTGCTACTACTATTAGGCCTACTGCTACCACTGTTAGGCCTACTGCTACTACTATTAGGCCTACTGCTACCACTGTTAGGCCTACTCAGTGCTACTACTGTTAGGCCTACTGCTACCACTATTAGGCCTACTGCTACCACTGTTAGGCCTACTGCTACCACTGTTAGGCCTACTGCTACCACTGTTAGGCCTACTGCTACCACTGTTAGGCCTACTGTTAGGCCTACTGCTACCACTATTAGGCCTACTGCTACCACTGTTAGGCCTACTCAGTGCTACTACTGCTGCTGCTGCTACAACTACTACTACCACTACTGCTGCTGCTGTTGCTGCTGCTACTACTACTAGTACTACTACTACTACTGCTACTGCTGCTGCTGCTGCTGCTCTACTGCTACTACTACTATTTGGCCTACTGCTGCTGCTGCTGCTGCTACTACTGCTACTACTAGGTCCACTGCTACTACTACTGCTACTACTGCTACTAGGCCTACTGATACTACTACTACTACTACTGCTACTAGGCCCATTGCTACTATTAGGCCTACTGACACTTTGCTACTACTAGGCCTACCGATACTACTAGGCCTACTGATACTACCACTGCATTTACTGCTACTGTTACTACTTCTACTACGTATATTACTGCTACTATTACCGTTTCTACTACTGCTGCTACTACTTCTACTACGTATATTACTGCTGCTATTGCCATTTCTACTACTGCTGCTACTACTTCTACTTCAGTCTGCTTCTGTTGCTTTTTTTTATATCTGTCTTCTATCTTTCGGTCTGCTGTCTAATCCAATCCAGTCCAATGTATGTGTGTATGGTTGGTTGGTTGGCTGGTTGGTTGGCAGGCTGGTTGGCTGGCTGGTTTGTTTGTTGGTTAGTTGGCTGGCTGGCTGGCTGGTTGGTTGGTTGGTTGGCTGGCTGGCTGGCTGGTTGGTTGGTTGGTTGGTTGGTTGGTTGGTTGGCTGGCTGACTGCTTGGTTGGCTGGTTGGTTGGTTGGCTGGCTGGCTAGCCGGTTGGTTGGTTGGTTGGTTGGTTGGTTGGTTGGCTGGCTGGATATCTGGCTGGATGTAGGTATACACGCTATGTATTGCAAGCATGCTTGCATCTTTTATGGGTACAAACATGTGTCCATGTAAGCTTGCATCTGTTCGTTCACCACGATACACATCTCTGTCTGCCTCCATCTCTGTCTTTCTCCCTGTCTGTCAGTCTCTCCGTGTGTCTGTATTCCTATATGACTCACCATCGTCAGGAACACCATCACCCTTGAAGGAGTTTCCCGCTTTCACGGTCTGTCTGTCTCCGTGTCTGTGACTCTCTCCTTGTGTTCGTGCTCCTGTAATACTAACGCATCATCGTCAGGAGCATCATTGTCCTGGAAGGAAATTTCTGTCTCTCTCGGCCTGTCTGTGAGTCTCTATGTGTGTTTGTTCCCCTGTAATTATGACATGTCATGTCACCGTCAGGAACATCATTATCCTGGAAGGAAATTCCTGTTCTCTCTGTCTGTCGATCCCCAGTTTGAATCTCCGTGTGTTTGTCCCCCTGTAATTATAACCCATCATCATCAGGAACGGCGTTATCCTTAGAGGAGTTTCTCTGTCTCTCCCAGTCTGTCTTTCTCCCTGTCTGTGGCTCTCTCTGTGTTTCTGTCTTCCTATATGACCCGTCATCGTCAGGAACATCATTTTCCTTGAAGGAGTTTGCCTCTCTCTCTCTCGGTCTGTCTTTCTCCCTGTCGGTGACTCTCACTGTGTCTCTGTCTTCCTGAATGACCCGTCATCGTCAAAAACATCATTGTCCTTGGAGGAGTTTCCCGCTCTCTCTGTCTGTCTCTCTCCCTGTCTGTGACTCTCTCAGTGTCTCTGTCTTCCTGAATGACCCATCATCGTCAGAAACATCATTGTCCTTGGAGGAGTTTATCTGTCTCTCTGTTGGTCTGTCTTTCTCCCTGTCTGTGACTCTCTCTCTCAGTGTCTGTCTTCCTGAATGACCCATCATCGTCAGGAACATCATTGTCCTTGGAGGAGTTTCCCGCTCTCTCTGTCTGTCTTTCTCCCTGTCTGTGACTCTCTCAGTGTTTCTGTCTTCCGTCATCGTCAAGAACATCATTATCCTTGAAGGAGTTTCCCGCTCTCTCTGTCTCCAGCAGCGTTCTCCGACTCTGAGTTCAACCAGATGAAGTCCATGCCTAAGCACGTGCAAAATGTCTACTACCGGATGGCGCCCATGCAGAACCGGACCATCAAGCTGCTCAAAGACCTTTACGCCCCCTTCAACATGAGACTGTCCAAGATGCTCAACGACGACAAGTTCCTGTGGAAGTGAAGCTAGTCCAACACCAACCAGCGTGGGAAGTACCAGCACTGCGGGTCGCCTTGACATTTGGGGCTGTGGACGTGGTTGCTTACTCAGCGTTGACAAGATGGACCTGTTGGAATGGTTGGCAACGGCGGGTTTTCTTTTGGGCCAGTGAGGGCAGTGACCGTTAGGAAGAGCTACGTGCCGTCACGTCAGGATACAAACAGTGTCTTTTTCTTTTTCTCTTTGTTGTTTAAAACAAATTCTGACTGCACTGACCGAACAGCGCAGTTACCTTCTCTACCTGTCTCGTAATCTAGGGTCAAGGAATTCAAAATAGTCTATCTACGTCACACATGCACGAAATAATTCTGTTCGAGCTTTTGCTTTGCTCTCTTTTTCTACACCTTTTTGAACGAAATGCGTCAGTGATGAGGACGCACTGGCCTCTGGTTCGGACGAAAGTCGGCCGTGGTGATCGTGATGTGTGCTCAAGACATACAGACATTAAAGTTTGAGACAGCATCCTTGCCCTGGAGTGGAGGCAGCAGCAGTATGCGATTACATGTAGTCCCCAAACTGAAACAATCAAACAATCAAACAAACACAAAAGCAAGCAGACAACAACATCAACTACAACCCAAGTAAAAACAAACAACAACCCCCCCCCCACACACAAAAAACCCCCACAGAGAACAACAAAACAACTACCACAAAAGAATCCATAATCAATATCTCCCTAATTAAATAAAGGCTGTGTCGTTATCCAGTCTATCTCTTACGAAGCGCCAATACTGAAATGCAAGAACAACAAAATATACTGCGTCAGTACAATACCTGTACAATGCGAGGAGGCTACAGTTAGCTATTACTGTTTGGTACATTTAGTACTGTAGCGTGGCTAGATGGCGGGGATGGGGGGGGGGGGGGGGGGGGGGGGGGGGAGGGGGGGGGGGGAGGGGAAGGGGGGGGGAAGGGAAGGGGGGGGTGGCGAGAAGGAGAGGGAGCTAAGTCAAATCAAAATATCTTACCCCCAACACACACACACACACACACACACACACACACACACATGAGAGAGGGAGCGAAGAGAAAGCGCTAGACGAGAGAGAGAGAGAGAGAGAGAGAGAGAGAGAGAGAGAGAGAGAGAGAGAGAGAGAGAGGTCAAGTTTATTTGCGGCACATCGGCCATAGGCCACTATAGTAAAAAAGAAGAAAAAGAGAAATGGGGATAAAAACAAAATACATCGGGGAAACAATGGGCATAGGCTACATTTATGCACGCAAGATATATATATGTCCATTGTGGTAGATCAGTTCTATGCACGTTTACTAGAAGTCATTTAAAATTTACATATTGTCCATACTCACTCAGACACACACACATACACACACACACACACACACACACACACACACACACACACACACACACACACACACACACACACACACATACACACACACATTTTCTTTTATCCCTATAGCATGCATAGACAGCACATTTTAGACACATGCAACAGAAACCGATTTTTGCTTCAAGTGCTGTCAACAGGGATATGACAGGAGAATTAATCCTGCATAAATTTGGTTCTCCGGTCTTCACAGAGGGAGAGTTTGATACCAAAATAAGGTCAATAAGAACTGCTTCACTTCTTACAAAGAAGCTACGTATATATAACACTACGCAAATAAATGTGCATGTTTTCTGTACATAATTATGCCTTCGACTCGCCAACGGGCAAATCATTCAGCACAGATATGACTTTGACTCGGCAACGGACAAACAGTTTGACATGGGATCGTTGGAGATTTGATCCAAGTGCATATTGAAAGTCAATGTATTGAACTGGTTGTTTCATTCATTTTCCTCTGCTGGCTTTTGTACATCGAAGTTGGGGAGGAAATCATTATAAGCCTAAGTATCTGGATTTCAGCATTCTGTCGAACGCTCATGGTGACACCACGACGAAGCAGCTAATTATCCTCGGTGATTAATTCTGACCAGGATGTAGCACAACGGGAAAAGCATCAGTCTGCTGTATGTGGACCAAGTCGGTGAAATGTAACTGTATTTAACTGCCACTGTCGAAGGAAATACAGAATTTCTAAGTCAGGAGATTTGCTTCTGCCTGTGTGTCTGTGTGTCTGTGTGTGTGTGTGTGTGTGTGTGTGTGTCTCTCTCTCTCTCTCTCTCTCTCTCTCTCTCTCTCTCTCTCTCTCTCTCTCTCTCCTCCGTGTGTGTGTGTGTGTGTGTGTGTGTGTGTGTGTGTGTGTGTGTGTGTGTGTGTGTGTGTGTGTGTGTGTGGTGTGTGTTATGTGTGTTGTGTGAACCTTGTGTTGTGTGTGTGTGTGGTGTGTGTGTGTGTGTGTGTGTGTGTGTGTGGTGTAGTTTGTGAACCTTGTGTGTGTGTGTGGTATAGTTTGTGAACCTTGTGTGTGTGTGTGTGTGTGTGCGTGTGTGTGTGTGTGTGTGTGTGTGTTGCTAAACGTGACCCAGACATATGACGAACATACGTGGCGTCACTCGTGTCCGCAAACGAGTGAGAACGTATATTGACCATAACGTTGTGCTCTAAGACTTCAGAAATATAGCGGCTGAGAAGTTGTGACTAACTTCAAAGCTGTTTCTTTACGGCCATGTAAGCACTTGACACAGTGTTCGGGTGCGGTGTGTGTTCCTTGTAGCAGCATCTGGTTTGCCATCCCATTACTTTGTTCATTAAAAAAAAAAAAAGGCGTCAGGTGGAACTACGATGAAAAAGATGCTGATGCCTGCGGTTTTGAGGTGCAGCGTTATCAACAGCGTACAGCGTAGGGCTTGTCTGTAGCTT
>JABMCL010001026.1:185000-187500 GCA_018857735.1 Alviniconcha marisindica | reverse complement strand
AATAAGGGGTGTCTGGTGCTGTGTTGTACAGACATGTGTATCTGATGCTGTGTGGCAATAACGGGTGTCTGGTGCTGTGTTGTACAGACATGTGTATCTGATGCTGTGTGGCAATAACGGGTGTCTGGTGCTGTGTTGTACAGACATGTGTATCTGATGCTGTGTGGCAATAAGGGGTGTCTGGTGCTGTGTTGTACAGACATGTGTATCTGATGCTGTGTGGCAATAAGGGGTGTCTGGTGCTGTGTTGTACAGACATGTGTATCTGATGCTGTGTGGCAATAAGGGGTGTCTGGTGCTGTGTTGTACAGACATGTGTATCTGATGCTGTGTGGCAATAACGGGTGTCTGGTGCTGTGTTGTACAGACATGTGTATCTGATGCTGTGTGGCAATAAGGGGTGTCTGGTGCTGTGTTGTACAGACATGTGTATCTGATGCTGTGTGGCAATAAGGGGTGTCTGGTGCTGTGTTGTACAGACATGTGTATCTGCTGCTGTGTGGCAATAAGGGGTGTCTGGTGCTGTGTTGTACAGACATGTGTATCTGCTGCTGTGTGGCAATAACGGGTGTCTGGTGCTGTGTTGTACAGACATGTGTATCTGCTGCTGTGTGGCAATAACGGGTGTCTGGTGCTGTGTTGTACAGACATGTGTATCTGCTGCTGTGTGGCAATAACGGGTGTCTGGTGCTGTGTTGTACAGACATGTGTATCTGTGCTGTGTGGCAATAACGGGTGTCTGGTGCTGTGTTGTACAGACATGTGTATCTGCTGCTGTGTGGCAATAACGGGTGTCTGGTGCTGTGTTGTACAGACATGTGTATCTGCTGCTGTGTGGCAATAACGGGTGTCTGGTGCTGTGTTGTACAGACATGTGTATCTGCTGCTGTGTGGCAATAACGGGTGTCTGGTGCTGTGTTGTACCGACATGTGTATCTGCTGCTGTGTGGCAATAACGGGTGTCTGGTGCTGTGTTGTACAGACATGTGTATCTGCTGCTGTGTGGCAATAACGGGTGTCTGGTGCTGTGTTGTACAGACATGTGTATCTGCTGCTGTGTGGCAATAACGGGTGTCTGGTGCTGTGTTGTACAGACATGTGTCTCTGCTGCTGTGTGGCAATAACGGGTGTCTGGTGCTGTGTTGTACAGACATGTGTATTTGCTGCTGTGTGGCAATAACGGGTGTCTGGTGCTGTGTTGTACAGACATGTGTCTCTGCTGCTGTGTGGCAATAACGGGTGTCTGGTGCTGTGTTGTACAGACATGTGTCTCTGCTGCTGTGTGGCAATAACGGGTGTCTGGTGCTGTGTTGTACAGACATGTGTATCTGCTGCTGTGTGGCAATAACGGGTGTCTGGTGCTGTGTTGTACAGACATGTGTCTCTG
This sequence comes from Alviniconcha marisindica, assembly GCA_018857735.1. NCBI lineage: Eukaryota > Metazoa > Mollusca > Gastropoda > Provannidae > Alviniconcha > Alviniconcha marisindica. The sequence continues at coordinate 186,113 of JABMCL010001026.1, read as the reverse complement.
CTGCTGTGTGGCAATAACGGGTGTCTGGTGCTGTGTTGTACGCGGTGGTGTATCTGATGCTGTGTGGCAATAACGGGTGTCTGGTGCTGTGTTGTACGCGGTGGTGGGTCCTGGTGTAGGCCTACAGTGCAAGACGGTGTAGCTAGCTGTCGTCATTTCGTCCCAGGTCTAAACTAACCAAGAAACCCTTAGCAAACCACGAACTGTTCGTTGCAGTGGGGGTGGGGGTAAGCCGAAGAAAAGAACGGAACAAAAGAAGAAGAATTTTTGCCGCAAATCGGCTAGGTACTTGACAGCATCCACCATGGTAGATTTTGAGTTTTTGCCATTTGTGTTTCATCGATTCGTACTCGGAGCGCATTGCAAGCCATCTGTTGAACAGATAACTGCTTTGGTTTAATATTCCAACTCGACGACAGCTTATATTCACACATTAGTTGTACAGCTAGGACCGCACACCCAGAACGGGTCCGTCAGGTCGTTTTATTGGATTGTATCATCAAAGGTGTGTGCGAGTACTATTAATTGTTGACTGTCTCATTAACTCACATAAATGGAGGTCTCTAATGCTGTTACAGTAGCTTACTTTGTGCAGCGTTTTCAAGCGAAAAAGTCAAGGCTGTGGTCAATATGTTTTAAGTGAAAGAAAAGGCAGGCGATCGTTTCAACAAAGCACGTGAAGTCATCAATTTCTAAACCCCTTCCCGGATTCCCAGCGAAGATCCTGGAGATTTTTTTCTTTTTTCTTTTTCTTTTAAGAGGTGTGCTCCGATCAGTTGTTGTGACCTTGACTTGACCTTGGCTTTATACGAATCAGAGTCTTGGGGATAAAGCAATGCCTTTGTTTCATGGAGATTCCTATCACTGTTCTCTGGCTTACTTTGAGGCATTATGCATCCTTCATGACACAACAAACCCCATTACTGAATTCCCCGAAGACGGAGAACAGATGTCGTAATGGAGGGACATTTCACATGGGAAAAATAGCGCCTGATGTACTGTTTCAGGATTTGGCCAGAGCAATAGGATTACGTACGCGCTTTTTTATTCTTTGATTAGGGAGTCTATATATTTCAGGAGCGGTGATAGTTCAGTGGTTAGAGCGCCGGCCTC
>JABMCL010001026.1:162500-170000 GCA_018857735.1 Alviniconcha marisindica | reverse complement strand
GGTCAGACTCACGGTCACTCTTATGATCAGAAACACTGGTGACAGTGCAAGATCAGACACACATTCACACCTACAATAAACAACACTGTCGACGGTCCAGGGTCAGACACATAATCATTCTTATGACGGCCCAAGGTCAGACACATAAAGGTCAGACACATAATCATATTTATGACGGTCCAGGGTCAGACGCATAATCATATTTATGACGGTCCAGGGTCAGACGCATAATCATACTTATGACGGTCCAATGTCAGACACTTAATCATACCTATGACGGTCCAAGATCAGACACATAATCTTACTTATGACGGTCCAAGATCAGACACATAATCTTACTTATGACGGTCCAAGGTCAGACACATAATCTTACTTATGACGGTCCAAGGTCAGCCGCTAAGTCATACTTATGATCACTAACACTGTTGGCGGTGCGCGGTCAGACACTTTGACACACTTTGGTCAGGAACCCTGTTGACGTTACAGTGTCACACACGCTCATCTCTACGACTTGGAACACTGTTGAAGGTACAAGACGATCCGTCCATCATACATATGATCAGGAACACTACTGACGGCCCAAGGACAGATGCAGAGTCATACTGATGAGCTTTGCTGCTGCACGTATTGCACTGATCGCGGACCGTGTTTGACGAAGGTCTATAAACTGTAGTTGTGATCATGAAGGTCTATAAACAGTAGTTGTGATCATGAAGGTATACAAACAGTAGCTGTGATCATGAAGGTCTATAAACAGTAGTCGTGATCATGAAGGTCTATAAACAGTAGCTGTGATCACGAAGGTCTACAAACAGTAGCTGTGATTATGAAGGTCTACAAACAGTAGCTGTGATCATGAAGGTCTATAAACAGTAGCTCTGAACACGAAGGTCTATAAACAGTAGCTGTGATCATGAAGGTCTATAAACAGTAGCTGTGATCACGAAGGTCTATAAACAGTAGCTGTGATCACGAAGGTCTATAAACAGTAGCTGTGATCACGAAGGTCTACAAACAGTAGCTGTGATCATGAAGGTCTATAAACAGTAGCTGTGATCATGAAGGTCTATAAACAGTAGCTGTGATCACGAAGGTCTATAAACAGTAGCTGTGATCATGAAGGTCTATAAACAGTAGCTGTGATCATGAAGGTCTATAAACAGTAGCTGTGATCACGAAGGTCTACAAACAGTAGCTGTGATCACGAAGGTCTATAAACAGTAGCTGTGATCACGAAGGTCTATAAACAGTAGCTGTGATCACGAAGGTCTACAAACAGTAGCTGTGATCATGAAGGTCTACAAACAGTAGCTGTGATCATGAAGGTCTATAAACAGTAGCTGTGATCACGAAGGTCTATAAACAGTAGCTGTGATCACGAAGGTCTATAAACAGTAGCTGTGATCATGAAGGTCTATAAACAGTAGCCATGAACGAATGGCTTTAGAGTTCAGGAGCGGTGTGAAAGTCGAGGTGGCCGTCCTCGGCTCCCAGTCCCAGTAGTCCTTAAGGTCTCTGTGAGCAATGGTGTCTTGATATTTGTAAGATGTTTAATATCACTTATGAGAGAAAAATATAAGAACGGTCTCCGTGGGCGTAAAGTAACATTGAACTCGAACTCGATCAGGAGGAATATATCTGTCTCGGACCTTCGAGCTTCTGAAGACAAATGTTGTTATCGTTCCTGTTCTCCTTGAATACTGATCTTGTGATTATGCACTTTTTTTTTTATTATGACTCATCTATGGCAGACAATGTTCCATAATGCTTTTACACAGCTGTGACCTTGGAGGATTGAGTAACTTGGATCCCCTCCCAGGAAGATGCTGTCTTCATTCTTTTTTTCCACTTTAACACTTCGCACAAATATAAATATGTATATTGTTTCTAGATCAAAGTGTAGAAAAAACAACAACAAGCAAGCAATTAAATGTAAATATGTATATTGTTGATAGGTCAAAGTGTAGAAAAAAAAACAAGCAAGCAACTAAATGTAAATATGTATATTGTTTCTAGGTCAAAGTATAGAAGAAGAAAAAACAAGCAAGCAATTAAATGTAAATATGTATATTGTTTCTAGATCAAAGTGTAGAGAAAACAAACAAACAAGCAAGCAATTAAATGTAAATATGTATATTGTTGATAGGTCAAAGTGTAGAAAAAACAACAACAAGCAAGCAATTAAATGTAAATATGTATATTGTTTCTAGGTCAAAGTGTAGAAAAAAAAACAAGCAAGCAACTAAATGTAAATATGTATATTGTTTCTAAGTTAAAGTGTAGAAGAAAAAAAACAAGCAAGCAATTAAATGTAAATATGTATATTGTTGATAGGTCAAAGTGTAGAGAAAAAAAAACTAGCAAGCAATTAAATGTAAATATGTGTATTGTTGATAGGTCAAAGTGTAGAAGAAAAAAAAACAGCAAGCAATTAAATGTAAATATGTATATTGTTGATAGGTCAAAGTGTAGAAAGAAAAAAGCTAGCAAGCAATTAAATGTAAATATGTATATTGTTGATAGGTCAAAGTGTAGGAAAAAAAACTAGCAAGCATTTAAATGTAAATATGTATATTGTTGATAGGACAAAGTGTAGAAAAAAACAAGCAAGCAATTAAATGTAAATATGTATATTGTTGATAGGCCAAAGTGTAGAAAAAGCAACAACAAGCAAGCAATTAAATGTAAATATGTATATTGTTTCAGGTCAAAGTGTAGAAAAACTACAAAGCAACTAAATGTAAATATGTATATTGTTTTAGGTCAAAGTGTAGAGAGAAAAAACAAGCAAGCAATTAAATGTAAATATGTATATTGTTTTAGGTCAAAGTGTAGAGAAAAAAAAAAGCAAGCAATTAAATGTAAATATGTATATTGTTGATAGGTCAAAGTGTAGAAGAAAAAAACTAGCAAGCAATTAAATGTAAATATGTATATTGTTGATAGGTCAAAGTGTAGAAGAAAAAACTAGCAAGCAATTAAATGTAAATATGTATATTGTTGATAGGTCAAAGTGTAGAGAAGAAAAAAACTAGCAAGAATTAAATGTAAATATGTATATTGTTGATAGGTCAAAGTGTAGAAAAAAAAAACAGCAAGCAATTAAATGTAAATATGTATATTGTTGATAGGTCAAAGTGTAGAAAAAAAAACAAGCAAGCAATTAAATGTAAATATGTATATTGTTGTAGGTCAAAGTGTAGAAGAAAAAAACAAGCAAGCAATTAAATGTAAATATGTATATTGTTTCTAGGTAAAAGTGTAGAAAAAAAGGCAATTAAATGTAAATATGTATATTGTTTAGGTCAAAGTGGAAAAAAAACAAGCAAGCAATTAAATGTAAATATGTATATTGTTGATAGGTCAAAGTGGTAGAGAAAAAAACAACTAGCAAGCAATTAAATGTAAATATTATATTGTTGATGGGTCAAAGTGTAGAGAGAAAAAAACTAGCAAGCAATTAAATGTAAATATGTATATTGTTGATAGGTCAAAGTGTAGAAGAAGAAAAAACTAGCAAGCAATTAAATGTAAATATGTATATTGTTGTTAGGTCAAAGTGTAGAAGAAAAAAACTAGCAAGCAATTAAATGTAAATATGTATATTGTTGATAGGTCAAAATGTAGAAAAAAAACAAGCAAGCAATTAAATGTAAATATGTATATTGTTTCTAGGTCAAAGTGTAGAAAAAAACAAGCAAGCAATTAAATGTAAATAGGTATATTGTTGATAGGTCAAAGTGTAGAGAGAAAAAACAAGCAAGCAATTAAATGTAAATATGTATATTGTTGATAGGTCAAAGTGTAGAAAAAAACAAGCAAGCAACTCAATGTAAATATGTGACTACTTCTTGCAGATCATGATCCACGAGGGTCTGTACTCCGTGTTTCTGGAAGACTGGCTCAGAATTTTCCCAAGAAAACAAATCTACGTGGTGAGGATGGAGGACTACTCGCCCAACATTCCCGGGGAACTGGCGAAAATCTACCAGTTCCTTCAGCTCAGTGAGTTGGCTAGTATACATGCACTGTTGGCTAGTATACATGCACTGTTGGCTAGTATACATGCACTGGCGTTGTTGTTGCTGTTGCTGCTGCTGATCGCGTTTATATAGCGCTAGTCTCCGCTCTCGAGCAGACTCACTGCACTCTTGTCACATGTGACTCTAAATGAGCGACTGTCGCTTTTTGATAGCGCGTTTTGAACACACACACACACACACACACACACACACACACACACACACACACACACACACCCACGCACGCAAGCACGCAAGCACACACACACACACACACACACACACACACACACACACACACACACACAACACACACACACATGCACGCAAGCACGCAGGCACGCACACACACACACACACACACACACACACACACACACACACACACACACACACACACACACACACACACACACACACACACACACAGCAAACTGTAATGGGCAAATGCTGCACACAAACTGTTATCAGTTAAACTCAGAATCAGGACGGTCATGCTGATGCAACATCATCCACCTGAAGCATGACATGACATTTTGCAGAGCCCCTTACCCACCTGAAGCATGACATGACATTTTGCAGAGCCCCTTACCAACCTGAAGCATGACATGAAATTTTGCAGAGCCCCTTACCCATAAGCAGTTGGAGGAAATCGGAGCCATCAGCATCGTGAACGCTGGCAAGAACTACGACGTTGGACCGATGATGAACAAGTCTGTCGCCATGCTGAACGCCTTCTACAAGCCTTTCAACGAACGGCTGGCGAGAATTCTCAAAGAGAACAGATGGTTATGGAACGATTCAACTCTGTAGCCCCTCAGTACACGTCTGGCTAGATTTATTTTCAGAAACAACAGTTAATGGTTACGGAACGATTCAACCTAGAGCCCCGTATTGACGTATATTGGATAACTACTGTAGCCCCTCAGTGCACGTCTGGCTAGATTTATTTTCAGAAACAACAGTTAATGGTTACGGAGAGAGTATCGTTCGAGGCGCATTCTATTTCTTCAAGCCTTTCGGCGAAAGACGAGACAGATTCATTTCTCAGAGATGGCAAACAGTTGACGAAAGATGATCTTTTGAGGCCTTTATATATATAATAATTATGTACTCTGCAAGCCCTTCGGTTGACAGCTCGCCAGAACTTTCCATAGACGACAGACGGTTCAAAAAATATATATTTTAAAAAAATCTTGTTTGGTGTCAGCTCTGACCACTAATATCATCAAACTGTTAGACCAACTTTCTCAAGGCGAAAAAGTGACACTGGAGCTAGAACACAATTATAATGGCTGACCCACGTGACAACATGTGAGTCTTTGTAATGATCATGCAGCAGATATGCTGCTGTCCAGTGGAGCAGCCGCCTCAAGCACCTTCTCACGATGCATTTTGTTGGTGTTGTTGTTGTTGGTGGTGGTCGTTTTGCTTGTGCTCAATGCCAAAACTTTGAACTACGGCAGCACGTGTTCAAACTTACTGGTTCATACCCCCCTCCCCCCCCCCCCTCCATCCCCACCTTTAATTTTTTTTAATTTTTTTTTATTGACCGCGACCTGGTGACCACAGCGGTATCATACAGGTGACGCTAGAAGTTGCATTTCTCGGCATGTCCTTCCCACCCCCCTCCCCCGCCCCCTCCTCCACCCCCGCCAAGCTGTAAGACTTGTTGTGACTGGTGAATGTCTGCGTGAGGTCCACCACGATATGCCTTTCGGTCTAATGTCCGCGTTGCTGATTGATGCCTCAGGAAGATCGAAATAAAAGCTTTGTTCTCACTACAGGTTTTTATTTGCCTGAGAGAGATCAAACTTTGTGGTGGGGATAGTTAATGACAGTAGATATATATATACATATATGTATAAAATGCACAAGAAAGCAAATATGTTGTGTGTTGTTTGTGTGGTCAAAATGTCATAGAGACAGAAACGAAAGGAGCGAGCAAGCGAGAGAGAGGTTTCGTTTAGTCCTTGCAAAGATTTTTAACCAGATGACATTCATTTTGGTCTCAATGAAACGATATTTGTAAATAAACAGAGCATAATGAATCACACGAATCTGTAAATAAACAGAACATAATGAATCACATGATACAAAACAGCTCATCAATCTAATTACGCGTATTTTAGAAGTAAATCAACCTCGTAATATTGGGATCTTTTTGTTTGTTTGTTGAGTAGCGAGAGTTCAGTAATTGATCACTTCATTGGCACGTTGGTTTTTTTTGTTGTTGTTGTTGTTTGTTTGGTTTTTCGTTTTTCTTCTCTGTGTGCACGAACCATTTAGTAATGTATGCTAACCAATTGCTCATTGTCTCCCATTACGATTGTCTCCCATACATTAAGAGTCTTTGTGTACATAATGATATGTGAGCCGATGGATCCTTTGCACTTCCTTTACGTCATACAAGTCCTTCAACTGCTCTCCATTCAAAATTAAAGACCACATATATCTGAAGACGAAGGCTTTGCACAAAAGGCGTCATTACCGTCTATTTCATTAAAGATTAATGAAGCCCAGCTAAAACAAAACAAAACAAAAACAAAAACAAAAATCAACAACAACAGAGACTTGCCGAAAACGAGACGATAATTTTCGAAGAAAGAACAGCATTAGAGGCATCATTGCCATCCCTCTGTAAAGATCTGCCAAAGACAACAGAACGTTCGGACAAGATTATAAGACATAGACATAATTATATCGTCAAAGGCAGCAGATTGCTGGAAAAAGAAATATCAGTCGGATTATTGACCTTGTCCGTTATTATTTTCTGAAAACAGCCACCACACACACACACACACACACACACACACACACACACACACACACACACACACACACACCACCACACACACACTTCATTTAATGACAAGCCATTTTTCTCTCTTTTTTTGTTTTGTTTTGATGCCTGCCTGGTGACGGAAAGAAAGAGAACATCAGTCATCCCGAGGCTGCCAGCCTATTTGTTTGACAAACTCCGCAGCTCATGATCACGCAGTCTACTTCACAAAAGATTAGATCATGGATACGGATAGAGTTGCATTAGACTTTAGAGCCGACGTTGTGTTGTGTGCATGTTGTGAGGAGTGGTGCTGGAAAGAAAACAGCTCCAGGCTGCCGGTTAACCTACTTACGTCTCAACAAACGCCACAGGAGGGAAGGCGGGGAAAAGGCAAGATGAATGGGGAGAGCACCAACCCGGACCATGAAGGTTTCCACCCAGGCTGGGTGCATGCAGTCACAGCGTTATCAGGAAGGACATGCCAGCCTGCTACGGTCCCGAGGGAAGAAAGAGAATTCCCTCTTGTCGGTTTGGGAGGCTGGTAGTTGAAAAGCGTTGCATTGCTGACGCAGTCTACTTCATACAACAACAGCTGAGCGCGGAACGGGCAACATTAACATGAACATTAGGTAAAGAGGCGGCACGGCCAATTACCAGCCGTTTTATGAAGTGGACACAGGTATTAATGGATTG
>JABMCL010001026.1:150000-157500 GCA_018857735.1 Alviniconcha marisindica | reverse complement strand
TATTATTATGTGCTGGTGGAGTTAATGCACCTTGTGTTTATTCCTCTTTTTTCACCGTTTAACTGCTGTTTAATAATAATATTAATTCTGGATACATAGAGCGCCTAGCCCGCACAGGCCCTAAGCGCTTACACATTCTTAAAATGTACACGTTTTCAAGATTCAGCGCATACCGTTAACACACACAAGTGTTGTTTTGTAGCTTGAAAAGGGGGATTACCCCGAAAATTCGCATGTTGTGTCTTATAATAAATAGTGTTCTTTTTAACCTTTTATGTGCTTGGCCCTAAATTCATATCATAATAAATAGCGTTCTTTTTGACCTTTTATGTGCTTGCACCTAAAACATATAATAAGTAGAGTTCTTTTTAAACTTTCAAGTGTTTGGAACTAAAACATAAGGCGTTTATGAAGCGCGCCCGTCGCTGAAGACTGACCAGCCCGAAAAAAGGACAGCAAGAAGTCCAGCTTGTCCTGCGTGTCCAGCACGGCCAGTCTGCCTTGCCTGCCCTCACAAACGTCTCGAGCGGTAGTCCACGCTGTCCCCACGCTGCTCATCTCATAGCATGCTGCTGACGGCTCGTGCAGCGCGTACGATTGCGTCATCCCGTCAGCATGACATGACACTGTTTGGAGAAAACACCAACCATAAAACTCAGTGATTTAAGAGGCTGAACAGCTAAAGAGTTACCTTTTCTTACAGAGTTCAGGAGCTGCGTGAAAGCCGAGGTGGCCGTCATGGGCTCCCCGTCCCTAATAAGCCTTATGGTTTCTGTGGACGTAAAGCTACAATAAAATGAAACACCTTTTAACACCTCCGACTGTCTCCAGCCTGCCTCAAGTAAATCTGTGTGTGTGTGTGTGTGTGTGTGTGTGTGTGTGTGTGTGTGTGTGTGCAGGGGGTCGGGTGTGTAGGTGAGGGGAGGGTTGGGGTGGGTGGGGAGGCATGGCGATGGGGTGGGGGGGAGGGGGGGGTGGCTATCAGTGTGTACAGATTTCTGCAGAAAATAAGGACACACTTAATGGTGATCAAAGGTAAGTATACTTTTTGTCGTACTTCTTTTTGTCTCAAACTTTAGGATCGCTTCACCTGATATAACCGTAGTGGTTGACTGGGCGTAAAACACCAAGCTGCTGACTTACTTACTGTCTCTGGTACCGCCCTGATATAACCATACTGGTTGACTGGGCGTAAAACACCAAGTTACTGACTTACTTAAGATCGCTTTTACATGGCGCTGTTCTCTGCTCTCGAGCAGACTCACTGCGCTCATGTGGCATGTCCTTCTGAATGAGTGACTGTAGCCTCTTATAGTGCGTTGTTTTCTTCCTTTTTTAATATCCACTGAAGCGCTGTTTGATTGTTGCATGGCTGGTGCCACGTGAAACTGCTGCCGTCTGGTTTTAGGAGACAACCGACGTGGCACAGACATCATGTCAACTTGTAAAGCCGGCCACAGACTTCTTCAAAACGATTTTTGTTCAAACAGCATAAACACTTCACTCTATAAACTGTTAACACTGTCAAATGAAAAGACAGCTAACTTCCTGATTATCTTATACAGTATGTCACGTGCTTGACTGCTCGTGCAACACGTACGTCATTCTCTCAACAGGACTTTCCACAGTATGAAACAATAATGTTAATGTTGATGTTAGAGAATTAAATGATTCACATTTAAACCGCGAAAACGTCTGTATTACCTTTGGCCTTTAGTAAAAATTCTTTATAATAACTGAAGAACATTAAACAATTAAATATTAAAAAAGAAGATTTGTTTACATTAACAGAAAGAAGAAGAAAAGAGGCAAGTGTTACGGAAGAAGGTGTTGTGATCATACACGACTGGATTCACGTCACTGTCAAATACAGTTTGAAGGCCACCTCACTTACGAGGTTGGAGAATGATTAACCCATATATGCCCAGATATTTTGTTAACGCTAAATACCCTGATGCAAAAAGCACGCGGGGGGCCATACCTGTATAGAGTATTTGTGGTGGGACGTCATACCTGTATAGAGTATTTGGGTGTGGACGCCATACTTGTATAGAGTATTTGTGGTGGGACACCATACTTGTATAGAGTATTTGTGGTGGGACGTCATACCTGTATAGAGTATTTTTGATGAGACGTCATACCTGTATAGAGTATTTGTGGTGGGACGTCATACTTGTATAGAGTATTTGTGTGTGGACGTCATACTTGTATAGAGTATTTTTGATGAGACGTCATACCTGTATAGAGTATTTGTGGTGGGACGTCATACTTGTATAGAGTATTTGTGTGTGGACGTCATACTTGTATAGAGTATTTGTGATGAGACGTCATACTTGTACAGAGTATTTGTGATGGGACGCCATACTTGTATAGAGTATTTGTGTGTGGACGTCATACTTGTATAGAGTATTTGTGGTGGGACGCCATACTTGTATAGAGTATTTGTGGTGGGACGCCATACTTGTATATAGTATTTGTGTGTGGACGCCATACTTGTATAGAGTATTTGTGATGGGACGCCATACTTGTATAGAGTATTTGTGTGTGGACGCCATACTTGTATAGAGTATTTGTGGTGGGACGCCATACTTGTTTAGAGTATTTGTGGGGACGCCATACTTGTATAGATATTTGTGTGGGACGCCATACTTGTATAGATATTTGTGGTGGGACGCCATACTTGTATAGAGTATTTGTGGTGGGACGCCATACTTGTATAGAGTATTTGTGTGTGGACGCCATACTTGTATAGAGTATTTGTGTGTGAACGCCATACTTGTATAGAGTATTTGTGTGTGGACGCTATACTTGTATAGAGTATTTGTGTGTGGACGCCATACTTGTATAGAGTATTTGTGATGGGACGCCATACTTGTATAGAGTATTTGTGATGGGACGCCATACTTGTATAGAGTATTTGTGATGGGACGCCATACTTGTATAGAGTATTTGTGATGGGACGCCATACTTGTATAGAGTATTTGTGATGGGACGCCATACTTGTATAGAGTATTTGTGATGGGGACGCCATACTTGTATAGAGTATTTGTGATGGGACGCCATACTTGTATAGAGTATTTGTGATGGGACGCCATACTTGTATAGAGTATTTGTGATGGGACGCCATACTTGTATAGAGTATTTGTGATGGGACGCCATACTTGTATGGAGTATTTGTGTGTGGACGCCATACTTGTATAGAGTATTTGTGGTGGGACGTCATACCTGTATAGAGTATTTGTGTGTGGACGCCATACTTGTATAGAGTATTTGTGTGGGACGCCATACTTGTATAGAGTATTTGTGGTGGGACGCCATACCTGTATAGAGTATTTGTGTGGGACGCCATACTTGTATAGAGTATTTGTGGTGGGACGTCAAACCTGTATAGAGTATTTGTGGTGGGACGCCATACTTGTTTAGAGTATTTGTGTGTGGACGCCATACTTGTATAGAGTATTTGTGGTGGGACGCCATACTTGTATAGAGTATTTGTGGTGGGACGCCATACTTGTTTAGAGTATTTGTGTGTGGACGCCATACTTGTATAGAGTATTTGTGGTGGGACGCCATACTTGTATAGAGTATTTGTTGTGGGACGCCATACTTATTTAGAGTATTTGTGGTGGGACGCCATACTTGTATAGAGTATTTGTGGTGGGACGCCATACTTGTTTAGAGTATTTGTGTGTGGACCCATACTTGTATATAGTATTTGTGGTACGCCGTACTTGTATAGAGTATTTGTGGTGGGACGCCATACTTGTATAGAGTATTTGTGATGGGACGCCATACTTGTATAGAGTATTTGTGTGTGGACGCCATACTTGTATAGAGTATTTGTGATGGGACGCCATACTTGTATAGAGTATTTGTGTGTGGACGCCATACTTGTATAGAGTATTTGGGTGTGGACGCCATACTTGTATAGAGTATTTGTGGTGGGACGCCATACTTATATAGAGTATTTGGGTGTGGACGCCATACTTGTATAGAGTATTTGTGTGTGGGCGCCATACTTGTATAGAGTATTTGTGGTGGGACACCATACTTATATAGAGTATTTGTGGTGGGACGCCATACTTGTATAGAGTATTTGTGGTGGGACGCCATACTTGTTTAGAGTATTTGGGTGTGGACGCCATACTTGTATAGAGTATTTGGGGTGGGACGCCATACTTGTATAGAGTATTTGTGGTGGGACGCCGTACTTGTATAGAATATTTGTGGTGGGACGCCGTACTTGTATAGAATATTTGTGGTGGGACGCCGTACTTGTATAGAATATTTGTGGTGGGACGCCGTACTTGTATAGAATATTTGTGGTGGGACGCAATATTTGTATAGAGAGTTTGTGGTTGGACCCGATACTCGTATAGTGTGTTTTCGGTTCAAAACTGCTATTGTTCGGACTCGGGTACACAAACAAAACATTATAAAGACTAACTCAGTCAACAAAACACAACCTGCGAATTTTCGGGGTAATCCCCTTTACCCAACAGAACCAAAAGCAGATAAGTGTCTTAGTTCCGCATCTCATTGTTTACCGTTTAACTGTTGCTAAGGTGTCATTTTGTAGCGTGATAAAGGGGAATACTCCGAAAATTGGCATGTTGTGTTTTGTCCCAATAACACCTTTTGTGTGTGTTTGTGTTTTGAACTACCTCATTCATTTCAAGCGACAGCGACACCGTGTGTGCAAACAAGGGCCACTATCGCAGTGTTTGATGTGCAATGCAGTCTATCGTGAAGCCGATTGTCTTGGAGATGACATCGATTTAAACATAACTCATTCACTTCAACCGACAGCGCCACCGCGTGTGTAAACACGGACCATAACAAAAGGACCTGAATCGCCGTGTTCGATGTGCAATGCAATCGATTTAAACATAACTCATTCACTTCAACCGACAGCGCCACCGCGTGTGTAAACACGGACCATAACAAAAGGACCTGAATCGCCGTGTTCGATGTGCAATGCAATCACGCATTAAACTGAAACCCTTTCAGGTGGGGTCCATGTCAGGTGCAGTTGTGAACACGAAATACAGAGGGTTGTATTGCACAGGAGCCCAGCATCTGCAAATGAAATTAAGGGAATGCGGGACATGGGTATACATCCGCCGATACCTTTATCTGCTGAATATTGATGAGTTCGAGACAAAGCTGCGAGCACATGCAAGCCTGGGACACCGAACTATCGATCGTCTGGAGGAGAAAGGCGAGAACAAAGCGTCCTGTCTTCCTCGAATTCTCCAGAGTCCAGGAGAGAGAGAGAGAGAGAGAGAGAGAGAGAGAGAGAGAGAGAGAGAGAGAGAGAGAGAGAGAGAGAGAGAGAGAGAGAGAGAGTGTAGAGGGTGTGTGTGTGTGTGTGTGTGTGTGTGTGTGTGTGTGAGTGAGTCAGAGAGAGAGAGAGAGAGAAGAGAGAGAGAGAGAGAGAGAGAGAGAGAGAGAGAGAGAGAGAGAGAGAGAGAGAGTCAGGCTGACAGCTAGATTTCGAAAACAAGACCCAAACACAAACGGTTAAAAAAAAAAAACGCTAATTTTAAAGGGAGGTGGAGCTGGGCTCTCATAGCTGGATGGTTTGTCTTGCTGCTGAGTCGTTCCTATATAGTAACTTACTGGACGCTGTCTTTGTGACTTTGTTTTGCTCCTCTAGCTGTTGAAACAACAATTACCGAAGTGACCAGTTGATTCGCACCATTGTTGTTCTGGCGATGGCTGACTGTCTCTGGCAGGTCGGCGCACGCGGACGATTTATTAATGGCTTCTCCTCCCCTCCCTTTCCTCCCCGTCCCTGATAAGCCCTATAATGTATATGGACGTGAGCACCATGTTTACTTATCTATCTCGGAAGCGCGTAGAGACCACCTCCAAGTGTACGAAACTAACTGGGAACAAACTCCGGAACCTGTCGATCCGAAGTCCCCCTCTCTGTCTTGCCCAGACATAACCTACCAGGCTGTCTTACTGTCTGTTCTCTGTCTCAGTTTGCCTGTCTGTCTCGGTGTCTGTCTCTGTCCCTGTCTGTCTGTTTGTCTCTGTCTCTCTCTCTCTCAACTCCTCTCTCGCTCTCCCCCCTCTCTCTCTGTTTATCTGTCTCAGTCTCTGTCTGTCGCCCGCTGTCTGTCTCTCACTGATTTTGTCTTTGTCTGTCTCTGTCTCTGTCTGTCTCCCTCCCTCCCTCCCCCACTCTCTCTCCATCTCTCTCTCTCTCCCCCTCCCCCCCCCCCAATATTTAAAAATAATAAATCTCACTCTCTCTCCATAAGTGTTTTCATCAATGTGCAAAATATGCGCGTCAGTAAATACGCACACAGATTATGAACATAAAGCATGCACATATTAACATTGAACCTGTATGTATAGACATTGAACAGGTACATACAGAATTAAGCGTATACACATAAACATCACACATGTACAAATAAACAGTAGACAGATCTATTGATCGTTTGTACTGAGCGTTGTATACTGTATAGAGAAGACTCACTGAGCGCTATTCTCGTACAACTCTGAATAAGTGACTCAGTGTAGCTTTACTCAGCGTGTTTTCAATAGTCACGGAAGTGGTTTACTTACAGCGCTGTTTCTTTGTTACATAGCTGCATGGTGCCACGTGGAACTGCTGCCGTCTCGGCGCACGTTCTGTGTACACAATACAACCATGCACCAATTTACAGTGTGACTTGAATCCACATATACATACGGTGCATGTGTGTTCATACAGGCTAGCTGTACTGTGCCACCTGCAAGTCTGGCAGAGTGAAGGGGATCGTTTACGTGCGTACTGCAGTAACATGCGTCAGCTCAGAAAGTTTTTGATTGATTGATGATCGCTTATATAGCGCTATTCTCCGCTCTCTTGAGCAGACTCACTGCGCTCGCATGTGGTTTTACATGAGTGACAAGCTTTTTATAGCGCGTTTTTGAATATCCACCAAAGTGATGTACTTACAGCGCTGGCGTGGCTGGTGCCACATGAAACTGCAGCCATCTCGGCGCAAGTTCTGTGTACACCATACAACCATGCACCATGTCACTTCATGCAAAGCCAGATACGTAAGGTGTATGCGTGTTTAGCTGTAACCTGCCACCTGCACCTTTGGCAGAATAACCGGGATCTTTTACGTTCTACTGCGGTAACACGGGGGTGGAACGGATACCGAAATTAGAGTCAGTACAGAAAGTCGACCCTGGAGAAGAACATTCTCCCGCCGCTCCTGCAGGGATTTGAACCCGCGACCTTTCAGTCACGAGTCCGGCGCTCTAACCACTGAGCTATCCCCGCCCCCCGACCCTGTTGATCGCTCTTGTATAGCGTTATTCTCCGCTCTCGAGCAGACGCACTGCGTTCGCATGTGATTATACATGAGCAAATAGCTTTTGTATAGCGCGTTTTTGCATATCCACTGAAGTGGTGTACTTACAGCGCTGGCATGGCTGGTGCCACATGAAACCGCCGCCGTCTCGGCGCGTTCTGTGTACGCCATACAACCA
>JABMCL010001026.1:130000-140000 GCA_018857735.1 Alviniconcha marisindica | reverse complement strand
TGTGTGTGTGTGTGTGTGTGTGTGTGTGTGTGCGTGGTGAGTGAGTGTGTATGGTGTATGCGTTGTTCATTTGTGTGTATGTGTGTGTGTGTGTGTGTGTGTGTGTGTGTGTGTGTGTGTGTGTGTGTGTGTGGTGTGTGTGTGCATTTGTGTGTGTGGTGTATGGTGTGTGGTGTGTTGTGTTGTGTGTGTGTGGTGTGTGGTGTGTGTGTTGTGTGTGTGTGTGTGTGTGGTGTGTGTGTGGTTGTGTGTGTTGTGTGTGTGTGTGTATGTGCGTGTGTGTGTGTGGTGTGTGTGTGTGTGTGTGTGTGTTGTGTGTGTGTGTGTTGTGTGTGTGTGTGATGGAGTGAGTGTGTATGTGTGTATGCGTGTGTTCATTTGTGTGTATGTGTGCGTGTGTGTGTGTGTATGTATGCGTGTATGCGTGTGTGCATTTTGTGTGTGTGTGTGTGTGTGTGTGTGTGTGTGTGTGTGTGTGGGTGGGTGGGTGGGTGGGTGTGTTGTTTTAGTGTTTTTATTTTAATGCTCGATTTGAGCACCAAGCGCTTCACAACGGCAACAATATAGTGATAATGGAAATTTGTAAAGCGCCTACCCCGGTCCATCGAGTCTCGATCCTCTCAGCTTCATCCCTATCGCAAACAGCCACATCTTCCGCCTTCTTCTTCAATCCACGCTCCCAGTTTTCTTTGTTGGCTAGCTGCTGAACTTGACGACGTTATGCACGTTTACACCCGCTCCACATCATTCATTTTACAAGGGCCGTTTTCTGTAATCAATAACCTCAGGAGTCACTCTCTCTTTCCAATAATCGATATGAACGCAGAGAGGTATTCTAAAGCAAATGAGTATGTTACGTTTCTAATCTGATCTCTTCTGCTATACTCCAAACATTTTTTGAATACTTTCACATCCGATCCCGATCATTATTTTTACAAGAGCCGTTTTCAGTAATCTCTCTCTCTCTCTCTCTCTCTCTCTCTCTCTCTCTCTCTCTCTCTCTCTCTCTCTCTCTCTCTCTCCCTTTCCTATCATCGATATGGACGCAAAGTGGTACATTAAAGCAAATGCTTATTTTAGGTTCTTAATTTGATGTCTTCTACTATCGCTCAAAACATGTTTTGAAAAGTTGTTCCTTTAATAATTCGATAATACCGCAAATTTGTCTTGACATTTGATATGTAGTCTTTGCTTGGTTGTATGTTTGTTGTTGCTGTTTCTGGGGTGTGTGTGTGTGTGTGTGTGTGTGTGTGTGTGTGTGTGTGTGTGTGTGTGTGTGTGTGTGTTTCAAGATCTTGAGTTTTGCTAAAGCGAGTCTGACACTGATGGTTGTATTTGCACAATCTCACTGTGGCATATAGTTCACGCTACTCGTTTAAATTTACAGAACAGCTGATATCTGAATGACTATATCAGTGATCTGGCTTGCTCAATTTACTTCCCTTGGAGATCTCACCTTCCAGTAGAGAGACCATAATATTTATTATACATAGGAAAATAAAATTAGTCACTTTGCTTCTCCTACCGAAATTTTTCCGAATACTCAAAAGTTCTCCCAAATGTTTGACAAATTTCAGATAGCACTGTAGAAGATGTTTTTTTCCTTCCCCCGGCAGGTCGATCGGCATTGATAGCACTGTAGAAGATGTTTTTTTCCTTCCCCCGGCAGGTCGATCGGCATTGATAGCACTGTAGAAGATGTTTTTTTCCTTCCCCCGGCAGGTCGATCGGCATTGATAGCACTGTAGAAGATGTTTTTTCCTTCCCCCGGCAGGTCGATCGGCATTGATAGCACTGTAGAAGATGTTTTTTTCCTTCCCCCGGCAGGTCGATCGGCGTTGTTTCCGTTGTACATCAGCGGCACGGGGAGAGACGGAGAGGACGACAGAGAGAGGGTATTGTGGGAGTGGTGAGGACGATAGAGAGGGTATAGTGGGAGTGGTGAGGACGATAGAGAGGGTATAGTGGGAGTGGCGAGGACGATAGAGAGAGGGTATAGTGGGAGTGGTGAGGACGATAGAGAGGGTATAGTGGGAGTGGTGAGGACGATAGAGAGGGTATAGTGGGAGTGGTGAGGACGATAGAGAGGGTATAGTGGGAGTGGTGAGGACGATAGAGAGGGTATAGTGGGAGTGGTGAGGACGATAGAGAGGGTATAGTGGGAGTGGTGAGGACGATAGAGAGGGTATAGTGGGAGTGGTGAGGACGATAGAGAGGGTATAGTGGGAGTGGTGAGGACGATAGAGAGGGTAATAGTGGGAGTGGTGAGGACGATAGAGAGGGTATAGTGGGAGTGGTGAGGACGATAGAGAGGGTATAGTGGGAGTGGTGAGGACGATAGAGAGGGTATAGTGGGAGTGGTGAGGACGATAGAGAGGGTATAGTGGGAGTGGTGAGGACGATAGAGAGGGTATAGTGGGAGTGGTGAGGACGATAGAGAGGGTATAGTGGGAGTGGTGAGGACGATAGAGAGAGGGTATAGTGGGAGTGGTGAGGACGATAGAGAGGGTATAGTGGGAGTGGTGAGGACGATAGAGAGGGTATAGTGGGAGTGGTGAGGACGATAGAGAGGGTATAGTGGGAGTGGTGAGGACGATAGAGAGGGTATAGTGGGAGTGGTGAGGACGATAGAGAGGGTATAGTGGGAGTGGTGAGGACGATAGAGAGGGTATAGTGGGAGTGGTGAGGACGATAGAGAGGGTATAGTGGGAGTGGTGAGGACGATAGAGAGGGTATAGTGGGAGTGGTGAGGACGATAGAGAGGGTATAGTGGGAGTGGTGAGGACGATAGAGAGGGTATAGTGGGAGTGGTGAGGACGATAGAGAGGGTATAGTGGGAGTGGTGAGGACGATAGAGAGGGTATAGTGGGAGTGGTGAGGACGATAGAGAGGGTATAGTGGGAGTGGTGAGGACGATAGAGAGGGTATAGTGGGAGTGGTGAGGACGATAGAGAGGGGTATAGTGGGAGTGGTCGAGGACGATAAGAGAGGGTATAGTGGGAGTGGGAGGACGATAGAGAGGGTATAGTGGGAGTGGGAGGACGATAGAGAGGGTATAGTGGGAGTGGTGAGGACGATAGAGAGAGGGTATAGTGGGAGTGGTGAGGAAGACAGAGAGGGGGTATAGTGGGAGTGGCGAGGACGATAGAGAGGGTATAGTGGGAGTGGTGAGGACGATAGAGGGAGGGTATAGTGGGAGTGGTGAGGACGACAGAGAGGGGTATAGTGGGAGTGGCGAGGACGATAGAGAGGGTATAATGGGAGTGGTGAGGACGATAGACAGGGTATAGTGGGAGTGGTGAGGACGACAGAGAGAGGGTATAGTGGGAGTGGTGAGGACGATAGAGAGGGTATAGTGGGAGTGGTGAGGACGATAGAGAGGGTATAGTGGGAGTGGCGAGGACGATAGAGAGAGGGTATAGTGGGAGTGGTGAGGACGATAGAGAGGGTATAGTGGGAGTGGTGAGGACGACAGAGAGAGGGTATAGGAGTGGGAGGCGAGGTAAGGAGGACGATAGAGAGGGTATAGTGGGAGTGTTGAGGACGATAGAGAGTGTATAGTGGGAGTGGCGAGGACGATAGAGAGAGGGTATAGTGGGAGTGGTGAGGACGATAGAGAGGGTATAGTGGGAGTGGGTGAGGACGACAGAGAGAGGGTATAGTGGGAGTGGTGAGGACGACAGAGAGGGTATAGTGGGAGTGGTGAGGACGATAGAGAGAAGGTATAGTGAGAGTGGTGAGGACGATAGAGAGGGTATAGTGGGAGTGGTGAGGACGACAGAAAGGGTATAGTGGGAGTGGGTGAGGACGACAGAGAGAGGCTGTTGTGGGAGTAGAGAGGACGATAGAGAGAGGGTATAGTGGGAGTGGTGAGGACGATAGAGAGGGTATAGTGGGAGTGGGTGAGAATGACAGAGAGATCGTATAGTGGGAGTGGGTGCGCACGACAGAGAGAGGGTATAGTGGGAGTGGGTGAGGACGATAGAGGCGGTAGAGTGGGAGTGGTGAGGACGACAGAGAGAGGGTATAGCCCAGTGGGAGTGGGTGAGGACAACTGAGAGAGGGTATAGCCCAGTGGGAGTGGGTGAAGACGACAGAGGGTATAGCCCCGTGGGAGTGGGTGAAGACGATAGAGGGTATAGCCCATAGTGAGTGGATGAGGACGACAGAGAGAGGGTATTGCCCAGTGGGAATGTGTGAGGAAGACAGAAGGCATAGCCCAGTGGGAGTAGGTGAGGACGACAGAGATGGGGTATAGCCTAGTCGGAGTTTGTGAAGACGATAGAGGGTATAGCCCAATGGGAGTGGGTGAAAACGATAGAGGGTATAGCCCAGTGGGAGTGGGTGAGGACGACAGAGAGATGGTATAGCCCAGTGGGAATGGGTGAGGACGACAGAGGGTATAGCCCAGTGGGAGTGGATGAGGATGACAGAGAGAAGGTATAGCCTACTGGGAGTGGGTGCGGACGACAGAGAGAGGGTATAGCCTGGGGGAGTTGGAGAGGACGACAGAGAGAGGGTATAGCCCAGTGGGAGTGGGTGAGGACGACAGAGAGAGGGTATAGCCCAGTGGGAGTGGGTGAGGACGACAGAGAGAGGGTATAGCCCAGTGGGAGTGGGTGAGGACGACAGAGAGAGGGTATAGCCCAGTGGGAGTGGGTGAGGACGACAGAGAGAGGGTATAGCCCAGTGGGAGTGGGTGAGGACGACAGAGAGAGGGTATAGCCCAGTGGGAGTGGGTGAGGACGACAGAGAGAGGGTATAGCCCAGTGGGAGTGGGTGAGGACGACAGAGAGAGGGTATAGCCCAGTGGGAGTGGGTGAGGACGACAGAGAGAGGATATAGCCTGGCGGGAATGGGTGAGGAAAAGGTGGCGGAAGGGGCGAACACAGAAGCCGAGATGAACGCTTTCTGAACGATGTTAGCCTCACAAATCGTGATCGTTACTGCCTGATCATCGAATTTTAGTCACGTATCTTAAATAATTATTGACAATCGTTGTGTCAACACTGTTTCAACCTACGTCAGATGTAAGAAGTAAACCCCGAGAAAGACGGTTGTGCCGAAAATTTGGGACATGTTTATGCCGACTTATTGGTTTTATTGATGTGTGTGTGTGTGTGTGTGTGTGTGTGTGTGTGTGTGTGTGTGTGTGTGTGTGAGTGTGTGTGTGTGCGTGTGCGTGTGCAACAGGACCAGTGGTGAAGGACATCAGACTGGTGGGCGGTGACCACCCCTACTTAGGGCGGGTGGAGTTGCTGGTCAATGGAACCTGGGGTACAGTTTGCCACACTAGCTGGGAGGACAGAGACGCTGAAGTGATCTGTCGTCAGCTTGGCTATTCCCAGCCGTGAGTGTTAATTATCGGTCTATAAAAGGTTTGTATTTGTTTTCACTATGAGCCGACACGCTCCGGGAAATATCAAAACTTTGCAGAGCCACACACTGTCAGTTATTGCCTAACAAGGTACCATCTGTCTGTCTGTCTGTCTGTCTGTCTGTCTGTCTGTCTGTCTGTCTGTCTGTCTGTCTGTCTGTCTGTCTGTCTGTCTGTCTGTCTGTCAGTCTGTGTCTGTGTCTGTGTGAGTGTGTGTGTGTGTGTGTGTGTGTGTGTGTGTCTCTCTCTCTCTCTCTCTCTCTCTCTCTCTCTCTCTCTCTCTCTCTCTCTCTCTCTCCCCCCCCCCCCCCCCCCTCACTCTCTCATCGGTAGCTTAGCCAGGACTAGTGTTAGCAAACAGGTTTTGACCGAACCTAAACAACAGTCCTTGTAAAATAAAGTTTTAGAGTTCGAGTTCTCTCTCTCTGTCTCTCTGTGTGTCTCTCTCTGTGTCTCTGTCTCTCTCTGTCTCTGTCTCTCTCTCTCTGTCTCTCTCTCTCTCACTCTCTGTCTGTCTGTCTTTCTCTGTCTGTCTGTCTGTCTATCTGTCTGTCTGTCTGTCTGTCTGTCTGTCTGTCTGTCTGTCTGTCTGTCTCTCTCTCTCTCTCTCTCTCTCTCTCTCTCTCTCTCTCTCTCTCTCTCTCTCTCTCTCTTGCTGTGTGTTTGTGTGTGTCTCTGTATGTCTTTGTCTTCGTTTCTCTATGTCTCTCTGGGTCTCTATCTTTCTCTCTGCTTTTCCCCATCTCTCTGTTTGTAACCCCCGCCCCCCCTTCCCCCCCCCCCCCACCCCCTGTATCCCACCCTTTCGCTGTGCCACCTTGTTCTCTCTCCCTCTGCCACTGCCACGCTAAACCACCACAGCATGTGTATGTGTTGCTCTTTATTGCGTTAGATCTCAGGCCATAGCTTACACCAGTGATGTGTTGTTTTTTGTTGGGTTAGATCTCAGGCCATAGCTTACACCAGTAATGTGTTGTTTTTTGTTGAGTTAGATCTCAGGCCATAGCTTACACAAGTGATGTGTTGCTCTTTGTTGGGTTAGATCTCAGGCCATAGCTTACACTAGTGATGTTGTTTTTTGTTGGGTTACATCTCAGGCCATAACTTACACCAGTGATATGTTGCTCTTTGTTGGGTTAGATTTCAGGCCATAGCTTACACCAATGATGTGTTGCTTTTTGTTGGGTTAGATCTCAGGCCACAGCTTACAACAATGATGTGTTGTGTTTGTTGGGTTAGATCTCAGGCCATAGCTTACACCAGTGATGTGTTGTTTTTTGTTGGGTTAGATCTCAGGCCATAACTTACACCAGTGATGTGCTGTTTTTGTTTGGTTAGATCTCAAGCCATAGCTTACACCAAAGATATATTGCTATTTGTTGGGTTAGATCTCAGGCCACAGCTTACACCAGTGATGTGTTGCTTTTTGTTGGGTTAGATCTCAGGCTATAGCTTACACCAGTGATGTGTTGCTTTTTGTTGGGTTAGATCTCAGGCTATAGCTTACACCAATGATGTGTTGTTTTTGTTAGGTTAGATCTCAGGCCATAGCTTACACCAGTCATGTGTTGCTTTTTGTTGGGTTAGATCTCAGGCTATAGCTTACACCAATGATGTTTTGCTTTTTGTTGGGTTAGATCTCAGGCTATAGCTTACACCAATGATGTGTTGCTTTTTGTTGTGTTAGATCTCGGGCTATAGCTTACACCAATGATGTGTTGCTTTTTGTTGGGTTAGATCTCAGGCTATAATTTACACCAATGATGTGTTGCTTTTTGTTGGGTCAGATATCAGGCTATAGCTTACACCAATGATGTGTTGCTTTTTGTTGGGTTAGATCTCAGGCCATAGCTTACACCAGTGATGTGTTGTGTTTTGTTGGGTTAGATCTCAGGCCATAGCTTACACCTGTGATGTGTTGTTTTTATTGGGTTAGATCTCAGGCCATAGCTTACACCAGTAATGTGCTGTTTTTTTGTTGGGTTAGATCTCAGGACATAGCTTACACCAGCGATGTTTTTTGTTGTAGTTGGGTTAGATCTCAGGCCATAGCTTACACCAGTGATGTGTTGCTTTTTGTTTGGTTAGATCTCAGGCCATAGCTTACACCAATGATGTGTTGCTTTTTGTTGGGTTAGATCTCAGGCCATAGCTTACGCCAATGATGTGTTGCTCTTTGTTGGGTTAGATCTCAGGCCATAGCATACACCAGTGATGCGTTGCTTTTTGTTGGGTTAGATTTCAGGCCATAGCTTACACCAGTGATATGTTGCTTTTTGTTGGGTTAGATCTCAGGCTATAGCTTACACCAGTGATGTGTTGCTATTTGTTGGGCTAGATTTCAGGCTATAACTTACACCAATGATGTGTTGCTTTTTGTTGGTTTAGATATCAGGCTATAGCTTACACCAGTGATCTGTTGCTTTTTGTTGGGTTAGATCCCAGGCTATAGCTTACACCAGTGATCTGTTGCTTTTTGTTGGGTTAGATCTCAGGCCATAGCTTACACCAGTAATGTGTTGTGTTTTGTTGGGTTAGATCTCAGGCCATAGCTTACACCAGTAATGTGTTGTTTTTTGTTGGGTTAGATCTCAGGCCATAGCTTACACCAGTAATGTGTTGTTTTTTGTTGGGTTAGATCTCAGGCCATAGCTTAGACCAGTGATGTGTTGCTCTTTTTTGGGGGTTAGATCTCAGGCAATAGCTTACACCAATGATGTGTTGCTCTTTGTTGGGTTAGATATCAGGCTATAGCTTACACCAATGATGTGTTGCTTTTTGTTGGGTTAGATATCAGGCCACAGCTTACACCAAAGATGTGTTGCTTTTTGTTGGGTTAGATCTCAGGCCGTAGTTTACACCAATGATGTATTGTTTTTTGTTGGGTTAGATCTCAGGCCATAGCTTACACCAGTGATATGTTTTTTTTTATTATTGCATTACATCTCAGGCCATAGCTAAAACCAGTGATTTTGTTGTTGTTGTTGTTGGGTTAGATCTCAGGCCATAGCTTACACCAGTGATGTGTAGTTTTTTGTTGGGTTAGATCTCAGGCCATAGCTTACACCAGTGATGTGTTGTTTTTGTTGGGTTAGATCTCAGGCCACAGCTTTCGCCAGTGATGTTGTTTTTGTTGGCTTAGATCTCAGGCCATAGCTTACACCAGTAATGTATTGTTTTTGTTGGGTTAGATCTCAGGCCATAGCTTACACCAGTGATGTGTTGTCTTTGTTGGGTTAGATCTCAGGCCATAGCTTACACCAGTGATTTTTTTTGTTTTGTTGGGTTAGATCTCAGGCCATAGCTTACACCAGTGATGTGTTGTTTTTGTTGGGTTAGATCTCAGGCCATAGCTTACACCAGTGATGTGTTGTGTTTGTTGGGTTAGATCTCAGGCCACAGCTTACACCAGTGATGTGTTGTTTTTGTTGGGTTAGATCTCAGGCCATAGCTTACACCAGTGATGTGTTGCTTTTTGTTGGGTTAGATCTCAGGCCACAGCTTACACCAATGATGTGTTGTGTTTGTTGGGTTAGATGTCAGGCCATAGCTTACACCAGTGATGTGTTGTTTTTGTTGGGTTAGATCTCAGGTCATAGCTTACAACAATGATGTGTTGTGTTTGTTGGGTTAGATCTCAGGCCATAGCTTACACCAGTGATATGTTGTTTTTTGTTGGGTAGGATCTCAGGCCATAGCTTACACCAGTGATGTGTTGTTTTTTGTTGGGTTAGATCTCAGGCCATAGCTTACACCAGTGATGTGTTTGTTGGGTTAGATCTCAGGCCATAGCTTACACCAGTGATGTATTGTTTTTGTTAGGTTAGATCTCAGGCCTAGCTTACACCAGTGATGTGTAGTTTTTTGTTGGGTTAGATCTCAGGCCATAGCTTACACCAGTGATGTGTTATTTTTGTTGGGTTAGATCTCAGGCCATAGCTTACACCAGTGATGTATTGTTTTTGTTGAGTTAAATTTCAGGCCATAGCTTACACCAGTGATGTGTTGTATTTTGTTGGGTTAGATCTCAGGCCATAGCTTACACCAGTGATGTTTTTTGTTTTGTTGGGTTAGATCTCAGGCCATAGCTTACACCAGTGATGTGTTGTTTTTGTTGGATTAGATCTCAGGCCATAGCTTACGCCAGTGAAGTGTTGTTTTTTGTTGGGTTAGATCTCAAGCCATAGCTTACACCAGTGATGTGTTGTTTTTTGTTGGGTAGGATCTCAGGCCATAGCTTACACCAGTGATGTGTTGTTTTTTGTTGGGTTAGATCTCAGGCCATAGCTTACACCAGTGATGTGTTTGTTGGGTTAGATCTCAGGCCATAGCTTACACCAGTGATGTATTGTTTTTGTTGGGTTAGATCTCAGGCCGTAGCTTACACCAGTTATGTGTTGCTTTTTGTTGGGTTAGATCTCAGGCCACAGCTTACACCAGTGATGTGTTGATTTTGTTGGTTTAGATCTCAGGCCATAACTTACACCAATGATGTGTTGTTGTTTTTGGGTTAGATCTCAGGCCATAGCTTACACCAGAGATGTGTTGATTTTGTTGGGTTAGATCTCAGGCCATAGCTTACACCAGTGATGTGTTGTTGTTTTTGGGTTAGATCTCAGGCCA
>JABMCL010001026.1:95000-125000 GCA_018857735.1 Alviniconcha marisindica | reverse complement strand
ATTTTCCGTAAGAGCCACTTTGGACGATTATTTACATCGGAAGTAGATGTTACCGTAATTTCCAGTCAACTACTTCCGGTTTGTGAATTTTTTTTTAAATCGTTAAAAGACGTCGGGGCACAAAAGAATTACTTTATTTTGTCACTAGACCATTTTGTGGCCGGATTTGTGATAAAAAACAAAACAAAAAATCGTTAGAAGACGACAGAACACAAAATAATCAAACTATTCGAGCACTAGGCCACACACAAGGGAGTTAAGTATATAGGGCTCTAAATAGGTAATGCAAGTACAAGAACAAAGACCTGAGTCGCCTACGATAACTCTCACTTGGCATGCGAGTAAATACAAGGGACAAAAACTCCACCAGAGGTACATCCATCTTTTGAGCACGAGCGCTGTGGGCCTCATTCTATTTCAGATTCATTTTGTTTTCAGTTTGCTTACACAGATGTGTTAGCTTGTTCAAATGTAATCTTAGAAAAGTGATTGTTACCTATGTCTATGTCCATTTGTACAGCGCAGTTTAACTCCCTGGAGACAGCCACATGCTCTTTGTGCTGGCTGAAGATGACGGAGAAAGGCGGGGTGGGGGGTCGGGTGGGGGTGGGGGTAGGGGCGCGGAGGGAATGAGGGGAAGGAACTGTGTGGAAAGGGATAAGGGAAGGCGACTGTGAGGAAAATGGAGGCAGGAAGGAGCGTAAGGAAGCCTACCGAAATGTGCTGTAGAATGTTCTGGAGAAAAAGAGGTCAGCAGATTCGAGAATTGGCAGAAAATTGACAAGACAGACAGAGCAATAGGACTAGGCAGAGAGAGAGAGAGAGAGAGAGAGAGAGAGAGAGAGAGAGAGAGGAGAGGAGAGAGAGAGAGAGACAGACAGACAGACAGACAGACAGACAGACAGACAGACAGACAGACAATGTAGGAATGAGGAACCAGAACCTGAGATTGCCGACAGGAGAGATGCCATGAGACGTACATCCCCGGCCTCCTTTGTGGGGTGAAGAAAGAGGACTAGTTGGGCAAATGTCTGATCGGGTGGACAATGGTATCGGGGTGCGTGTGAAGGTGGAGCTTACTGGCGCACGGGACTGGAACTGAAAACAGGACCACGTGAGAGTGGTGGTAGTTTTGGTTGTGGTGGTGGGTGGGTGGGGTATTTCCTCTGATTTATGCCGTTTGGTTATTTGTTAGCGAATTAAAACCTTGAAACTCAATATTTTGCTGTCTTCCAGTCCGCTTGATGAACGAAAGGTTGAGATGATTGTTGTCTATTGCTTTTTTGTTTTTTTCTCCATGTTTGTTTGTTTGTTTACTGCTGCCGGGTTTTTGTTTAGTCGACAAGGGTAGTATTTTTGCATGCACGTGCATCATCAGACCAAGTACAATTATTAGGCGAAGCAATAATATTCGCATCAGCCCCACTTTCTTTAAGAATGAAAACAGAAGAAAAAGAATGAACACAAATTGAGGTGACAACAAATAAACATATATAATTAAATTCTTGCTGTTGTTGTGCTAACATCGGTAGCTTTTGTCTGATGTTTAGTTACGTTTGTCAACGTACTTCTTTTTTCAATGAGACATCACTCAAAAACATTCTGTTTTTGAAGCCTCAACAGTAATTACCGGCGCTTTGCATCCAGTAAAGTAATTTCTTCTACGAATAATTACAATACATTGGAGTGTAGAAAAACAAAACAAAGCAAATAGTTTTTGTTTTTTTAAGGACGAAAAAGAGCTAACTGATTCTTCGGGCGTTATTTTAAGGTCTGGAAGAACTTAGCGGTAGGCTATACGAACAGATACAGCACTCATAAAGCCAGAGAGCAAAACATGTTAATAAAATCCGATACTGCCGAGTACTGTTGATTCTGATGTTGGTTGCCTGCGTCAAACACGTATGATCGCTACCTGAGTTGTTGTCAGTTATCAGTGACCACCGGCACATAACCGTGAGAGGATATAAACACAATACACTTGTAGTAACGGAATATACAATCGAATAAGTGGTAGACAGTCAGCATGGGAGAATATATAGCCTATTCTCTCCTCTCTCTCTCTGTCCGTCCTCTGTTGCGTGTATGTGTGTGTGTGTGTGTGTGTGTGTGTGTGTGTGTGTGTGTGTGTGTGTGGTGTGCGTGCGTGCGTGCGTGCGTGCGTGCGTGTGTGCGTGTGTGTGTGTGTGTTTGTGTATGTATGTGTGTGTGTGTGTGTGTGTGTGTGTGTGTGTGTGTGTGTGTGTGTGTGTGTGTGTGTGTGTGTGTGTGTGTGTGTGTGTGTGTGTGTGTGTGTATACGCCTCTGTGTGTATGTGTGTATACGCGTGTGTGTGTGTGTGTGTGTATGTGTGAGTGTGTGTGTGTGTGTGTGTGTGTGTGTGTGTGTGTGTGTGTGTGTGTGTGTGTGTGTGTGTGTGTGTGTGTGTGTGTGTGTGTGTGTGTGTGTGTGTGTGTGTGTACCTGAGATTAGCGAGAGCACACACGTTTTGAAATATGAATCCTCTTTATTGAATACTGAATGTTTCAGGGCAAAACAGCTCGACAGGAACATCTTGCGGGACGAAATCCGGGACCGACCAACCGGATCACATTTACAGCAACGTGGCCTACGGCATGACTGGACACACAGGTCATTATTTATTCAGCTGAACAACACGAGCACAGAATCATTATAATTATTACTCAGGGTGGGGGCGATTTGTCGCGTAATTATAATAAACAAGCACCTGTTTGCTGTTGCACGTTGGAGTCTTAGCCGCTTTATGAGTCAAAGGTCGATAGAACAGTTTTGAAATGAAGAGTATTTCTTAGTTTTTCTCTTCAGCTACCTATGTGGTCCAATGGTCACTAAATATCAAGAATATTCTTCTTCATCGCTTTCTTCTTTAACCACCGGCATAGTTGACTGGACGTTACAGATCAAATTTCTTCTTCTGCTGCTGACATGGTCGACTGGACAGTAAACATCAGGATTCTTCTCTTCTTCTTCTGCCTCCTCCTCCTCCTCTTCTTCTTCTTCCTCCTCCTCCTCCTCCTCCTCCTCTTCTTCTTCTTCCTCTTCTTCTTTTTCTGCCTTCTCCTCCTCCTCTTCTTCTTCTTCCTCCTCCTCCTCCTCCTCCTCTTCTTCTTCTTCTTCTGCCTCCTCCTCCTCTTCTTCTTCCTCCTCCTCTTCTTCTTCTTCTTCTTCTTCTTCTTCTTCTTCTTCTTCTTCTTCTTCTTCTTCTTCTTCTGCTTCTACTTCCTCCTCTTCTCCTCTTCTCCTCATCCTCTTCTCCTCCTCCTCCTCTTCGTCTTCTTCTTCCTCTTCTTCTGACTCTTCTGACTCTTCTTCTCCTTCTTCTTCTTCTTCTTCTGACTCTTCTTCTTCTGCTGCTGCTGCTGTTGCTACCAGCATATCAAACTCCAAGCATTGGTTTACGACATCCTTCCTTCAACCATTGTCGTATTTAGTTACGCCATAGGGTCCAGAAAAAATGTCAGCTAACGAGCAGTTTTTTGTTGGTGCTCAAAAAGTAGTAGGTTTGTTACAAACAACTCAGACTATATCAGACGTTTGTTTTATAATGACCATGTTGCTTACACCAGTTCAAATAAAACCAAAATCGTTTGAATCGAGACACAACTCTTTTTTTTACCCGGGGTGGATGCGCCTCATGTTTACGTGAGTGCTTGGGCGCTAGGTTGCTTCTGCAGTCATATACTAGTACCCGAACCTTTCGGAGGGCGGTGACCGCGTCAGTGGACAGCTGCGCGGAGATAAAGAGTGCCCCTTCAGTGGCGTAATTAAATCTGGCAGAGTTTGGAGGAAGGTGCCGGAAAGCGGTGCTCGGAGTGTGCCAGCATGGCTGGCCGGACATTGCAGATCACATTTCTTCTTCTTCTGGTTGAATGGATATTAAAGATCAAGATTTGTCTTCCGCTACGCGCATGGTCTACTGGATATGAAAGATGAAAACAATGTGCTTTTATTGTCACTATTATTATTACTGCTGTTATTATTTGTCACAGGGTTCGAGGAAACAAGCTCCGGTCAACAGGTACAGCACAAGAACGTTCCACCAGTCCCAGAGCGACCACATGCAAGCTACTCCTCCGTTCATTATGATTGTGACAGAGTGTCTCAGGACGGAGACTACTTATGTATCTCCTAGCTCTTGCACCCACACCCCAGGTGCGGACTGTTGGCAAACTCCAGGCTCTGCTTTGCGACATCCTTCCTCCAATCTCTGCCAGATTTGGTTACGCCACTGAAGGGGCACTCTTTATCTCCGCGCAGCTATCCACCGACGGGGTCAGCGCCCTCCAAAAGGTTTGGGTACTAAAATGACTGTAGAAGCAACCTAGCGCACAAGCACGAACGTAAACATGAGGCGCATCCACCCCGGGTGAAAAAAGAGTTCCGTCTCGATTCAAACGATTTTTTTTTTTTTTGAGCTGGCGTAAGCAACATGGTCAGTTATAAAACAAACGACTGATATAATTTGAGTTTTTTGTAACAAACTTACTACTATAAAAATTTTACCAACAAAAAACTGCTCGTTAGCTGACAGTTTTCTGGACCCTATGGCGTAACTAAATACGGCAGAGGTTGAAGTAAGGATGTCGTAAACCAATGCTTGGAGCGTGGGCTGTTGGCAAACTCCAAGCACTGGTTTACGACATCCTTCCTTCAACCTATGCCGTACTTAGTTACGCCATAGGGTCCAGAAAACTGTCGGCTAACGAGCAGTTTTTTTGTTGATGCTCAAACAGTAGTAAGTTTGTTACAAACAACTCAAATAAAACAAGGCGTGTCTTTTATAGCCGCCAACAAATTTTACACCAGCACAAACAAAACCACAATCATTTGAATCGAGACGGAACTCTTCTTCTTTTTTTTAACCAGGGGTGGATGTTTCTCATGTTTACGTGCATGCTTTGGCGCTAGGTTGCTGCTACAGTCGTATTAGTACCCGAACCTCTCGGAGGGCGCTGACCGCGTCGCTGGACAGCTGCACGGAGATAAAGAGTGCCCCTTCAGTGGCGTAACTAAATCTGGCAGAGTTTGGAGGAAGGTGCCGGAAAGCGGTGCTCGGAGTGTGGGCTGTTGGTCCACCCCGCGCCCCTCGCCTAAAGCCCGTTCTTAACTGGGCGAGTGTTTGTTCGCCGAACATACTTCGGACACTTCGACGGACTATGATTCGTTTCTTAATTGAACTTTTAGTTCGCCGAATATGGTTCGGACAGCCCAGACTTTACTTCGTTCTCAACTGGCTTGTAATGAGATGCAAGCTTCGGCCCGAACTTGCGGCAGATGCGCAGCAGACAGCATGATAAAAAAAAGTAGGCTAAAGTCGAGTCAAGTCAAGTCAATATACTTTAATCATCCCTCACAGGGTAATTCAACTAACTACTATCTCATTCTGGGTCTCCGAGACAAGGCTGCGCCTCCCACAAGTCAACAAATAAAAAAATCCCTCCGAAGCGAGTGTAGAAGCTAGCGACACCGTC
This sequence comes from Alviniconcha marisindica, assembly GCA_018857735.1. NCBI lineage: Eukaryota > Metazoa > Mollusca > Gastropoda > Provannidae > Alviniconcha > Alviniconcha marisindica. The sequence continues at coordinate 119,508 of JABMCL010001026.1, read as the reverse complement.
ATCCATTTTTATTTTTATTTTTCTTCATCCACAGGAGAGCTCTGCTCTCAGCCAATCAGAGGCAATGATCGTCGAATAGGGCGAATGTTCCCAGAACGTGTTGAGCGAAGCTTTTTGGATCCCGATGAATACTTCCAACTAGGTTCGCGTTAAAAAGTTCGCCCAATTAAGAACCAAATAGGTTCGCCGAATACTTCCAACTAGGTTTGCGAAGAAACATTCGCCCAATTAAGAACGGGCTTAAGGAGAAGAGGGTGGGAGGGCGTTTCAGGCGAGAAGGTATCGGGTAAAGCCGGTAGTCGATGCTTGGCATGTGCTCGTACACCTTGACATTGCGGTTATGAATCTAGCCTTATTCCAGCGAGACCAGACTCGGTTGTTTATACTTTCAGAGCTCAGGAGCTGTGTGAAAGTGGAGGTGGCCGTCCTGGGCTCCCGTCCCTAATAAGCCTACGGTTTCTGTGGACGTAAAGCAACACTTCATCATCACGCGGTTGAACTGCCGTGTATTGATAACGTACGAGCACATAGCAACAGACGATGTTTGCGATGGTGGCCATGAACTGGAGGCAGATACAAGTGGTAGCCTACAGCAGATATCAGAGCCAATTACTAAACGGAAAACATTATTATAATTTTTTAACCATGTTTTAAATTGTTATTCACACCTTTTCATATCTGTTTCTTTCTCTTTACTTTGTCGCCCTGATATAATGACTGGGTGTAAAACAAAAAGCTACTTACTTACCCTTTTCTTTGGTGTATGAATGGAACGTCACCAAGACAAATTTCTGTGTATATTTTAACGTCACTGGCGAATAAATAACCTTGTATCCTTGTAAGATTGCTTTATCTCACCCGTGAAATAGCCCTCATATAACGCTGTGTGACTGACTAGACTCAAGGCACAAACTAACTAAAATCTCACCCGTGAATAATACCTAGACGATGTCACAGACCGCACCGTGCATATGGAGGTAAGGTGAAAGCAGGCCGATGACAAGTAAGTCAGTTAGTTCTTGAATTTCTACATCCCGTTTATCGGCCACAGTCGCCTCAGGTCGAGGCTAATGCTAGAACCTAATAAATGAAGGACTGAAAGTTTATTTTGTGGCACATAAAAACTTCCACACAAAACCTTGCGCGTTCGCAGTGCCAGATACAGTGCATACAAGTAAGCTGTCACAAGCTAAAACCACCAAAAGACATGCACACCAATAAAGTACAAACAGCCCCTACCCACCAACCGCTCGCGAAAGTGCAACTATACATAGTAGGTAAGAGTAGAAATATATGCACAGTTAAACACACACACACACACACACACACACACACACATGCACACACACGTTTTTTTAAAGTCAGTATTCATGGCAATGTACTTAACACACACACACCAGCGCAAGCGCACATTACACGCAATCGTATCGACTATCCTGCCTAGGTAACGAGGCTAGTTTTCAGAGAAGCTCTAAAAGACTGAATGGAGTCCTTCTCCTGGATGCTCTCGGGGAGGACATACCAGAGGGAGGGAGCGGCATATCTGAAGGCCCGCTGGCCGTACCGCTTTGCTGTTTAATCCCTAGGCCTGGGAACATTAAGCAAAGATCTAGATGCTGGTCTGAGAAGGCGATAAGGGGTTTGTCTGTGGAGAAGATCAGACAGGTAGAGGGGGGTATTTTCATGAACTGACAGGTATGTGGCGGAGGAATATTTTTGGCAGATCCGTTTCTGAATGGAAAATAGCCGATGGAGCTGTCTAAGAATGGGAGTGACGAGAGCTGTTCTTGTTGTTGTCTAACAAACTGAAACTGAAAAACAAAACAGCGTATTTTGTTTCCTAAAGCTCTGTTGAAGTAGTGTTAAATACAACACACGAGTAACGTGATTGCGGACTGCAAAATGTCACGTCTTCAAAAAAGGCAAAATGGATCAAAAATATCAAAAGTACTGCAGACAACAACAACAACAACAACAACGACAAAAACAACAATAAAAGCACAACAAAGGAAAACAAAATATCGTATATTGTTTCATAAAGCTCCGTTGAAGTAGCGTTGAGTACGACAAGTGAGCTATGTGAGTAACGATTTCCGGGATCCTATTTACAGAACACCGTCACACCCACAGCTGGCCTGCCGGTCGCAACTAGACCTTCATGTCGGTCTGCATCGGTGTGAGCACGACTCACGTGTACCTGCTGACCGCACGGAGCAGTGGCAACAGAACTCGCTTGCTAAATTCGATATAAATTCAACAGGGGCATTTTCGAACAAGCGTCGTTGCTCTTTTTTACCCTTTTTATTTAAATTTCTACACGTTGGCTGCAGAAACCAACGGTGGAGAGAAAGTGGCGCGGAGCAAGAGTACTCGCTCTAGAAAGCCAAAGTTAGAGGCTTATGACCCAGTTGGCAGTCGTTCTTCAGAGGCTTATGACCCAGTTGGCAGTCGTTCTTCAGGGGCTTATGACCCAGTTGGCAGTCTTTCTTCAGGGGCTTATGACCCAGTTGGCAGTCGTTCTTCAGGGGCTTATGACCCAGTTGGCAGTCGTTCTTCAGGGGCTTATGGCCCCATTGGCAGTCGTTCTTCAGAGGCTTATGGCCCCATTGGCAGTCGTTCTTCAGAGGCTTATGGCCCCATTGGCAGTCGTTCTTCAGAGGCTTATGGCCCAATTGGCAGTCTTTCTTCAGAGGCTTATGGCCCAATTGGCAGTCGTTCTTCAGAGGCTTATGGCCCAATTGGCAGTCTTTCTTCAGAGGCTTATGGCCCAATTGGCAGTCTTTCTTCAGAGGCTTATGGCCCAATTGGCAGTCGTTCTTCGGAGTCTTATGACCCAATTGGCAGTCGTTCTTCGGAGTCTTATGGCCCAATTGGCAGTCGTTCCTCAGAGGCATATCGTCCAATTGGCAGTCGCTCCAGAGGAATATTATTATCGCCCAATCAGGAGCCGTTCTCCAGAGGTGTATCGCCCAAACGGCAGTCGTTCTCCAGAGATATGTCGACCAATTGGAAGTCGTTCTCCAGAGGTATATCACCCAATCGGCAGTCTTAAATTATTCGTACTGGAGGTATTCAGAGCAGTAGCCATCGTAAACTGTCGGCCATGCACGCAGACGTCCGAAAATAAGCCATCCTAAAACAAAACGTATTGCAAGACGTGGTCCTAAAAATACATTTAAAGAAAGATTCTATTCAGTCATCCTGAAGAACCCGCATTGCAAGCAGTTTGTGTTAAATTATTTTTATTGCAAGCTGTCCTGTATGATCTGTAATACGAACAGTCACCGACAGATTTTCACATTCAAGCAAGCAGTTATCCTGAACAATTCGTGCTCAAAACAGTCATCCTTGACATTCAATATTAAAGACAGTCATCCATATTACAGGCAGCCAACATAAAGGATTTGTACTGAACACACACACACACACACACACACACACACACACACACACACACACACGCACGCACTCACGCACGCACGCACACACACACACACACGCGCGCACACACACACACACACTTAGAATTTGCGTCAGTGAAAGGGGTAAAATTAGTGTGATATTTGCTGAAAAATATATGATCCAGTTTCAGTGTCAAGAATGAGTTTATCTTGATTTTGTTTATGACATTAATTAAGGTAATTAAGTGTAATAATAAAATGTACATTTCATGTTGGTAATTGATATGTAATTAAGTGTAATAATAAAATTTACATTTCATGTTGGTAATTGATATGTGCGTCTACTAAACTGCCCCTTGTTTCTAACCCGAATGTGACCGACACTGGCCTGTGAAAACTGCAGTGTTAGCAGAGATATGACAAGTGAAGGAAAGATCCAAAACACATAAAAGTTCAAACTAAGACTGTTTATTTGGACATAACACAACAAGCGAATTCTCGGGGTAATCCGCTTGATCAAGCTACAAAACGACACTTAAACAACAATTAAACGGTGAAAAATGATGAAAAACGAGTTGGAAATAAAATTAATATCGTTAATTTGAACCGTTTCGTTTTCTGGATCGTGTTTTAGAACGCCAGCAGTCATTCTTGTTTTAGATTCAAGGGAAAGAAAATCCACGAGAAGCACATTTTCAAGCTCAACTTGTGTTGTTGAAAGGACAGTCGCCTGGACAAGCAAAATTGTGCTGGTCATTGAAGGACTTGTTGACTTTGTGTTTTGTAGCCAACCAATCAGCTGTGATTATAGATACTCAAGAAAAACACCTGACGCGAGTTGAAGACTCTACACCTGCACGTAGATGAGAATCCAGCCGAGACCTGAGGGTGTCGTGCATAGGTCGGTTTTCCAGAACTCCAGTTTTGGAGTCTTTCTAATCGGTCGGTCAACGTGCCATGGGTTTATCCGTGTGGCTGAAAGTCAGTTCTGTAACATACGTAATGCCGGTGTGATGATTTACACCCGCACTGCGAAAGACGCCAAGATGCACAGTTCTGCCTGTGTAAGATGTACTCACTCCTGAAGCGTCATAAGCAAAATGATTCGATCGTAACATTAAAGGACACCGCAACGCCATACCCCAAGACGAAAACTGAGCGACACAGACAGAGACCGACCAATTCCTTGGTTGGCAGAACAACAAGACAATGGTCGATTACTAGCTGCGCCCTAGTCTGTCTGTCACCGGAAGGATCAGGGAGCGAGTCTGGAATCAACCAGGCCTGTTCAGGGTGGGAACCCAAGCTGTCATCGTCCAGTTCCCACTGTAGGAGAAGACCCTATCACATCGAACTGCAGATTCCGGAGACAATGAATAGCCGCAACGGCTACTGCCATACCACATCAACTGAACAGAATACATCCCCATTACGCAATTAAGCGATTTACAGTGTCAACTCGCACATCAAATCAATATCAATAACTAACAAACCAACAAAACAAACGGACAATCAAAAATAAATTGTGACAATGTGTAAAGTTATGCAGTATCAATCAATATCTACTTTGTGTGTGTGTGTGTGTGTGTGTGTGTGTGTGTGTGTGTGTGTGTGTGTGTGGTGTGCGTGCGTGCGTGGTGCGTGCGTGCGTTCGTGTGTGTGTGTGTGTGTGTGTTGTGTGTGTGTGTGTGTGTGTGTGTGTGTGTGTGACAGCATCGACACAACGCTTCCACTCATCCGCTATACGCTTTAGCAACCTTTTGATCACTAAAACGATAGACCCCCCCAAAATCACACAGGTACACACACCTGTAGCCACACCCACTCACACTGACAGACAAACACCGGGATGCACTACACACACGTGCCCACGCACGCACGCATGAACACACACACACACACACACACACACACACACACACACACACACACACACACACACACACACACACACACACACACACATACATACATACACACATACACACCACATACAAAAAGCTGTACGCACCTCAGCAAATGATTATGTCTATTAATCTATAGACCAGAAGAAAGGCAGATGTACGAATCTCACCAAATGACTATGTCTACATATTCATCAATAGACCAGGAGCCAGACAAGTCGTATGAAGTCTGCAAATGACTATGTTTGTATATTCATGCAATCATAGACCAGGAATTAAGGAAGTTGTATGAACCTCAGACGGTGTCTATGCCTATATATTCATCTATAGACCAGGAGAAAGACAGTTGTGCAATCCTCAGCAAAGGACTGGGTCTAGATACTCACCTATAGACTAGGAGAAAGAAAGTCCAGGAGAAAGAGAATTGTACGAATTTCAGCAGATGACTGTGTCTAGATATTCATGTACAGACCATGAGAAGAAAGTGTACGAGAAAGACAGTTGTACGAACCTCAGCAAATGACTATGTCTGCATATTTATCTATAGACCAGGAACCAGACAAGTCGTATGAAATCTGCAAATGACTATGTATGTATATATATATTTAGGAGAAAGGAAGTTGTACGAACCTCATCAAATGACTATGTCTAATTTTCATCTACACATCAGGAGAAAGAAAGTATAGGAGAAATGGAGTTGTACGAACCTTAGCAAATGATTATGTCTATATATTAATCTACAGACCACGAGAAAGAAATGTGTGCAAACCTCAGGAAATGACTATTTCTGTATAATCATATACAAAACGGGAAAGAAAGAAACAAGAAGAAAAAAAGAGGGCAGTTTTAAGAGTCCAATAGCTGCCTTTTGTTCTGTGGGATTTTTGTTTTTCTCAGGGTTTGTTTTTGCTGTTGTATATGTAAATTATGCATACATCTACACAGAAGAGGTGATTTACACTTGCATTTAACCAGCTATTGCATGAGGTGCCTATATACACACACTTAATTTACACCGCTAAAACCGCATTCCCATCGCAAGCCATCTACTATGATAAATATAGTCAACAAACACAATGTGTCTAACTACTGACAGCGACGTTTCCATCGAACAGCCAATCAAATTCAGAAATTCTTGTCATTCTATCAGATTATTACTTGCACTGCCACCTAGAACTTGACTGAAGATGTCCAAATTTACGTCCTTTCTACGCCATTGCACTCTTCTAAGGATGACGGACATCTTCTTCTTTCTGAACCTGAGAACCTTCAAAGGAATCCCGCATTCATACTCTCAACAACAACAACACCAAACTGAGCTGTCTTCTCACCCTCCCACCCCGCGCCACCTTCTCTTGTCTGGATCTCTCATGCTCACCCCCCACCCCCCACACTCCCGCCATCTCCCAGCCATATGCATCCATCTACATTCAGCAAGCCCCACACCACCATTTTTCAGACAAAGCACTAGGTTCTACTGGAGAACCGAAGCTATTTTGGTTGAATCTCGTAAAAGGGTCAGCGTGTCGCAAGAAAACTACTTGACAGTTGGCAAGCTTGACATTGCCTTCAAGGGCCGTGTCAAAAATCTCGGGGTCTACACTGACGCAGCTGTGTCTGTGGCGAAGTATATTGACACATCAGTCGTTCAGTATATTTCGAGATCAGAAGAATGAGCTCTATCCGCCATCTCCTGACGACGAAAGCCACTGCTCAGCTTATGTGTTCTTTAGTTCTCAGTCGGTTGGACTGCTGCAACTCTTTGCTCGTTGACATCAACTGTGATTAGATGAACAGGCTGCAGAAAGTTCAAAACAACGCAGCGAAGGCTGTTTTCCGCAAGAACAGACCTAAACACGTTAGACCATTGCTCAAGGCACTCCACTGGCTGGCAGTCAGACGGGAGTATTTTTAAGATGGCCATTTTTGTTTTCCGTTTTTCTCATGGTACCCTGCTACCATACCTGTCATCGTGTCTCTCTGTATACACTCCTTCTCGCATACTCCGTTCCAGTTCAGGGGGAAAAACACTCTTTCTTGTGCAAGATGGAAACGTAAGGGCTTCGGTTACCGGTCGTTCTCTGTTCAGGCTCCCCTAGTGTGGAACAACCTTCCTGCTCACATCCGGCACTGAAGTTCTCTCTCACAGTTCAAAACGTCTCTTAGAACTGTCCTCTTTACTTCTGCCTACTCTGAGCTACTCTACAACCCTTTCACAGGCATTGGATGCTGTACTTGATTTGATCTTGATTTTGCTGCTGACGTCTTCACTGGCTGACTAATATGTGTTTGTTTGTTGTTATTGGTTGTGCTTTGTTGTCGTTGTATTGTTGTTGTTGTTTTTGTTTGTTTTTTGTTTTGTTTTTGAAGGAGGGGGGAGGGGGGGACTGGGTGAGAGAGGGGGAAGCGAGGGGTTACGAGATTGTGTGTTTGTGGGTGTGCATGTGTGGATGCAGGGGATGGGAGGGATAAAGTGAGATATGTAATGCATTATTAAATTAGTTTGTGTATTGTTATAATGCTTGCAGTATAGCGCTTGGTACCTCACACATGTATAGTCATAGCGGGATTCAGTGCCTTAGAAATGCATTTATTATTATTATTATGCTTGGGGAAAGCAGGAAGGTTTTGAGGTGAGATTTGAACTGGGATAATGTTGGTATATTTCTTAGAGTGGCCGACAGTGCGTTCCAGAGAGATGGTGCCATGAAACTGAAAGAACGTTGTCCGAATGATCTGAGATGTCACTTTGAAATTTTGACCAGCTTCTCATTAGAAGATCGGAGAGAGCGAGACGGTTCGTAAGTGCAGAGAGATGAGGAGGGATAAGGAGGCAAAGACCCTTCAGAATGGCGTTATGCAAGAGTCGCGATCTTTTACTGGTAGCGGAATTTAATGGGTAGCCAGTGAAGTTATTAGCGGAGCGGTGCTATATGACCTCGTCTTTTTTTGTCTTTTTATCATAAACCGTACTGCGTTATTCTGCACCTGCTGCAACCAAGCAATCTGGTCTGCTGGTAACCCTGTGAAAACTGAGTTGCACTAGTCAAGGCAGGATATGACCATTGCCGCAACAAGTCTTGCAGCAGCGCTTTGGGACAGATACAGTCGGACTGATGCGACACGTCGGTGATCTAGGAAGGACGCACGGCTAATGCTGCTGATGTATTGCTGCACTGACAACGTTCTATCAAGATAGACTCCAAGGCATTTAACCGACGTTTTGAAAGGAACACCGTTTCCGCCAATGTTTGCGCACTCACTGTCGAACGACTCAAGACGAGATGTAGAGTCAACAGGCATAACCTCAGTCTTATTTGTGTCAACTTAAGGTAGCTATTCATCCAGAGCAGAACATCATCAATATATGTCTGAATACAGGATTGAACATAAACGAAGTGATCAGGTGGTGCACTTTTGGACAGCTCTGTATCATCGGCGTACTTGTGATAGTCACAAATATGGACAGACATCGCATCTGACAGAAGTTGAGAGTAAAAAGTAAACAAGACTGGTCCTAGCACAGAACCCCGGGGCACGCCATACACAAAAGGGCGGGAGGCGGACACAACACCATCAACAATGACTGACTGGGAACGGTCACTCAGGTAGGAGGCAAACCAGTCAAGGACTGTACCTCTAACACCATAGGTTGTCTCAAGCCGTTTCAGCACTATCGAATGATCCAAAGGGTCAAAAGCAGCACTCAGATCAAGCAGAGCGACCAGGTAATCTAGTCTCTTCTTCGCGCTACCAAGCAGACTATCAAGGACACTCAATACGGCAATCTCTGTGCTATGGTTTTGCTTGTAGGCGGACTGAAAGATTTCACGAAGATTGTTGCCAGGCAGATTTTTCCCCCCAACTGAATCAGGACAATTTTCTCAAGAGACTTTGAGATCAGGGGCAGATTTAACACGTATCTAAAGTGATTCATATCATTTGAGTCGAGTCCAGGCTTCTTCAGGAGTGGTGGTGTTACAGTAGCCTGCTTGAACTGAGGAGCGACTATACTTGTAGAAAGAGAGGCATTAACAATAACCGTGTCAATGAAACAAGCTTTTCAAGACACTGGCTGGTAATGGAAGTAGGGATAGGATCCAGCATGCAACTGGCACAAGTTAGAATTAATGTAATTAATTGGATGTATGTAATTTGTATAGTGATTAAAATGCTGTAGGTGTTGTTGCTTTTCTTGTGTGGAAGAGTGTGAATGCAGCTTTAAAATATACGACTACTTGAACGGTCACGGGCTTAGTGTCCACCCCGGGTGAAGAGTGTTACTCGGACGTCGAGCAGCTAGCGTGCAGAGCGGACGGATTCACCCGAGTTCAGAAGGTGACGTCACGAATCGGTAGACAGTGCCAGGTGTCAGTCCATTGCTTACTTTCGTAGCGACAGGTCGTATCTGGCCCGACCTATCCAGGCACCGAGTTGGGGTTTGGGACCGTCTCTCTCTGGTTTTTGAGGTAGTTCCTTCAGAGGTTTAACGAAAGAGTGGAGACGGGGTATCACGCTTTTATAAGCGTGCTTATAATAGTGTATGCAGGCTTCGCATACGGCGACGTTGTGGCCGGTGTTTATCTTGGTGTGCGTCTTGTCACACTGCGGCGTAGTGGCCGGTAACGAAAACCTGTTGAGGTTTTTCCCCATCCCCTGACTCCAAGAGACGACTCGTTGAGGGCACGCTCACGACCCCAGGTCCTCGACAGGATCCTTCTCTGCCGGCTCGTCTTTGGCGTCATCATCGGCAAGACCCTTACACGGACGGCATCTGCCTCTTCACGTGTGCAGATGAGTTGACCGTGTCTCTCGGTGTGAAAGACTAGTGGCAGAGTGTCATTCGCCATGTGATGAAAGTTAACCTTTAATTCTGAGCCAGGGTGAGCTCCCGACAGAAGTGTCCGATTCTGTATACTAGTAAACGCAATCGTTCGTCCCCGCGTTCCTCGTGAATAAAACTGTAAATATCGTAATTTTGATTGTTGAATGAATGTGTATTCTCTTCCATCCTAGCCTGTTCTAGGAACGGGTCGATTGTTTCATCTTTTCACTTTAAGGGAAGGGTGGGGCAAAAATCGTGACAGCAACTTTTAGTCGGCGACCTTAAGATGAGTTCACGTATTGGTTTTTCGGTCACCGGTTCAAACTGAGAGAGCAGTGGACTATCAAAAATGGTAAAGGTCGGTGGCTCACATGAGCGCGAGTCCTAGGTCGTCACGGATACGGTCAATCTTGTCGGAGAAAAAGTCACAAAACCGATCGGGCAGATCGGAACGGGGGATGTCTGATGGGAGAGGGGCGGTGTTGGACTGGGCCAACAGTTCGCTGGACACAGCAAAGAGCTGCCTGCAGGAAGAACTGGAGTCGATCTTCTCACAGTAGAACCGTCTCTTGGCCTCCTGAACACACGCCTTCACAGCAGCCCGCTCCTTGGCGTAGATTTCCCTGTGGACTGTGAGACACTCCACCGTCACTGCACCAGTCGCCGTCTCCGTCGAGCATCCTTGATCTCCTCGGTCATCCAGGTGGCGGAAGGGCGGTCTCACACGCGTCTGTGGCGGACGGGGCGTGGCGGTCAAGAACTCGACGAAGCCCATCAATGTAGACATCGACGAGGCTAGCCAGATCCAAGTCAGAACACTGTTGACTGGCGGCCTCAACCCAGGCCCTCACGTCGGACTGGAAGTCGGAGAGACATATGGCCTTAATGTTGTTCCTTGATGTCACAAGACATTCGCGTGGGGAGGGCTTCGTTACAGCCAGCGTGCAGACGACAGCTTTGTGGTCTGACAGATCTGGGTAGTCCTGCACGCTGTCAAAGCAGAAACAGCTGTTCTCGGTGCGCACCACAACCCAGTCCAGGATATGGCCGGTCTGAATCAGGTTGTTATCACTCAACATCGTCTTCAGGCGGCTCACTTGTCCGTCAGAACAATCATCATAGTGAAAGTTAAATTCACCAATGTACACAATATCACTGCAAGAATTGGTGTACTGAGATAGGAGCTCCGAGAATTCCTTAGGAAAAACATGGAGTTGGTCAGTTTGTTACGTTCACTTGGTGGCGGTCGATACAGACAAACGATAGCAACCGAAACATGATCAAATGAAAGCGGCATCTCCACTGCTTCGAACGATCTGTAATAATGAGGTTTGAATGATAAGGAAGTTGACAGGGATGTCCTCGTGGCAAAACCGATACCACCTCTAGATCCTACGCGGGGGAACGAACGAAAGTCGTAACCTGCAGACGACACAGCGGCGATGTAGGCCTCGTCACCATGGGAATACAGCCACGTTTCCGTCAACATCAACACATCAACATTAGTGTCTACGATCAGATCATGAATATCAGTGGCGATCTGGCGACAAGAATGCGAGTTAAAAAACAGTACCTTTATACAACTCAAATTCACACCGGATTGGCGAATGGTTGGATATGGTATGGTTTAAAGGAAATCCCGGGGCAGAAATTCACACCGGACTGCCGAATGGTTGGAGTATGGTTGACATGGTTAGTAATCCGGACAGAAATATCACACCTACTATCTTCTGTTGAGTCTTGATCATCGCTGGTCAGTCGTCCAGTCCATGAGAGTGACGAGGGAGGGATGTGACTGACTTGATCATCGCTGGTCAGTCGTCCAGTCCATGGGAGTGACGAGGGAGGGATGTGACTGATTTGTTTGAATTGTTTTTGCTTCCTGCTTCCTCCTCGTCGAGACCGTTTTCTCGGCAAATCAACGCCGATTTGCAGTGAGCGAAGGTGAGAAATCAGGTATGTGGTCAAACCAGCAAGTGTTATATCAAAGAGTTTAGCGCGATTGTATTCTATGAGCACACGCTTGGATCGCTCACCATTGGCAAACACCTGTCCCCGTTGAAAGCCGTCTCCTTGCACGTGCAAGAAACAGGTAGCTTGTGAACTGAATGGCTGACGCTGACGGTTCAATACACAAAACGCTGTAGAAAACAGAAGGCAAAGCAGCAGCATTCTGATATGCGGAGGAACGCAGAAGACCCACCAAATGGAAGCTCCATACATGATGAAGTAGCCACACCAAAATCACAGTCACACAATCACTACACCCACAGAAAAGGACCAAACACAGCGGAGCTCGAGTACACCTCCAGCCTGTCATGTGAGTGACCTTTGACCCTTGACCATCTTTCCTACTCCGACACAGCGATCCTGGCGTTTTCCTTCAAAATGGTCTTAAAATACAGTTCGTCTGACAGTATCATTTATTTGATCTTGTTAGTGCATACGTGTGAAAGCTAAAACTCATTTACTTTATCTCCCTTTCACGAAAGAGCTATTTTTAAGCCAAAGACAATAAACCATCAAAGCGATCAAAGCGTCTCTCTCTCTGTCTCTGGCTCTCTCTGTCTGTCTCTCTCTGTGTCCTTGACGTTGGTAAATACATTTCTACGATGGATACACACACACACACACACACACACACACACACACACACACACACACACACACACACACCACACACACATCTATTATGCCAGTCACAATCTGGTTTTCGTACTCGACACTCCCAAACAATGTGATAACTGCCCTTCTGTCATCAAGAACTCTGAGGTTGTTGGTGCTGTTTTTCTTGACCTAACGAAAGCTTTTGATCTTGTTAATCACAATCTTCTACTTAAAAAAAACTATCCCTATATACAGCCAACTCGCCCTCTGTCTGTTATTTAAATCTTATCTGGAGATCAGGTAACAACGTGTTTATGTTAACGTTGAATACTCTAACGAAGGCATTATTCGTGGTGGAATTCCTCAAGGATATATTCTAGGACCTCTTCTATTTTGTATTTTTATCAGTGATCTTCCCTGCATATTACTAGCAATAAAGTTAATTGCGACATGTTTGCGGATGATACTTCTCTGAATAATCTGATAAAGATGGAGGCACTGATCAAAAGGAACTACAGAGAAGCATAAATGAAGCATCTGACTGGTGCGACTATAATGCCATGATTTTACATCCAGCAAAAGCAAAAAGTACGCTACTTGCTCCTAGGCGAAAGCACCAGAATCGCCCGCTTCACTTTAATCTTAGACAGTCATATTAAACAAGTTAATGAGCAACGGCACCTTGGCGTTAATATTGATGATGAATTTGGCTGGCGACCACACATTACTGGAACATGTAAAACAGCATTTAAAAAAGAAAAAAGCAAAAAAAAGTTGTCACAGCTCAAAAACTTTGTGAACAGCCCTAAACGCAAACTCTTTTACCATGCTCATATTTCCCCCACTTAACCTATCGGATCTACTGTCTGAGACGGCTGTAGTAATATATTATTTAACAAACTTAATTCTCTTCACAGAAGAGCTGCGCAATTGATGATATCTGGTTCTTCTTTAAGAACCGATACAAAGCTACGGTGCTTGGGACTACCTCCACTCAAAGAAAAGCTTATGTTCAACAAGACAGCGTTAGCATTCAAAGCATACAAAACTCTTGCGCCTCCGTATCTTAAACAGCTTTTAATCTGTTCCAGCTCTCGAGCCATATGTTGATTCATAACTCTGCCCAAACCTAGAACAGACCTTTTTAAAACTAGCTTCTCATTTTCATAACTCTGTCCAAACCTAGAACAGACCTTTTTAAAACTAGCTTCTCATTTTCATGCGCATCCCTGTGGAATACTATCCCAACTCAAATAAAGTCATGCAATTCACTTACCAGCTTCAAAACACAGCTCTACAAATGGTCCAGAAGCAGATTGTTGTAAAAACAAACAAAAAAGTCTTGGTTTGTAATATGTATATATACATGCATGTATAATTTCCCAGTGTTCTTATGAATTGATTTATTACTCTTTTGCATTATTCATAATTGTCGGTTCACATTGACTTTTCCCGCATGTTCATATATATTTGTTTCAGTGTTTGTAACTGTTTTAAGCCCGACAGACATTCGTGCCTAAACCTTTGTCCTTGCGTAATTAAAGTTCTCTCTCTCTCTCTCTCTCTCTCTCTCTCTCTCTCTCTCTCTCTCTCTCTCTCTCTCTCTCTCTCTCTCTCTCTCTCTCTCCAGCACAGTGATCGTGTCGTTTCCTTCAAAATAGTCTTAAAAAATTCATTTCTTCTGCCAGTATTTTGAACAGTAATAGATCCAATTAGGTTTCTTTTTGTCAAAAAAGAAATAAATATATATTTATAATTATTATGTTTGCATACCCCGTCTCCCGCACACACTACACCACACCCACACACACCACACACACACACACACACACACACACACCACCACCACACCACCACCACCACCACACACACACACACACACACACGATAATCAGTAAGCACGTAAACGGACTATCTGATCAAAATGGTGCGTTCAAGACCGTTAGGTACACCGAAGCCGCGGCGATAAAATACCCAGGAAAGAACCAACAGACAAAGGAGTTAATCAGTGCTCGAAATTACATCACACAAACACAACAACAGAGACCTGAGTCGACTACGGGAACTCTCGCCTTTCATGTGATTAACCCTCATAGGCCCTTATCACGTAAAGTGCGAAATCTAAACTAGGACTAAATCAAGGTTAGGGTCATTTTGACACGTTTCCGTTAAAGCTCGCTAGAACGATGGTGTACGGTGAAACCATGGATCTGAGGGTCATAAATTACGAAAAAAGACATTTCTGTCGTACCAGAAAGCGTCGCCATGACGCCCAAATCACGACCATATGCACTACGTCCTCTGATCGCTGCAAATGTGCACTCAGCTCGAAGACAAATTGATCTTGCGAGACCCAAAGGTACCTCGTTGAGCCTGTCAGGCGATTTTGAAGAGTACGGAACATCTGTCAGCTTCGAGCACCCATGCGAGTATTCCATGGGGTTTGCGAATCGACTCACTGATGTTTCCATACACAAATGGGCGTGATGCGGCGCAGCAAGAATAGCTCGTTTAATTGTCTAAAAATCCACTTTCGCTCGGTCGATGCGCGGGAGCTCGTGCATGTTATACCTGGGTCGTCTGCGAATTGTTACGTTCGCGGCACACAGTAGGCCGGCATAGTTAACTTTTTGTCGACCACACTCATACCAGTTTACTGAAGACTCTAAGATGCAACCACTGCTACAACCAACGGCGTCCTTCGGAAGATCATGCGCGATGGAGGACCGAGACTAGTCTCGTACCAGCCTAACAAAATAAAATCGTTAAAACCCATTAAACTTTATTTTTTTATTTTATTCATTAAATCTGAAACTAGTGACTCATTTCCAGTCATTTCATAGTCATTTAATTAAAACCTTGGACTTTTCTAAGCTTTTCGTTTTCTCGCACTGGCATTGAAGGATTTTCATCAAACGGACAGCATTGAAAGTAGATGTGTTATAGGACCGGAAAATATACTGTTTGCAGGCGAGTCTGTGCATCTTTCACCCGGAAATTCACAGGCTTGGGCAGTGAAGGGTTAAATACAAGAGAACATAAATTCCACGGGAGTACACCTCAAACATTAAACAAGCAGAGTAAGAAAAAGAAGGGATGCAATGTAATAGCATGAAACAAGAACATGTTTTCTATTGTTTACATCAAGTTGCATATATATATATATATATATATATATATATATATATATATATATATATTAATGATAATGATGTGTGTGCTGTAGTGGCATGTGGTGTGTGTGTGTGTGTGTGTGTGTGTGTGTGTGTGTGTGTGTGTGTGTGTGTTGTGTGTGTTTCTTTTTTCATGTTTGAACATCTAATACTCGACGGAATTTTCTAGACACTACTGGAGATGCGTACCGTTTATTGATCCTGCGGCGAAATAATTACCTGTCTAAAAATGTGGTGAATGCTTCTGCAGGTATGTGCAGATGGACGAATAGAGGAAGAATAAAAGGATGCAGGATACGGTTGGGATGGGGGAGGGGGAGGGGGGGGGGTGCCTTGAGAGTCGCGGAAAAGGAGGAGAATAGGATGAGACTGACTAGTGTGTTGTGTGTAGGAGAGGGAGGGAGAGAGAGAGAGAGAGAGAGAGAGAGAGTGTAGATGTGTGTGTGTGTGTGTGTGTGTGTGTGTGTGTGTGTGTGTGAGTGAGAGAGAGAGAGTGTGTGTGAGTGTGTGTGCGTGCGTGCGTGCGTGCGCACGCGCGCGCGTGTGTGTGTGTGCTGCTTACTTACTTTCTTTCCTTTTTTTTTTTTAAAGTACGCTTCGATGCTCCATATAACACTCGCATATATATCGTCGGACGGGGTACACAGTCAGTATTTTCCGCCTTTCTGAATGTTTTGTTGATACAACGTAGCACTAGTCTGTCGCTGATTTAACTGATATACCCGACATTGTTCGGTTCCTAAGGCCGTAGGCCTACCCGTTGATTTCAGTTCTGGGCTACAAATCGTGGTTGGCGTGGACTTTTGACGTGAACCGATGATAAACAGTGTATCGCTGATCGATTGGTAATATCCGGTTTTTCCTCCAGTACCGCAAAGTATCAAGGCGCACCCGTTTCAAAAATGGGTATTAACTTCTCCTTAGGTGTAGCTAGTTTGATTTTGAGTTTCAAAACGCGTAAGTCGAAGAATTGATCAACGAAAGTTGCTTAATCTTAAAAAGAAGAAGAACAAGCAAACGTAGAAAACGAAGTGAGGGAGGGGGGAGGGACGCTCATATAAATATAAATACTTAGGTGTATTTTTCTGCTAGGTACTTGTGTCATGGTGTCAGAGTTTGTGACAAAGGCTAAAATGAAGGTGACCTTAATGTTTAAATGTTTTAATGTTTAAATCACTATGGAAGCTTGGGCAGATACCCTATGCAGTGTTTGTGAAGATTATGGATTGTCAGATCCTGCCGTATGTTTTGCATGGGTCTGAAATATGGGGGCTGAAAGAGGTGCCTGAAATTGTGCGAGTGCATGTTTTTGCACTAAAAGGGTATTTAAACGTTGCCAGCCAAACTCCGAACTCTATGGTATATGGCGAGACGGGGCGCTATCCCTTGTTTGCCACCACTGCCATAAAAGCTGTGGAATATTGGCTGCGAATGGTAATGATGTCTCCAGAAAGACACAAGAAAAGCATATAATATGTTAGTAAGCATGGACAACACTGGTAAGGGAACCTTGGCAACTTGGGTTCGAACCTTTCTATGTTCTCCTGGCTTCGGTCACGTATGGTTATATTAAGGTACAGGTGTCACTGTAGATTCATGTCTAGTCTTAAAGAAAATTTAATTCAATTGTCTGGCAAAATTGGCAATCGAATCTTCACTGTAATAACATATATGATGAGTACAAGAGTTTTAAAAGTGTGATCATGTCTAAAACCTATTTAGGAGTTCTCGAGCAAAAGTTTGTGAGAAATATATATAGATGTGTGTGTGTGTGTGTGTGTGTGTGTGTGTGTGTGTGTGTGTGTGTGTGTGTGTGTGTGTGTGTGTGTGTGTGTATTTCCATTCGTGTGTGTGTGTGTGTGTGTGTGTGTGTGTGTGTGTACGCGTGCGTGCTACGGTAGCAAGATACCCCGCAGATCTGAATCAGAATGCACTCATGTTTAAATGTTTTGTTTGTATACCCCTTTGTAATGAGCCACGGCCTCTGTACAAATTAAACATCAGTGAGTCACAGAGTCTCTTCTTTCGGGCCACGTCCGTTGAACTGCTTTTTAATTCGCTTTCATGTGTTTTCAGACAGACAGCAAGTTACTGCCAACAGAGGTTCAGTTCTTGGAGGTTCTTCTGTGCTGCTGCAAGTCCGGTACGTGGGATATGTAAGATTAGATAATATAGGTAAATGTTTCCGGCAATCATATTGCAGATGTAAGTGTGGATCGGGGATAGCTCAGTGGTTAGAGCGCCGGACAGGTGATCCAAAGGTCGCGGGTTAGAGTCCTGGCAGAAACAGCGGGACATTCTCTTTCTCCGGGGTCAATATTCTGTGCTGACTTTTATCTCGATAACCGTTCCACCCCCGTGTTACCGCAGTAGCAAGTAAAAGATCCCGGTCATTCTGCCAAAAGTGCAGGTGGCAGGTTACAGCTACACACGCATGAAGTCTGCGTATTATGGCTTTGCATGAAGGGACGTGACATGGTGCATGGTTGCTTGGTGTACACAGAATGCGTCGAGACGGCAGCAGTTTCATGTCGTAATTTTGTAAGTGAAATGCGATACTGAGACCTGAAACAGAACGAGGCCAAGAGCGCTCCAGCAGAATCAACACACAAGGGAGTTAATTAGCGCTCGAAAGACGTTTAACTCTCACGTGGTGTGCATAGCTCTGGTGGAGTTTATGTACCATGAATTTGCTCGCATGCCAGGTGAGAGTTACCGTAGGCGACTCAGGTCTTTGTTGTTTGATTGTGTGACGTCTTTTAGAGCACTAATTAACTCCTTGTTTGTTGATTGAGCTTGTTTGTTGTGGACTGGTTTTGACTTGGTTGCGTTTGCTATTGACTGTGTTATGTCTGGAACGGTGGTGCTGCATTTTGGTTATACAATATGATTTTGTAGGGGAGCGGGGTGGGGAGTGAGGGAAGCAGGTTGGAAGCATGAATGAAGAGTCACAAGTCAGAGGTTGCTATAACATAACTTTTATGTACACCAACCAGGAAACAGTGTCTGTGTTGGAAAAGACACAAAGCAAACAAAACGTTTAGAACATAAAGCATATGTAAAATCTAAACAAGAGCAATTATCTAATAAATCCAGTACCAATGTAGTTTACCTGTAGGTTACTATAATACATGATGGTAACTGTGACAAAATGATTAATAATCAAGCACATAAATTGCGCATGACTTGCACTTAAAACCCGTATCTTACAGTGTCGCGGTGAGTATACAAGAGACGGCCAGTCAATTAACTGATGAACTCCCAGTATATAATAGTATACCATAAAGTAACAGTGAAATACGGATTACCAAGATCATTCTTAACTAAACAGGAAGAGTGAGATAATTGTTCAGCACGTTCCACTTAAGCACACAACGAGACGGACAGTGACATGGGTGGCACTTGGGACCATGGCGTGAGCGGGAGGAAGTCAGTTATAAACTGACCGGCTCCAGCCTCGTTACTCAACGCGTGTACAAAAGGGCATGTCAGTGTTACTGACTAACAGGGTTCCAGGCGAGATCAAAAGATCAAGAGATCTTAGAGGAGGGAGGTGGAGCTGGACCCTCAACTTAGCCCAGAAGAGATCATGAGTAGGGAGGTGGAGCTGGGCTAAGAAAGACTGGACTCTTTGCTAGGTAATCAAGTTGTTCGTCAACAGCATGCACGGACATTATCTTTGTGACTCTGGCCAACACAGCAGTTGAACAGCAATTGCGCAGGTGCACAAGTCGCTGGAGCAATGGCGAGGGGACACCGCCCTAAACATTGTTCTGGCGGCGGTAGTCTTCCTGTCTTTTCAGGCGGTTTCGGATCAGCCTTCACTCTGTCGTCCCCTTCCACTCTGTCCCCGTCCTAATAGGCCATCTCGCCTCCGTGGACGTAAAGCACAAGAAGAAGATTCGACTAGCATGTAGAGGCCAGGTTGGTCTAGCGGTAAGGCGTAGGCTGGTAAGCGGAGGACCTCGTTCGATACCTCTTGGTTTTCCTTTCTCTTCAAAATTGTGTTTGTGGACACTGTCTTGGACTTTGTCTCTCACAATTATGAAACATTAAAATGGCTCTCATCGCTGCCCATCTTAATGCAGGTCATTCTGGTTGGTGACAGTGTAGCAGATAGGTATATACTCTCCCTTACCTCCCACCTCCATATCCCTTCACCATTCTCCCGTCCTAATAAGCTGTGTTTCTCGAGCGTTACACCTATTTACTTACTTACTAGTACAGCTATCTAACAACGTCTAGGTTCCTGTACGACGTGGGCAGCTATAGAATCAAGCTGCTGATCTGGTGCATCTGTTGCTCGGTGTGAACAGAGACAAAGACCTGATTCCCACCATGACGCGATCACACGGCCAGTTCGGTACACCACAAGACCGGAAAGGTTTAACAAGCTAAGCGAGTGAAGTCCTGCGTGCCCAAGACTCACCATACAAGCTGGATCAAAACAGAATAGCATGTCTCAAGTTTACAATCACCCTCGGCACTAACCAATATTCAACCATTTATTAAGATGAACATTCGACAACCATGAGTCACATCTTAAAGTGTTAGCATAATATACCACCGATTTCAATAGAAAAATAGATGGTAGGAAACAAATAAGTTGTGCCACACAGATTTGCAGAGCCAACTGACAAAGGACCCATACTTTAGAGGGATAACTTTGCATCGGCAAAGCATCACTCAAACTGAATCATCCAACAATGGCAGCATAACATACTAGCCACATATCAGCTAACCAGGTTTAGCTGCATACATGCTGGAAGCACTGGTCGTCTTGTGGGATAAAAGCTTAAAATTTGAACACCCAAACAATGTACACCATGGCGGCAATCATGCCGAAATTTCCCACGTGTTTGAATCAAAATCAGTGCACGTTGTGAACATGGTAACATACATCATTTACATCAACACGAAACAAGAAGCCATAGAAAAGTAACTACTCTCCCCTGAGATGACACAGGCCGCAACAGCAAACAAACAACCTGCCTCTGCAGGGACACTGGGGGAAGGACGCTGCTGGACAAGTTTAACACTTTGATAATTGCGGGCCATAAAACTCCACCCAATCAAAGGAAAGGTAGGAAGGCCCCTCCCAATAAGCCATGGTTTCTGTGGACTTAAAACCATGTTTATACTACACTACGGAGAAAATAAAGGGGCATGGCTCTGGACACGACATGCACTCAGTTCTAATTGCCTTTTATTGCTAAGTGTCAAAACAATACTTGACTTAAATTTTAAATGTCAATACAATACATTGGGGCTTCATTGCAATGTCAATACAATACATTGCAGCACTTTTGCAAGTTCAATACAATTGAAGTTCATTTGCATGTCAATACATCATTGACTTCATTGCCAATTCAATACAATCATTTTCAGCTTCATTCCAAGTGTCAATACAATACATTGCAGCAGCTTCATTGCCAAGTGGCAGTACAATACATTGGAGCTTCATTGCCAAGTGTTAATACAATACATTGGAGCTTCATTGCCAAGAGTCAATACAATACATTGCAGCTTCATTGCCAAGAGTCAATACAATACATTGCAGCTTCATTGCTAAGTGTCAATACAATACATTGGAGCTTCATTGCCAAGTGTCAATACAATACATTGGAGCTTCATTGCCAAGTGTCAATACAATACATTGCAGCTTCATTGCTAAGTGTCAATACAATACACTGGAGCTTCATTGCCAAGTGTTAATACAATACATTGCAGCTTCAATGCTAAGTGTCAATACAATACATTGCAGCTTCATTGCCAAGTGTCAATACAATAAATTGCAGCAGCTTCATTGCTAAGTGTCAGTACAATACATTGGAGCTTCATTGCCAAGTGTTAATACAATACATTGCAGCTTCATTGCCAGGTGTCAATACAATAGATTGCAGCTTTTCCCAAATTCAATATTGCGGCTTCATTGCCAAGTGTCAATACAATACATTGGAGCTTCATTGCTAAGTGTCAATACAATACTTTGCAGCTTCATTGCCAAGTGTCAGTACAATTACGCTAGAAATGTTTTGTGGTGCCAAGTACACTCATTACACATTCACGCCAATCATAAACATCATTCAATTGGAACAACAGCAAACATCGGGGTAAAACGTCATTGACAAAACAAAAACAAAAAAATCCAACTGATGTATTAAGCTACGAATGTCACATCAAAATTGTCCCTTTACGAGGTCTACCTGTTAAAAATTTTTAAAGCAATTAAAAACGTATCGACAACACATTAATTGGTTAACCCGACCGGCTTACAGTGTGGAAATGACCCTATTTTCAATTAGAGTAAGACAAAATTAATGTGACCGGCTTACAGTGTGGTAATGACCTTATTTTCAGTTAGAATAAGACAAATGTGAACACGTGGTTCGGCCTGAAGTGGTTCTGTTGCGGCACATTTTGTCACTACGGCACGTTTTGTCACTAAGGTGACACATACAATATCACATGTCCTGATATCCAAGTGAAACAAAAAGGTGCAATGCCTGCACGATTTGTCACTACCTCGTTAGTGACAAAACGTGCAGGCATCGCTGCACGTTTTGTCACCTTAGTGACAACGATCCTACTCTCACCTTAGTGACAAAACGTGCCGTAGTGACAAAACACGCCGCAACAGACCCCATGCGGTTGACGTGACGTAACAATCCGAGAACTAACTAACTATAAATCTTTAGGGCAATAGCATGTGTTCCAAATGAGCGTTTTATGTACATAACGGCAATAGTCAATATTGTGACTGTGTGCAGAAAGAAGACAAAAGGCTTTGTTCATCGGAACACCATCATGAAATGAAAACTTCACCACTCCAGTCGCATAACTTGTTGGATCAGTCACGTCATTTCTGCAGAGCAGTTTGACTGAATTTGTTCAACACTGTCTTGTCCTAGAGGTTGTTTTTGTTGTTGCTGTTGGTTTTTGTTTTGTCTTGGATGTTTGGTTGGACGATTGGTTGGTTGTTTGCTTGGTTCTTGTTGTTTAATTTAGCTTTTGTTGTTATTTGTTTGTTTTCTAAAGTTTGCGTGGGAGTATAATTATTATGATATAGCCACTGTCCAAATGATATGTAAGAAAGCTGTGACTGATGTATAATGCCCCACATGAGCAGATTTCAAAATTTGCCAATTTTCTGATCAAATCTACATAGCTGGATGTCCACTTTGTGCCTGCTTTCAGAACCTGTTTTTGCTGTTTCGTGAAACACTTTCAGAAAGTAAGACGTAGACCCCCTCCCATCCCCACACCCCGCCCCAACCCCCAAAATGGAACATAATGTTTCTTCCGCACCAAAGGGGCACAACTCTACAGACATCATGTATGACACGTTCTTGCCTACAGATGATGATGCATTTGTTTCTTGGATCGTAAAAGTAATCGATCTGATGATACAAACTGTCTGCCCTGTCGTTGTTGTGGCTGGGACCTTTGGCAACGTCATGATCATGTTGCTGATGGGGAGACAGCGGTCGGCGTCTGCAATGAACGTCTTCTTTGTGGCGTTGGCAGCCGCGGATTTGACTTCAATATGGTTTGGAGCTTTTGATCTGTGGATGGAGTACATGACTGGTTTTCCACTGTATAACGCGCACAACGTGACGTGTAAACTGAGTGTTGTCATAACTTATGTATCAGGCACCGTATCTGTGTGGTTGTTAGTTGTAATGACATTGCAGCGAGCAGCCTCTGTCTTATGGCCTCACAGAGTAAACATCATGTTCACACTGAAAAAAGCGAAACTATATACTGTTGGCATTGTCAGTATCGTCTTCTTGCTCAATTCTCATTTTTTCTATGGGGCGGCACTTACTCCAGCATATAATGGTTCGGATTACATTTGTTTATACCCCAAACTTGCGCCTGAATATAACCTTTTCCGGGATTTCATATGGACATGGATCGACGCACTTACCTTCTCTCTGCTGCCGTTTGCAATTCTCATCGGTAGCAATTCGGTCCTGATCTGGAAGGTCAGTGATTCTGTCCGCAGAGCTCGTGCCACAGTCGCCTCGGGTCAGTCTGACCAGCTGAGCTCACGGACTAAGAAGGCGTCCTCTCTGACAGTCACGTTGATCGTTGTGTCGGTTGTATTCTTTTTACTGACGGGCCCCATGGCGTTCTATTTCATTATTGCCCCGTTAGTAACTGACACGGAAAAACAGAGTGAAAAAGAGTTTAGGGTTACTGAGTTGATATATTGGCTTCTGACCTTAATGTGGTATAGCAACAGCGCTGTTAACTTTTACCTGTATTGTTTGACGGGTACAAAATTTAGAGCAGACGCACGGAAAACGTTAACATGTTTCAAGCAATAAAAGGCGATTTCAAAACTTCCATCCCCGTCCGTAAACGCACAACTGTCTCCGATTAACACGGAGACGTTTAACACGGAGACGTTCAACACGGAGACGTTTAACACGGAGACGTTCAACACGGAGACGTTTAACACGGAGACATTCAACAAGGAAACGTTCAGCACAGAGTCGTTCAACACGGAGACGTTCAACACGAGACGTTCAATATGGAAACGTTCAACACGGAGACAGTGGAAAACTAGATCGAAGATGTGAATGATTTTTA